>CM067355.1:17394941-17467441 GCA_034190875.2 Urechis unicinctus
AAATTTTTTTCATTTGACCATGAACCCGAATAATACACGTGTTGTAATATACTCTGTTATTTAAAAATCCTGATGACTATATTTGCTTACTTAAACTTGTTGTTTCCCATGTCTTGAATCTTTCTTCGTACTGAATGACCTCTGGGTTGTTTTATAACAGGACTGTGGGCAAGTACTACCTGGTGTCACGATGGTGGTGGTGCGAGCTGACGGACAATCCAGCACCCTGTGTAAGACGGACGAGGTCGGTGAACTCTGTCTGACCTCACCCTACTGCGCTAGCAGCTACTGGGGTCTACAAGGCATCACCAACCAGGTGTTTAAGGTAATTATCCTTAGGTTGTAAAGTCACTTGAAGAATGATTCTTCAATTTCTGTTGTTAAAGCTCAATGAATACATCTCCTGATCCCTGTGTACTGGTATAGTAGGCAATGAACGATGCTAGGGGTGCGTGGGCACCGGGGGGAAACCTCCCTTGTATCAGATATCATCTCTTGTTAGCTTGGAACAGTTCTGAATATCTGTCCATTATAGACAGGTGACCATTAAAGTCAGGTGACCATTAAAGACAGGTGTCTGTTATAGACAGTAGTTTGTTACAAACATGTGGCTAAAGGACAGGTGTCTGTTATGCACATCTGCCTTATAGACAGGGGTCCCTTATACACATATGCCTTATAGACAGGTGTCTGTTATACACATGTGCCTCATAGACAGGTGTCTGTTGTACACATGTGCCTTATATACCGGGGCCCCTTATACACATGTGTCTTATAGACAGGTGTCTATTGTACATATGTACCTTATACTGTCGACACGATTCTCCTCCATATGTACCTGACCGACCTGATTGGTTTCTGCCCAGGTAACACCCACCTACAGTGATGGCAGAGCAGTGAGGGAGCAGCAGACGTTTGTACGCACCGGACTCCTGGGCTTCCTCGGTCCTGTAAGTACTACACCACTATTCTATTGACATATGGATATTTCCTCCTACATTATTTTTGTGTTTCTTGTTGGTTGCTTTGATCTTGTGGTTTAATACACAATTGGTTCTAATGCTTGGATTAGTTTTATGACTGGGGGTTGGGCGTTTGTTTGGGTACATTTGGTGAATGGGGTTTTGATCTTTGGGTTGGTGAATGTCTGTGGAACATGGGACATATGTTTGGGTAGATTTTGCGGGTTGATTTGGATGGTTTGATGTTTGGCTGCATTTTGTGACAGGGAGGTTTGATCTTCGTGTGTGGGAGTCGTGACGGTTTGATGATGATCACGGGACGCAGACACAACACGGACGACATCATCGCTACTGTACTCGCTGTCGAACCAATGAAGTTTATACACAGGGGCCGGTAAGATTGCCTTTTGCTCTGTTATTTGTTGATTGTCATCTTTTTCTGTGATTAGTTTCTATACTTCTCTTCGATTGTTGGGTTGTCATCTTTGCCTTGAATGATTGATTTTTGTCATCTACTGTGTAATTGATTTGTTGTCATCTACTCTGTGATCAGTTGGTTGTCATCTACTCTGTGATTGGTTGGTTATCATTTACTCTGTGATTGGTTGATTGTCATTTACTCTGTGATTGGTTGGTTGTCATCTCAGTGATTGGTTTGTTCTTACTTGTCATTCAGGTTTTCATGTTCTAGGAAAGAAAAAGGAAACTGTTTACTGTATTAACACATCGGTGTTGTGTTTGTATGTACAGGATAGCTGTATTTTCTATACCTGTGTTGAGAGATGAGCGAATTGTGATCATAGCCGAGCAGAGACCAGAATGCTCGGAAGAGGAGGTAAGATGGCACTCTCACTATAGCTACTGTAGCATTAAGCAATTGGGATTCAACTTTAAATATAACCACCATCATATGAATCTTATTACACTCCATGATCTCATATAACTCATAACCCACATCATGATAAATCATATAACCATTACACAGTGATTCAAATTACAGTGATCCACAAACATACCATATACCATCACCTCTGATGATACAAGAACATATAACCCACATCACCTCTGATGATACAAGAACCTTATCATATAACCCACATCTACTCTGATGATACAAGAACCTTATCATATAACCCACATCTACTCTGATGATACAAGAACTTATCATCATATACTCTGATGATACAAGAACATCATATAACCCACATCTACTCTGATGATACAAGAACCTTATCATATAACCCACATCTACTCTGATGATACAAGAACCTTATCATATAACCCACATCTACTCTGATGATACAAGAACCTTATCATATAACCCACATCTACTCTGATGATACAAGAACCTTATCATATAACCCACATCTATGATGATACAAGAACTTTATCATCTACTCTGATGATACAAGAACCTTATCATATAACCCACATCTACTCTGATGATACAAGAACTTTATCATATAACCCACATAAACTCCGATGATACAAGAACCTTATCATATAACCCACATCTACTCCGATGAAACAAGAACCTTAACATATACTACTATTGTGCATATTCTGAAGCTTATTAACTGTGTGTGTGTGTAGAGTTTCCAGTGGATGAGTCGTGTGCTACAAGCTGTCGACAGCATCCACCAGGTTGGGGTCTATTGCCTGGCCCTCGTACCCCCCAACTACCTGCCTAAGGTAATCTCATCAACACACCTGTACTCTTGTTATTCCCATTCACTCAGACACAACTCATTTGATGTCTTATCCTGTAATATGATTGAAGGCTGAAATTCATAAACGAGATGATTCAGTTTTCTCATGCTCTGACGGCTCAGATAATCTTGTTTCCTGCCTACGAATCACACGAAGCTGATAATCGACTGATATATTATTCATTCCCCTTATGATTATGCCTTATAGGTTGTATCGTCCCACTTTAAGCCTCACCCCTAGCACCCATCATTGTCTGTTATACCGATACTGATTGGTGTATATGACCTCTTTCTCTGTCTGTACATGACCTCATTCTCTCTGTGTACATGACCTCTTTCTCTGTCTGTACATGACCTCTTTCTCTCTGTGTACATGACCTCTTTCTCTCTGTGTACATGACCTCTTTCTCTCTGTGTACATGACCTCTTTCTGTCTGCAGACTCCTCTGGGAGGCATTCACTTGAATGAGACAAGGAAGCGCTACATGGAGGGAACACTACATCCTGCCAACGTCCTTATGTGTCCGCACACCTGCATCACTAACCTGCCCAAAGCTCGTGAACACCACCCAGGTAGGCCAAGGACATTCACTGTGACCTCACACTTCTCAAGAACCCTTGCAGATTGTTTTTTATTATTATTTAGGATCAGAGTTCTCCCAATATGTTGTGGTGCATCAAATTGTTTTCACCATGAGTTGTAGGGGTCAATGTCATATGTAATATGACCTCAGTAATTGAGTTAGGGGATGTACTTGTAGTCAGTGGACTAACATGTGATGCTTAGCCTCTATCACTAGAATTATTACTCATAGAATTAGATAACATTAATCTGTGTTATAGTCATGTCTTTCATAGCAACAACTAGAATAATGTGTATCTAGTGGTTACTGCAATAGGTACTGTAATCACTCTGATACATCATATATCATATCCCACCCGACTCGGTGCATGTGGGATTCCTGGTAGGTTAAGTATGGCTGTTCCCATGCCAGGTTCCTCAATAGTTGGCCTGTTCCCGAGACAATAGATGGACTGCATGCACTGGATATAAGGAATTCCTTTGTTTATAGTTCAAGTTGCACATTTATAATAGACGCCTGAATTCTAAAAGCTAAGTGTGTGTCATTGACTCTTCTCTGTGGCCCTCTGGCTTTTCATGGCCACGATATCTCTATCTTCAAGCATTCAGCTTCCACCTTCATCACCAACACATGCCTCATAAACTGCTCTTAAATCATTGCCTCTCTAATGGGACATTTCTTTAATTTAATATGCAAATCAGACAATTATATATGCAAATGAGCTGATGGTGTTTTGTTTGTGTTTGTGTTGTCTGCCGGCTTCCTTGTGAAGAACGAGGTATCACACACCACATCTTGACGCAGCATCGTGTTTTCTATTCTAACAATGTCTGACTCCTCCCCCTTCTCTGTTGACTCCTCCTCTGTTGCTGCTTTGTATGGTGCTGTCTGTCCAGTGCTGCTGCTCCCTAACACTGTAGATATTGTCTCCACGCTAAACATAACCTACAGTCGTTACCTACATGAATCAGACTTATGTGATAGTCTATAGCTGATCTGTACTGAAACCAGCTGTTATTGCATTGATCCCAGCTGTTTTTGTATGGAAGCCAGCTGTTGTTTACAGATCCCAGCTGTTTAATGAGTCCCCTGTTTTTTTTACAGAAAGCTATTTGTACTTGACCTTGCTGTTTATACTAGACCCAGCTGTTTGATTCCAGCTAGCTGTTTCATTCAAGAACCCTGTTGATTTGTTAGAAATTAGCTATTTGAACGTGTTCCAGCTTTATAATTCTAGTCAGCTGTTTGGTTTTAGATTTCATATGTTGTGCTGTTTATATATCACCTAGCTGTTTGTACTTGAGACAGCTGTTTGTACTTGAGACAGCTGTATGTACTCAAGAAAGTTGTTTGTATTTTGGTGGTATACCTGCAGACTGTGTGCTGCTAAACACTCTAAATATACTAGTTTTCATCCTGTTGGATGCCATATGTCACTGATAACTACTTGTATATGGACTGATTGATTGATGTTGCAATACACCTGTAGCAGTTTCAACCTTTTCCATCCCCCCAACCCCCACCTCTCCAACTTTTGACCAGCTCTCCGTGTAGAATTTCTAACAGTGTGTACTTACCCTGCTAGTGAATTGTCTTTGTATTCATTACTTTAGATAGCTACACAATGCCTTTGTTCTGTCATACAGTGCCTTTTTCCTGTCTTCTCTTATTAATTCTGCCTTTGTCCTGTCTCCTCATTCACTCTGCCTTTGTCATGTCTCCTCTCATCCACTCTGCCTTTGCCATGTCGCCCCTCATTCACTCTGCCTTTGTCATGTCTCTTCTCATTCACTCAGCCATTGTCCTGTCTCCTCTAATTCACTCTGCCTTTTTCCTGTCTCCTCTCATTCACTCTGCCTTTGTCATGTCTCCTCTCATTCACTCTGCCTAATCATGTCTCCTCTCATTCACTCTGCCTTTGTCATGTCTCCTCTCACTAACTCTGCCTTTGTCCTGTCTCCTCTCACTAACAATGTATGTGTTTGTCATGCCTCTGGACCTTATCTTGTTCTGTGAGTGACATAGTTTATTTACCTTGCTTTACCTCAGCATTGACTGGTGGCATCTCCAGATGTTGCTGTGAGTCTGTGTCGGCTCCCATTGCTATGGTTTACAGCTATTACTTGGAGATCCATGGCTTGAGCTTAACATTGGTGTGTTGTTGGACCCATGATTAATAATAAGACAGTGGTTGGTGAATGAGTGTTGTTTGTGTTGGATGTGTTTGTGTGTGTGTGCGTGAGTCTGCACTAGTGGGTGTATTTGTGTGGGTGGTTGGCTGATCAGGTAACAAATATCATTGGTTATGTGTGAGTATATTGCTGACAATATATGTGTGTATGGCTGACATTGTATGTTTGTGTGGCTGACAGCATCTGTGTGTATGGCTGACTACTTCTATCTGTAAGACTGACAACATCTGTCTGTATGACTGACAAAATGTCTGTATGTCTGACAGCATCTGTGTGTATGGCTGACAACATCTGTCTGTATGACTGACAACATGTCTGTATGGCTGACAGCATCTGTGTGTATTGCTGATTACTTCTATCTGTATGGCTGACAACATCTGTCTGTATGACTGACAACATGTCTGTATGGCTGACAACATGTGTCTGTATGACTGACAACGTGTCTGTATGGCTGACAACATCTGTCTGTATGGCTGACAACATATGTCTGTATGACTGACAATATATGTCTGTATGGCTGATAACCTCGGTCTGTATGACTGACAACATCTGTCTATGGCTGACAGCATCTGAGTTTGTTGATATTGAAGATTGATGTCTTAAGTACCCTTACCCTATCATTTATTGGCGGTCCTTATATTGGTTAACTCATCTGATTAATCCTACTCTTCAAGAGCAGGCTTTATTTGTTAATTGGTTGTATATAGCCTTAGTATATAGCTAGCAATGCATGTCCTCTTGTGATCCTATTCTCTACTGTTGTTGATTGAGCTTTCCATGGTACTTATTCTTTTGAATTCTTTTCAGTAGTTTGTTCTATGTATGTATCTGTCACATCTTTTGCCACGTAATATTCCAAAGGGCCAATATGTTTTGAAGTTAATTTGAGCTCACTCCGACTATGTATCATGTGCTGGAGTGATGTCAAGTTAACATGGAGATGCCATTTACGTCTGATCAAAGATGTGGCTAGAAAACCGCAGTTTTTAATATTGTATTTAATTGATCTGGGAAGATTACCCCAGATTTTGTCTTTCAAAGGTCGCTCAAAAGTACACTCAATAGCCCATGGTCAAGTCTTTCTCCCTGATCATATGTTCAAAGGTCACTGTGTGCACTTAATGACCCCTTAGCAAGTCTTTTGAGGTTCCCAGAGTTCACAGACAAGGACCCCTGTGATCTGCTTCCAAAATGCCAAATGCTTCTGTTCTATGATATCTAAGAAGGGTTATTCGGTGCACCTAATAGTTCATACTCACCTTCTCTAAAACTTGAGAGTCTTTCAGATACATGAGCTCTGTGTCCCTGCTAGAGATCCTGTGAGTTGCCGCTAAGATGGGTTTCTTGTTTTCCAGATGTCACTCCATCAGCTGTCCATGTGGGTAACATCGTTCAGGGAGCCCGACTGGCGTGGGCGCAGGGCCGTGACATATCACAGGATGATGATAGTGAAAACTTCCGCAGGGTGAGCTTCCATTCGATGTCGTCACGATAGTGGTGTTGGAAGATGATGTATAAGCTGTATAAGATGTTCAGGATCCAGTCATTAGGTTTATGATCTTCAGGATCTGGTCATTAGGGTTAATGATCTTAAGGAACCAGTCACTATAGTTATTGATCTTCTGGATCCAGTCTTTAGGTTAATGATCTTCAGGATCCAGTCATTAGGGTTTTATGATCTTCAGGATCCATTCATTAGGGTTAGTGATCTTCAGGATCCAGTATTTAGGTTAATGATCTTCAGGATCCAGTCATTAGGGTTTTATGATCTTCAGGATCCAGTCATTAGGGTTTTATGATCTTCAGGATCCAGTCATTAGGGTTAGTGATCTTCAGGATCCAGTCATTAGGGTTTTATGATCTTCAGGATCCAGTCATTATGGTTAGTGATCTTCAGGATCCAGTCATTAGGGTTAGTAATCTTTTGGTCAATGATCTTCAGGATCCAGTCATTAGGATTTGTGATCTTTTGGTTAATGATCTTCAGGATCCAGTCATTAGGGTTTACGGATTCTTCCATATTTAACACAGTGTTTGAAAGCATATCATATTCTGATACTATACTATGAATTTCATTAGCTATTATTTAAGAATGATACTTTCACATGATGAATGAGTTGGTAGCCGCAGACATGCTATTCCTGGATGAACAGCTCGTGAGGATGCATTGTTTTGCCTTGATCCTTCACAGATTTGTTGTCTTGTGTGACCATATAAACTTATGTGAAATGTTCTGAATGCAGTACCAGTTTCTGTCTGAGATATTGCGCTGGCGAGCTCAGTCTACACCTGAACATGTCCTATACAGTCTTGTGAATGCCAAGGTGAGAACAGTTGTGTTTAATCAACAGTGTCTAAGTTGAGCTGATGCCTCATTTAATGTCCTGATGAATGGTCCTCTTGTTCCACAATATCTCATGTTGAGCCTCTGAAGGGTCAGAGATGAATCGGGTACAATAGGATGGGGTGTCAACGCACATTGCGCATAATACCGCAGAGAATGGGCAATGTTTCCACAGTTAGGAATATTTAGAACTCTCGGGGTATGATGGTGCATTGTGCCATGTTAGCACCGCAGTTTTATGTGTGTGTCATTTTGTGTGTGCTGAAACAGGTGGGTGCAAGATGCACCCCTTTCAATTTCCAACTGATCAATGATTTGGGAGGGGGGGAATTGTTTGAACCAGTGCAACTTAAAGACCACAAGTTTGGATCCCCTCTTTTCACTTCATTTGCATGTGACCTAACTTGACCTTCTCTATGACCCCTTGACAGGCCCAGTCACACAGCATCATGACCTGCCTGCAGCTCCATAAGAAAGCGGAGAGGATTGGAGCCATGTTGATGGACAAAGGCAAACTGAACACCGGCGACCACGTGGCCCTCATATACCCTCCTGGTCTCGACCTCATCTCAGCATTCTACGGCTGCCTCTACGCAGGTAATCCATCACACTGCCTCCTCGATTAGTCAACTCGTGTGCAGAGGTCATTGTTTTTGCATTGCCAGTGTATATGTTTCCTCACATATGTATGTAGCACCCGTCCTGATCTGTATTAGTCCATGTTTATCTTTGTAGCATCACTTAATTGTTGCTGAAACTATGGGGATCTGATATTATGTACAACTTTTTGGCCCATGCTACATTCAGTATTTCCTGTATGCTGCTGTGGTCCCCATCTCCCCCCACCTCAGTCATTGATTCAAATATTCCATTGAAACAGGGATGGTTCCCGTGACGATTCGCCCTCCTCATCCTCAGAACATCTCCACCACACTGCCCACGGTACGCATGGTGACAGAGGTCAGCAAGTCTGCAGCCATCCTCTCTAACTCACTCATCATCAGGATGCTCAAATCAAAGGTCAGTTCAGGGTCAGATCAATGGACTAAGGATCAAATGAAACCAAGCCAGAATCATTTAATCCCAGTGCAAACATTGCACAGAATATTTCAGCTTTAGCCCTGCAGTTCAGCAATGCATATCATATTCTGTTCTTATACTTTGATGGTGCATTTTGTCATTAAGAAAGCAAGAAGCCCCCTATATATAGATTCCTTAAAGTAACAAACTAAATGGATGGAATCTTTGGCAAGTGAGGTTGGCAGCAAGGTGGGGGCCGACCAGAGTCTGTAACTGCTCTAGCCGATGTAATAGCTTGAAAAGCAGGTGGTGAGGGAGGTGGTGGGAAACTTTGGATGTGACCGCGTTGGAGGCAATGTGAAAAAGGGCTTCAGCAAGCGGGAAGATGATACAGCTTATTGTAGGTTAATGGTCCAGGCTAGTCACGTGGGGTTTCCCACCATGGATCTATGTGATGTTATATGTGTATATAGGAGTGAGATAAAGGGAGGACACCCGACCTTAAGATAAAAAAACCTTTTACTTTCACAAGTGATGTAACTTGTCATCACGTGTGAATCCAATACGTTTCAATGCCATGCAGGGCTAGACACTAACGGTTGTCCGCTTGCCCGGGACAGGTGGTTCTGCTTGTGGGACAAGTGAAAAGTCCCAAGTACTTGTCCGACCGGACATGTTAATTACTTCGCCGATCGCGAGTGTTATCTCGGGCAAACACTGAAGCCTTGATGACTGAGGTTTCAGCATCTTTCGATGTCCAGCCGAGCGTGTAAGACAGAATAATCAATAACCGTACAGCACTGATCCATTTGCTAGTTTCGTGTGTGTAAAATTCTACAATGCTAGTAATTAAGACTCACTCAGTCATGTACGGTTTAACCGCAAGTTGCTTTATTTTACCAGTACCCGATCAATCGAAAACAGAGGCACTTGTTACCACAGGTATTTACATCGGCCTGCCGGCCGCTATCTTTATGTATACATAGAAGATAGCGGCCGGCAGGCCAATGCAAATCCCGGTGCTTGTTACGTGTCGTAGTATGCATTGCCTCGATAACTAGCTAGCGTCATGACAGTGATGTAAGATCGAACTTTTTGCAGGAGTTTCGCGACACGTTTTTAACGCACTATTGATTTAACACTACATATGCACGTTGTGACGTTGCCGCGTTACGCATCCCCAGGTGGGGGCACTTAATGGTATAGAGGTAGTACATATGTGCCGCGCGACGGTATTTTTTTTTCGGCTTACGACGGGTTTTTTGGCCTCATACTTGTACGACGGGGTATGTTTTTGAGCTTCAATCTGTACGAGGGGTTATACATTCGCATAATACCTTGTACGACGGGGTATGCTTTTGGCCATTTTGACCTTGTACGACGGGTACGGGTTTTCGAGGTCCCGCGGAATTGCCATGTGGTACTGAAATGGTCTGTTATCTCTAAGTAGTTGCCGTGTGGTACACAAATGGTCTGTTATCTCTAAGTAGTTGTTATGTGGTACTGAAATGGTCTTATCTCTAAGTACTTGCTATGTGGTACTGAAATGGTCTGTTATCTCTAAGTAGTTGCTATGTGGTACTGAAATGGTCTGTTATCTCTAAGTAGTTGCTATGTGGTACTGAAATGGTCTGTTATCTTTAAGTAGTTGCCATGTGATACAGAAATGGTCTGTTATCTCTAAGTAGTTGCCATGTGGTACAGAAATGGTCTTTTATCTGTAAGTGTTTGCCATTTGACAGGAGGCTGCTGGTTTGGTTGATACAAAGACATGGCCGCCACTTCTAGACACTGATGACCTCCCCAAGAGGAAGTTACAGGCCGTCTACAGGGCACCCACTGCTGAGATGATCTGCTTCCTTGACTTCAGTGTCTCCACCACCGGCATGCTTGCTGGGGTCAAGGTCAGTGTCCAAGGTCATAGCTACAATGGCTTTGGTATGTGACATCCATAGCCAAAATCTTATATCATTAAATCAGGATTAGATATTATTAAAGAATTGTGTGGTTGCTTTTTAAAATGATTAAAGCGGCAGATTGTTGTTAAGCTTGGCTGACCGTGACTGTGTGTTGTTTCAGATGTCGCATGCCGCTTCGACAGCTCTCTGTAGGGCCATGAAGCTCCAGTGTGAACTCTACCCCTCGCGTAACCTCGTCCTCTGCCTCGACCCCTACTCAGGCCTCGGCTTTGCTCTGTGGTGCCTCAGCAGGTATGTGATGTGGGGTGCATGCTCGGAGGTGGTCCTGACCTGCTTGGTCATATCATTTATATTCTGGTTTGAAATTATTATGTATTGTAATGAAAAACAGTACTCCGGTAGGGTAATGACGGATTATCTATCTTCGGAAATGTGAATCTCAGTCACCTTGTGGATTTATCACCCTGTAATATTTCCTAAGCTGTCCTTTTTAGGCTGTTACTGAAAATGCTGAATCCGTTTGTGAACTGAAAGAAAGCCAAGATTGCATTTCTCACTTTGACCTTGACTTGGCCTTCATCTTGACCTTGTCTGTATTGTGGCAGCATCTACTCAGGTCATCATTCCATATTGATTCCTCCAGCTGAGGTGGAGGTCACCCCGTCACTCTGGCTCTCAGTTGTCAGTACACAGAAAGGTAAACTACTCACCCCCTCCATACTGACACCCTCTGTATTAACTCAATGTCATCTCTATGTCACATCAAAGTCCATATTATTTATGATAGGATATGTTGCACTTGGTTAACCCAGTCATACAGCATACCCATCCATTTACCCCAGTCATACAGCATCCCCCATCCATTTACCCCAGTCATACAGCATCCCCCATCCATTTACCCCAATCATACAGCATACCCATCCATTTACCCCAGTCATACAGCATCCCCCATCCATTTACCCCAGTCATACAGCATCCCTCATCCATTTACCCCATCATACAGCATCCCCCATCCATTTACCCTGCCATACAGCATCCCCCATCCATTTATCCCAGTCATACAGCATCCCCCATCCATTTATCCCAGTCATACAGCATCCCCATCCATTTACCCTGCCATACAGCATCCCCCATCCATTTACCCCACCATACAGTATCCCTCATCCATTTACCCCGGTCACACATCATCCCCCATCCATTTTCCCCAGCTGCTCACCCCATTCACCTCGCCATGGCATCTGGTTGCAGTGCGAGACACCTTCTGTTCGTATGGTGTAATGGAGCTCTGCTCTCGTGGCCTGGGAACGTCCACCATGGCCCTGAAGACGCGAGGACTCAACCTGGCCTGTGTCCGCACACTGTGTGTCATTGCTGAGGAGAGACCCAGACTTCTCCTCGTCTCCGGATTTGCTAAGCTCTTTGCTCCGCTGGGCCTGTCAGCTCGAGCCGTCACAACCAGCTTTGGATGCCGAGTTAACATGGCTATATGTCTGCAGGTGGGTGTGGCTGGCAAGATTATCTCATGGTGTTGGTATTCAGGGATGTGAATTGTCAGCGGATTCGTGGATTTCCGCGGATGCGATGGCTCCAGGGAACATTTCTTCGCCCCCTTTGACCCCCATTGGGGGCCTTGAGCGGCCCCCAAACCCCTCGCCAAAATTATTTCAGCCCTTCAGCTGCCAGGGCAATCACATCCCTGGTATTAGACACATGCTGTTTTCATGCATTTGAATATATTGAATTTGAGCAACATTTTGAGATGTTAACCAAAAAATTCATTCCAAAATTCCCGTCAAAGTCATTCTAACATCCCTATAAAGTCTTCCTGACATCTCTATGAAGTCATTCTAACATCCCTATAAAGTCTTCCTGACATCTCTATGAGTCATTCTAACATCCCTATAAAGTCTTCCTGACATCTCTATGAAGTCATTCTAACATCCCTATAAAGTCTTCCTGACATCTCTATGAAGTCATTCTAACATCCCTATAAAGTCTTCCTGACATCTCTATGAAGTCATTCTAACATCCCTATAAAGTCTTCTTCCTATGAGTCATTCTAACTCTATGAAGTCTTCCTCATTCTATGAACATCTCTAACATCGCTATAAAGTCTTCTCTATGAACATTCTCATCCCTGAAGTCTTCCTGACATCTCTATGAACATCTAACCCTATAAAGTCTTCCTGACATCTCTATGAAGTCATTCTAACATCCCTATAAAGTCTTCCTGACATCTCTATGAAGTCATTCTAACATCCCTATAAAGTCTTCCTGACATCTATGAAGTCATTCTAACATCCCTATAAAGTCTCCCTGACATCGCTATGAAGTCATTCTAACATCCCTATAAAGTCTTCCTGACATCGCTATGAAGTCATTCTAACATCCCTATAAAGTCTTCCTGACATCTCTATGAAGTCATTCTAACATCCCTACAAAGTCTCCCTGTTATCTCTACAGTCATTCTAACATACCTACTAAATTTCCCTGACGTCACTCATAGGAAGTGTATAAATGTGATTGGATTGTGTATCACAGGGAGCCTCCAGTCCGGATCCAACCACTGTGTTTGTTGACAGACGCGCCCTTCGTAACGACCGGGTCACCTTGGTGGAGAAAGGCAGCCCTCACAGTCTGTGTATACTGGAGTCTGGCAAGGTAACTTACCCTCAACTGTACTCTATTCAGTCATAAAGAGGGCACTCAGTCAATCAGTGTCATAAGATGGGAGCAATGATTGGAATATTAAATTATGTAGTGCCTTTGTCTTACTACTTTTACTATTGTGTGGCAGCTACTGCCTGGGGTCAAGGTCGTTATAGCTAACCCTGAAACCAAAGGTCAATGTGCTGACTCCCATCTTGGAGAGGTGAGTTGGCTGATGATGTGATGTGTAGAGGCTGACCTTATACGGTGCCTGTAGCCCAGAGGCCTCTAACAATGAAACTAGTTCCCCTTGATCTGAATGGATGCGATGAAATCATGCTTTTTTGGGTCTTCATTTTGACCCGGTATCAACTGCACCTATATTTTATCCTCAATAATCATTTCATTCTTATCTCAGGTTTCCCCTTTGACCTTGCTATATGCTGTGACCTCAGTATGATTTGACCTTGTAGATTTGGATTGGCTGCCCCCACAATGCCAGCGGTTACTTCACCATCTACGGGGAGGAGTCCCTCCACCAGGACCACTTCGAGGCACATCTAGCCACAGGGGACATCAACACAACCTATGCTCGCACAGGCTACCTTGGCTTTATTCGGCGCACTGACCTCACTCAGTCGGACGGAGGTGAGAGTAGTTGACCATCACACAGCAGAATCAGAAATATAGAATCTTGCTATCATCCTTCCTCCATAGTGTTTACTTGCACGTTAAACACCTTGTTTAGTCGTATTGCTATAATTTAGTTGTATTTGGAAGTGACCCAAAGCCTGTGATATTATTTGTTCACCAATTGATATTCTCTCAACACTCCTGCTCGTGAGACAGGTGACTAGGTGATATGAGGAAGTCTCTGTAATGTGACTTGTTGACGTGTCATTCTAGACGCAATCTGAGTCAGCTGACGCCGTGGTAATCACGGTGTGTTTGTTTTTTGCGGTGTTGATTTTGGTGTGACTTGCATGTTTCCAGAGAGACACGACGCCATCTTCGTGGTGGGGGCGCTGGATGAGACCATCATGTTACGGGGAATGAGGTACCATCCCATCGACATCGAGACTAGCGTCATGCGCTGCCACCGCAAGATCTGTGAGAGGTCAGTATCTTAGTGCAATGTTTAGGTCATTGGTTGATTGGTCTTGAGTCATTGATAAATGGGCCGAAGTGGTCGTTAGCTCTGACGATCCGGTGTTAGGCTACAATGAGCAAGTTCACAATCAGAATGAATGTGGACATTATCATGTGTATATATTTGTGATGGAGTGTAAATTCACATCTGATGCTGTCCATTTGAATGGGCCCCATTACATATGACCTATTTGCATATGATTTTGTTCTGATTGACATGATAGACATATCTGAATATGTTGATTGATGTGATTGTGTTGATTGACAGTTAATTTTGTAATGATTGACTTCCAATTGTATGCTGATTGCCATGTGATTGTGTGCTGCCAGTGCGGTGTTCACCTGGACCAACCTGCTCGTGGTTGTGGTGGAGCTGGACGGCTCGGAGAACGAGGCCCTCGACCTCGTGGCTCTTGTTACTAATGTGGTGCTCGAGGAACATTACCTCATTGTGGGCGTGGTGGTGGTGGTTGATCCCGGAGTGGTACCCATTAACTCGCGTGGAGAGAAACAACGCATGCACCTGAGGGACGGCTTCCTCTCCGATCAACTTGATCCTATCTATGTCGCCTACAACATGTGAAGTGGGGTTGTACAACGGATAATGTGTCCCTTGGATATCCTGGTCTCTTGGACTGTGACAACTGAAGAATTTGTTGTTATGGATACAACTGCAAACGTTTCCATGCCTACCAATTGGGTGTTGACTCCATGGCAATAACAAATGCTGAATTTAATTGCTTACAGATCATGACTGATTTGTTTGAAAAGTAAGGAGGAACTTAGGTAAAATGGTGCTTGTCCAATCAAGTCTTGAAGTGGGGGGTGGGGAATCTTGTTGTAAAAGCTGTGTTGAGGAAGTTATCTTCCAGAACGAGGGCATGCTCATACATTCATGGGGAGGTTTCCTTTCATCACACCAAGGTCATTTATGCTTACAATGCATTGATGTAGTCGCCGTGGCAACGTTTTTACAAGCATGAGGTGACTCATGGTGTGTACAGTGAGCTGTAACCATGGTTATATAACCACAGGATTAGGATATCTCATGGTTATAGCTATGGTTACAATGACAGGGATGGTTATAACAATACAAGTGGTTTGAACCTTCTTCAATGAGCTTCTCAATCTAACACCCTTTTAAACTTGAGGCTGGTAAACTGCAAAGATATATATGCGTGCAATAGCGGGGCTGCTGTGAGTGGTCAAAATAGTTTTGTGATTGAACGACGAATTCTGGGGTGAAAGTGTTATGAATTCCCCGAAAAGTAAAACCAATCTTGGGTAATTTAGTTTTTCACATGCCACCATGGATACAAGTGGTCCATTGATTTTTGTTGTTCTGTTTTGTTTAAGTACGTGTTTTTGCCTTGCCTGAAGGCTGCAGTGAATGTATGGAAGTTACAAACCACATATCTTAAGACATTTATTACATATGTATGTCATGCATAAATGGTGTGTCATGTTACGATTACACAGTGACCATGTGACAAAATAACCATGGCCATTTCTGTGGACCATGTACCATTATTTGGTAGAGGTTAAGCTTCATCCCGAGTGAATAATATGTCTTCGGAGGAAGGTTTACCGACAACCTTATCACCGCTTGGTGGTCATCAGATGAGAACCAGGAGTTGATGGCGATGAATGGGACTGATCATGTCAAGCGAGTGCTATAGGGAGGGAAAATCAAGCAGTGAGTGCTATAGGGAGGGAATTTCAAGCAGTGAGTGCTATAGGGAGGGAAAATCAAGTCAAATATCAAAGTAGTTTTCTGTATTTAGTGCAATTTGCTCTGAGACCAAGCGAAGTATGTCCATGTCGTATTTCGTCATCACTGCTTGCTTGGTTTGGAAAAGTGTTCAAAAGGCTTTGGTTAACTTACCTATAATGTAAACTCTGTAAATGCTGCATGTCATGAGACTCGATCAACACCTTAACCACAGTTATTTAATGATTCAATGGAGTTTGTATGGAATCGAAGGTCAAAATAGTTAATGCTTTGAAAGTGTGTTTTGTATAAGTCTGCCTGCATTTCTGTGAATAGAACATATATGTATCCAGTTTGTATATAAACCACTGACACTGGGCTTTGTTTCTGTTCTATTTAAATTATATATTCTAATGAGAAAAAGTGTGGGGTTTATAACGGGAGGGGGTGGGTGTTAGCAGAGCTAGTGAAAGTGCTGTGTGGTAGACAAATTATCCTTGATCTGATTTCTTGATCCTCTTATCTCGGTACATTATTCAAGAAATGTTTTTTGTTGATTGAGGCTTCGATACATGGTAGTTGTGACATGACTGTCATGTGACCTGTTGATATGGAGTCAAGTTCCCAGTCGCTGTGAACCCTTTGTATAATTGAGGACCATTGTAGTTTTCGTTTTCCCCAAGCAAGTCCCGTCTTTATTTTATTTTCGTTGACCATATATTAAGTCCTCGCTTGGCGGAATGTATAAAGTCCTTTAGTCCAGTAGACTTCAAGATAGCCTTGTGCTTAATGGAAAAGTCCTTATTTCCTGTCAATCTTGTTGCCTACTTGCCTGTGACCTAGTTGTCGAGTAACCTTTTCACTTGGTTATCTGGTTGCTTGGTAACCAGCTTAGCTAGTTGTGTTTCTAACTGCATGGTTGTTTAGTTACCTGGTTGTTTGACTACCTGGTTGCCAGGCCGACACATCCTCACTTGACTCCTGAATGTGCATGTTTCTTCAAAATCATAGCAACCATCTTGTTGACTACATAGGTTGTCATGGAGACTTCATTGTTGTTGGGGTTTGTGTTTTTATATCGACTTGTACAGCGTAGATTGCCACTGGTGTGTGGGTCACATCCTGGTTATTTGGATGGTGGGGTTGGGGGAGGGAGGGGGGTGGGGGGTGTGATTATGCAACTTGTTTGTGCTAGTGTATGTCTGGTGGAGTGGCTCTCTGATATCATGGAAATCAATAAAGTGTGAAGAAATCTCTTGGTCTGCTTTGTGTATTCCCTTGGTGGTTGAATTCTGGTGCACCTTTATACTGAATTGTCTGGGTGTGTGCAGTAATGACTAGTGAATGACCTGTGCAGATTACAAAGGGTACTCAAGTATTCAGTGAGGTCTACACGCTCTACACGTACAAAAAGGGGGTGTCTAATTGCATGAAATGGGGGCCTATCTACTCGTAAAGTGGGGTTATATCCAATTCTGCTTAAATGGGGTCCTATCTACTCACCAAGTAGGGTGTAAAATGCCTATGCTTAAATGGGGTCCAATCAACTTTCACAAAATTGGGTATTTCTACTCATGATAAATATATATTAGATAATTGATAGGCAAAAGGAACGGGGCGTTTTCAGACCGATTCTTAAAGGTGCAAAGGTTCAATCAAAAATCAAGTTCTCTTATGAAAAAAAATTCATCGACAAGTTGTTTCTACTACCACCGAACTCTAATGCAGTATAATTATTCCATATATTATCGCATGGCACCCTCCTCTCAGCCAATCAGAAAAAGCAACTCAGACGCACAGTTAGCCGTACGATAACTGCGACCGTGTCGCAATATCACCTAGCTGCAACCAGCTTCGAGAAGGTCCCTCACAGAGCCCCACTGCTCTAACATGACAACACTACGGAGGGTCTGAATATCACGCACACCTTGCAAGTGTTATAACGAAGGTTTTCTCAAGAGTCATTTGCTTGCCAGCCGCTAATCTGGTTGCATGTCGCTCATCGGGAAGTGTTAGTTATCGCATGGTCACGTGGGTGATATGATATCCCCACATCACCCACCGATCTCCTTGCGCATTGGCTTCTGCGCAGGCTAGGATGTTTTGTTAGCATAGCGTCAATCATGTCTGCCATGGAGAGTGATCACCCACGTGACCATGCGATAACATACTTATCGCGATGGCACCTGCACGCGATAATCAAGCACGACGCAGTCTCCTAATATTGATAATTAGCGTGAACCTATGTTATATTCTGGTCTTGCTGCATACCTTTACAATAAGATCTTCTTAAGGAGATGACTGCAGCTAGTTGCGTTAAACCTCGATACACATGAATAACGACGTGCTGCCAGATATGGTCATTCCCTTATTGATCGGGGAATGACCTTTATTTTGTTAAACCCTACAAAGTATTGATACAATTTAACCAGATGGTCATTCCCTAATTTGACAGGGAGTGACATGCACTAAATGTTACCTTGTAAAGACAATTGTAAATTTGTCTTGCCATATATGGTCATTCCCTTATAAGGCAAGGGATGACATATGTTCATTCTTTAGCAAATTATTTGATTGAAACATGTATACATTACTAATACATAATAGTATCAACATACAAATCACCCTATGACATATTTAAAGATTACTTAAACTCACAGAATGCAATGGGTGGAATCTTTGGCAAATGAAGTTGGCAGCAAGTTGGGGCCATAACCGGTCAAAAAGGCTGACATTAAGGGCACCGCTTCTTGGCAGCTGGCCCCCACCCAAGGGAGCCTCCATAATTAAGATGAATGGAGATACTTGGAAACTGAGTTTCCTGAGCCGAGTTACATGAGCAAGTGTGTTGTTGAGAAAGTTTTGATGACACATAGCTAGCCACTGGGCTACAAATAAGTGTGTTGTTGATAAGGCCCTGATGACACATAGCTATCCATTGGGCTACAACTAAGTGTGTTGTTGAGGTTTTGATGACACAAAGCTAGCCACCAGGCTACAACTAAGTGTGTCGCTGATATGGGGAAAAGACCGAGCTTTTCTCGAGCTCTGAGGGCTGAGAGTAGGGTGCCATGCGATAAGGGGAAAGAACGAGGACGCAGAGCGTACAAGTGTCTTTCCCCATATCACGTGACCATGCTAAAACATATTTATCGCGATGGCACCTACACGCTGTAATCAAGTGCACCACCCTGTGATAATTAGCGTGAACCTATGTTATATAAGGTATCTGTCTGGGACATGTAAATATGAGAGATATTCCCATAATTTCCCATTCGACCTCAGCTGCCTGTGATGATTTTTACTTTTTTTTTCGACGCCAGTGATTTTGAGACGGATTTTAGCGTTCCTGGTGCAGTTGTTGCTGCCTTGGATCCATCTACAGGTACCAAATGGGAAGTAGGTGCTTCTTGTGTTGGTCGGTTGTGCACTCCACTGACAACGGACAAATGTAAAGAATTATTGTAGGTCCATTAGGGTCCCTCACAGTTTCTAGCTTGGTCTGCCTCCAATCCCGCCAGTCTTTGTATACACTCACAGCCCAACATTCAGATCTTCTAGTGTTTCTTGGCACCTTGTTCTTCAATAATTCTGTAAATTTGAGTCAAGAGTTACATGAAACAGTTGATATGAATAACCGAAAACGCAACCCGACATCAAGTTGATGTAATCAAACATTGAAAGAAATGCTACTTGTATTTTCACTTGACTCACATTACTTATCTTTAGTGTCGATGAGTGGGGGATGCCAGAACCGCTACTGTTTATACTACTTCACTTGACCCACATTACTTATCTTTAGTGTAGAAGAGTGGTGGTGTGTCAGAACCGCTACTGTTTATACTACTTCACTTGTCCCACAATACTTATCTTTAGTTGCCCTGAACTTAGAGTTTATATTAATGCATATGATTTGACATGAGAATGTACACTACAGATAAAGCACATACTACTGCCTACACAGCGACAATGATAAAACGACTAACCCAAGGATTGTAGTCGTTCGTTAAAGCGACCTTCTTCAATAGCTTTATTCGGTGGTAGTGACGTTTTCATCTGACTCTCGCCCACTACAGGGGATTAACTTTTATGCGATTAAAGTGTAAATTTTCCAAACTTCATCGGAGATAAACCGATCTCATCGGCTTCTTGGCCACAAATAGGGAGCCAAATGAAAATGGCATCAATCACAACCCTTGTGTAATTTCCCTCACAGTAGCTTAATATACACGGCGATCATTTGGTGAGATGTTGCGCTTGATTTTCGCGTTGAGGTGCCACCGCGATAAGCATGCTATCGCATGGTCACGTGGGTGATATGGGGAAACACACTCGGACGCTCCCCCATATCACCCACGTGACCATGCGATAACTGACACCACAGGCACTCGAGCTCGGACATCATGATTTGTTATTTCCCTTGCATTATGAGGTAATATAGTTTATATCATATATCGCAATTGTATAATTATATCATAATGCTAGTGCGGGGAAATCATGATGTCCAAGCTCGAGTGCCTGTGACTGACACATACTGTTGCATGCGAGCTTTATGGTACGGTGTAACTCACGGGCACTCGAGTTCGGACATCATGATTTGTTATTTCCCTTGCATTATGATGTAATATAGTTTATATTATATATCGCAATTTTATATTATTATATATCATAATGCTAGTGTGGGGAAATCATGATGTCCGAGCTCGAGTGCCTATATGGTGTAACTCGTCTAAGCCAACCACTGTTGGTTAAAGAGACTGTTCAGCCCCATATGTGCAACCACACCTTAGAAAAGTTTTCAGACTTCCAGTCGCTACGCGTCGCTGCGGTCTCGGAAAATAGATCCTTAATTGACTGTTGCCCTTCCTGCCTCTCTCCATGGCAGACATGTTTGACGCTTTGCTAACATAACATCGAATCCTAGCCTGCGCAGAAGCCGAGATCGCCTTCCTGCTTGTCGGTCGGCCCACAACTTTAATGAGTGAAGATTTGATAAATCTACATTTCGTAACCAAAGCGGACGTATACACGTCGATAGTGAGGTAAATATAGAGCGCGTAATGATTTACAGCTTACATTCGTGTGGTTCATGGTTTTAGGGAGGAACCGCTATCGATGGAACGACGCAATTTAATAAAACAGATTTTCACAGTACATCGTGAATATTTGCAGTCATATAATAAAGTTGAAAATTTATCAACATGATTTTCGCCCAAGTAAACTTAACGACACAAATTAAAAGAAGGCATTATTTACGTCTGCGTTAAACGTAGTTATGTATTAATAGAATGATTCCTGGGTGCCAAATATGGGGCAGAACAGCCTCTTTAACGATCTCCTTGCGCATCGGCTTCTGCGCAGGCTAGGGTTCGCTATGTTATGTTAACGTAGCGTCAAACATATCTGCCATGGAGAGTGTCTCTTTAAGTCGCTCTTTCAAGCGTGTCCATGTGTGACCACAAACGCGTCACAGAGGGGCATATCTTCGTGGTTTTAGGGAGGCACCGTTTTCGATGGAACGACACAACTAAATAAAACAGATTTCCACAGTACATCATGAATATTTCCTGTCAAACAATAAAGAAATGTATCAACATGATTTTCGATCAAGTAAACCTCGCGGCACAGATTAAAAGATGGTATTATTTACGCCTGCTTTAAACGTAGTTATGTATAAACAGAATTTAAGTCGCTCTTTCAAGCGTGTCCATGTGTGACCACTAACGCGTCACAGAGGGGCATATCTGATGCGGTGTCTTTGGTGGGGACACTTTATATTTATTCTTGACGTGAAAAAAGTCCTTTTAGAGATTATGTCCGCAATTTCCTCATATATTCGTTGATTGGTCAATGCATAGTTAATGACATAAGGGTTATAGGGTGACGAGCGGGTTGATTCACATTAAGCTATCCACGAAGACAACAAAGTCAAATTTATAGTTTGAAATTAAAGAGCAGCATCTCCATAAATTCATTCGTTACATAAGTCCACAAAGCCTATTCGCCAGATAGGCTTTCTTTCCATTTAAGGCTCCGTTTCTCGCAGGTCAGGAGGTTGACGAATCTACCACTGAAGTCTCATCAATTCCATGGTCTTTTTTTAGGATCTGAAGCCTTGTCTATTTTATCGCTGCCAAGTACGATCTGTTTTTGAGTCATCGAAATAGTCGCGGTTCCTCTGATCCCAATAAGAAACTCCCTAAACGTTCTACCAGGAATCTTTAAGTCTCCGAGTTTTGCTAACAGTGCGAAGTGAATGCAGTCGGAATACTTGGTCTGGAACTCGGGTGAGTATTCATCAGAACAAATCTCGGTCAGATCTACTTCGGTTACGTAATAATTATTCTGTCGGTCGAAACACCTTTGAAAACGTGATCTTAGCAATAGTGACATGGTCCGAAAGATCAAAAGAGTTGGGGGCGGGATATTCTGACACTCAGTGCTATCTCTATGAAGTAAGCTCATCTCTAACAAAATCAATCTAATAAAATTCATTTTCATTTTCCTACTGACAGGCAATCTACTGATTAGTTTTCCCTGCTAAAAAAAGGCGGATGACGCGCCAAGCTAGTTTTCCCTCTGTTCGCTAGGGGCACTACTTTCGACCCAAACTCATCCCAGTCGGTGTAAAAATAGGGATTTGTATTGGCCGCTATAGTATTCATAAAAGGTTTATGAAAACGTAGAAGAAAGCGACCGGCCGGCCAATGCAAATCCCTGCGGGTGTAAACAGTTCATTTAAAGACGTCATAGCGTGCTGCCTCTCATCTACGGTCAAGAAAAATACTTTTATGGGGCATGGGGTTTACTCAGCATCTAAGACCCAGATCCAAAGCGAGGCTGATCGTCCCTACACTAGTGTACGTTGTCGCATGGTCACGTGGGAGATATGTGTGTTCACCATGCAATCCGCGTGACAAAGCGTTAACATACTTATCGCTATAGCACCTACACGCGATAATCAAGCGCAAATTCACATCAAATGATCGCGTGTATGTTAAGCTACCGCGACTGAAATTGCATAATGGTTGTGCACGGGTCGCTAGGGGGCTAATGTTGTTTTCTGTTGGTGCTTTATTTGTGCCAAGAGTCGGACGAAAACGGTTAATCTCCGATGGTGTTTTTAATACTTATAATTAAAGCACATAATAGCAAGCAGCATTAAGCATCTGTGTCGAGTGAGAGTCCGAAGAAAACTATTCAAGGTTACTAAAACGTCCACAATCGTGGGGTTAGTCGTTTTTCATTGACGTATGAGCAGGTAGTTATATCTGTTGTGTACATTCTTATGGTGAATCATTAGCATCAATACAAATGAAAAGCCCACAAGAACTAAAGATAAATTATGTGGATCAAGTAAAAAATGCATTTTCAATGAGTTGCGTTTTCTCAATGTTTGATTACATCAATTTGATGTTGGGTTGCGTTTTCGGTAATTCATATCAACTGTTTCATATAACTCTCGATTTTGGAATTCACTAGCAATGCTCCTTATTCGACAACTTAAGTTATATCAGGGTTTTCTCATGACTACTTTGCTTGCCAGTCGTTAATCTGGTTGCGTGTCACTCATCGTGAAGTCATGATTTAGTCACCAATAATATGAAAAATATTAAACTTACCTGGTTATTTAGAGAATCACTGGGGCTATAACATACGGATAATTCGCCGGCTAGAAAATTTTTTAAGGACAAAATGAAAAGTGCCTAATCCAGATTAGCAATGCTGCAGGTACCCCTCGGTTGTTGGAGCCATTCTGGCGACGTGAGGTCAGATTGGATTATGACGACCTCACATTGTAGTCCTACAACGTAGGTTCACGATAATTATCAAGTTCACAGCTAGGAGGCGGGTTCGTGCGCTTGATTATCGCGCTTCGCGCAGGCTAGGATTCGTCAGCGCCCCACATATATTGCTTTGGGGCAAATCAGGGTCATTATGAGGGATTGTCGGGAAAAAAATTGTTCTGCGGACGTTTCATGGCCGTCAAGCGGTTGTAAAAATGGCGAGAGTCAGATATGCCAAAATTTAATACTTGTGACTGCATGGCCTGGGTAATATAACCTGAATAATTGCAGCGTTAAAAGCGAAGAACTTTACTGATGAAAATACTGCATTGTGGGTAGTAAACACAGCTTTATTTCTAGGTAACCGAACTAGCGGTGGTTATCCTACGCCGTAAGTGTTCGATATACCGAGAAGTACGTAACTTCAACCGGCTAACCATTGGTTGACAGCCATTTGTATTTCCCGAAGCTCTGTCCCTATTTCCGAGCTTCCTCGGTTAACTCCATTCATGTTGACCATACATGTTTGTTTATGATTGACACGCGTTGCTTGTCATCGCCCCGTGATATGTCAAGGCCGGGTCAAATCGCTTGCGCTCCGTTACCTATTGCAGAGATGTTATGTTAACGTAGCATCAAAGATGTCTGCCATGGGAAGTGCTCGTTTAAGCGCCATCGCGATAAGTATGTTATCGCATGGTCACTCGGATGATATGGGAAAAGACACTTGGGCGCTCCGTGTCCTACTGTTTTGTCCCCATATCGCCCACGTGACCATGCGATAACTAACACGTAGCTTGCAGACGTAACGTCGGGTTCGCAACGAAGAGTGGCCAAGGCGATATTATCCTACGGAGTGGTCGTGACCTTTGACGACGGGGAAGGGAGAGATGAGAGAGTGTGAGTGAGTGAGTGAATGAGTGAGTGTGTGAGTGAGTGAGTGAGTAATTTTCAGCAGCATGTGGTTACATTTCCCAATATGTGGTAATACTAACCAGAATGTGGTTTTATTCACCACCATGAAGTAATGCACTCGAGGATTGCTTCATAATCATCTTTATTCTGGACCTGTTGTTCTGTGTTCATACAGTCATCTGTCAGGATGAGGATACGGATGCAGAAGAATGCCTTACAGCTCCTAGGCATCTCCTGCTTTGCCTACCTTTCTGTGCGACTCATTTTAAGTAAGTTTTGAGACTACACTACACTACACACACTACACTACACTACACTACACTACACTACACTACACACTACACACACACACACACACACACACACACACATATATATATATATATATATATATATATATATATATATATATATATATATATATATATATATATATATATATATATATATAATACATACATTAAATAATTATTTATTATAGTTGTGGTCGTGTCTATAGAAATGTAAGCACCCGATATTGCTTGGACCACTGATATTCGGTTCCCAATGTGTGGTTCCCGAGAGCTAAGAGGCTAGATCTATTTATAACAACAAAGCCCTTCCCTCATTCGCGGTCGTAATGTATGCTCGGAACATCATTCATTGTGATCCGTATTTGTAATGTCTTTACGATGGTGATTAAAGCATCTATCGTCCGATGATCGTCCATCAATTGCATTTTGTTTGTCTGTGTGTAGCATCTATTGTTGATGACGTAAGCCTGGTGTCGTTAGAGGAAGACAACATTGGAGCATTGGACAGATATGAATATTCAAAGGAAGTGGTAAGTTTTCTCAATATGTAAAGCCAGGCATTGATACCTGCTGTCTATGTATTTCTACTTGCTCTAACTACAATGTGACACCTCAGGGTTTGTTGCTAATCGGCCAAAGCCTACCTACCCTCTTATTTACCTTTCTATGAATGCAATGAATTGCAACATTACAGTGGCAATAATTTATATTTTTTCTACAGAAAAAAACCCGTGTCTATAAATACGATGAATTGTAAATTACAGTGGCAATATTATATATTTTTGTAGAAAAGAAAAATAGCATAAAAGTATCTTGTCAACGAAAAACTTTATGCACATGAATTATTTGCATGCATGGAGCAGATAATGATGTATGAAGTACATGTGCTGACAGTCGCCGTTCTCGGAGTTTGACCCAGAACAATCCAAGATGGTTGTCGTCTTGACTTACCAAAGATGTGGCTCTACTTTTTTTGGGAATCTTTTCAACACAAACCCGGATGTCTTCTATCTATACGAGCCCTTGGATTCTCTATATTCGGCTTTATATGGGACAGCCGAAGGTTGGAACGTACCTAGTGACATCACTAGTTTATGGAACGGATCCATCAGGTAGGTTTTCAACCTCGAGAAAGTTGGGTTTTTGTAGGGAATCCGCACTTGATTATCCACGATGTATGTATCTATATCACATCTTTAATATAATGATAATGATATCCTCAGTCAACCTCTATTGCTTCCAGATGTTAGACATTATAGCTGGTTCCCCAATTAGAAATATTACCCAAATATAAAGAAACGTTCTAATTATTTACATGAATAAGCAATTTAATTCAACTGAGTTTAATAATATCAATGGAAGTGACTTCTTGTTATATTATTCATGTCCCTGTGGCATCAGTAGCGCCGATGTTTTCAATTTTGTTCATTTCAATCAAGTGTAAATTAATGCTTATTATGATATGGCAATTGTTTTATCTGTATTCAGGGCTCTCCCACAAAAGGAAATTAATGCCGTTTCGATCTTCTTACGCCAATTACTTTCTTGTAAACTCAATAATCTTCCCACGGAAACCCTCATCCACAAATACTGGTTTATGTTCGCCGGTGATCATCAACAGCTGAGACCCTACATTAAATGTATTCGCGAAAATAACATTACTTACACGAAATGTCAAGATTTTACTCCCGGTTATTGTGGAAAACGATTTGGACAAGCAGAGCCTAGAAGATTGGATGAATGCAATCGCTATTTGTGGCATAAAGACTTCCGCGAGTCGTCGACACATCCAATACGACGGAATTTTACTGGATATAAATCTTGCCTGAACAAGCTCAGATCTACGGTCGAATCTAATTGTATTGACATGTTTGCGGACGCCTGTGAAAGTAAATTACTCCGAAGCGCCAAGACAGTCAGGGCAACGATGGACTCTATGGAAACATTACTTCGTGACATTCCAAACTTTCGTGTGATACACCTGTTCCGAGATCCACGGGGCGCCATATTGTCTCGCAAGGAATTCGATACAAGTGCACGAGGTCATTACTCCCAAGGACCTGAGTTGATGGCCCGGGAAGCCATGCTCTATTGCCGCACTGTTATTCGTGACGTAAAGGTTCGCAAGAAATTAGAACAAATGTATCCAGGTAAAATCTACCCTATCCTATACGACGATTTTGTGAAAGATCCAATGTCATACACAGAAAACATTTACAAATTTCTCAACACCACCATCAACAAGAGGACTATGTCCTGGATCGTTGAAAATACATCAAAGAAGAAGAATTCGGCCAATATCGCCGCTCGATGGCAAGAGGCTTTGACATTCAATAAATACAAAGATATTATGCATAATTGCAAAGAATTTTTCGAAGAGATTAAGTACGATTGGCTTGTGGCTTAGTTGGCATGTTGTCGCTGAATGTGTTTGTACAAATGAATACTGTATTTTCTTTGGAACGTACCGTTCTATACCATCCGCTATTCGGAATAAACAAAAAAAAATGTAACACAAATATTCGTAATGGTTCAATACATCCGCTATTGTTTTCTGGTTGTGACGTAAGATTTGCTATCAACGTAAATAATCACTTATCCTTATTGACGTATGACAATTGTGTCGCTTTCATAGCATTAACGTCAGATCTGGAACGTAATTGTTCCATAAATTTGGTTCGTCCTTAGGCCTCGTGACTGGGTTAGCAAATTTTACCCTCAGCACAAATGTATCAGACCATTAGGTAGCTTAATATAATCAAAATAGCAGACAAACTTTTCATAGAAGCAATCTTGTATACAGAGCGTTATTTCCATGTATTCACAGAAGTGCTTCTTGTAACTAGATGAACTCTGGCGGAATTTCTCAACAACATCTCAACTTATGGGCTAATTTTTTTGCTTTGCAAGGACTGCGCATACAACTGAAGTAGAATGGAGGCAAAATACCTACTTTGTTATTTATTATAAGCAACTGCATACAAATAAATATCATCACTTCCAGTTATATATTCCCGAAATAACTACAATTATCTTACGATTTGATTGTCATGGTGCTCATCCACTTAAATGGAAAAAAAGATTGGGCCGTAGCCCCGCCTCCCCAAGTAACACCTCTGCTCTCCAACCCAGGTGGTCACGGTAGGAGCCCCACACCATGGCATCTGTTCACGGCCAAAGATCCTGTGATTTCCATAACCATGGGCCAAATTCGATTATTAAATTTGTTGTTAATAGCTAATTAAAAGTAAAAAAAAACCACCTGCCAGTTCGTATCGCAGCCACGTTCTCCAGCCGGTTTCGCTTGATACTTATACATGTATAACGGTGGTACTGTAGTTTCTTCAGTGCAACATGACCCTGAACGCACGTGAGTGTAGAGCTGATGCAACATGACCCGGTACGCGCGTGCGTGGTAACGCTATCTTGTCCACGCCGCTAACTTGTCTAACCGCATACAGCGCTGGTAATATTTCTGTGATACACGCTTTATTGACAAGACTTTCTTTGGTCGTGCGATTTAGTTAGTTTGTTCCATTAGATGAGTTTGGAAAATTTTAGTTCGCTTGTCTCTTCCATTCCATGATTGTATTTTACCTGCTGCAGTATGGTAATTATGGAAAACTGCCTTGTTATTTTGTATTCGTGTGTTTATTTTGAACTTATAACTACTTCTGTTATTTATATTCCCGTATTTCGCGGTCTTGAACGATAATATAAAGGCTTCGTCGCTTAGTTCTCATTTTTGTCAATATATGTTGCATCTTTGTATTATTTTGAGTCAAGGCAGGATAATTATAAGGCATTATACGTTTATTCAGTCAACCTTAAATTCAAATGCCGTTGAAGATATAAATATACTGTTTTGGTACACACTTGTGTGTCATTGCCCCGGACAGGTGGTTGGCTGGACCTACAATCGACCCCTAAGATCTGCAATAGGGGCCAACACCATGCCACCTGGCCTCTTATGTGGATTCCTTTGCGCCACCGAAGGGGTTCGTACATCTGCCCTGCGACCTTGAGGGGTACGGCCTCGGGTGAGGAACCTGAAGCGTTCAATTCCTCCTCCTCGCCGGACAACTCCAGCATGTCCTCCTCTGATAAGGCTGGCACGTCATGAATGGAGGTAGGGCCAACCTCAGTGATTCTTGGACCACAGATACCCTTATTCACTTCCACCCGAGTAAGTTGGGAATCCATCCTCAGCCGCTGTTTTCTTACCCTTCCCCAAGTTTCACACAGGCTCACTCAGCCAGGATCCGCTATAGAGCTGTAGGGAATCAGCCATCTCCGCCGCAAACCTAAACCACTAAGAGTTTTTCCCTTCCTTGGCGATTCCCACTTGGTGAATGATGGCCTCCACAATTGGAGCATCGGTGGTCCCCTTATTATGATCAGTCCATCTACTAGGTCCCTAGCCAGCACTAGGTTGAATTGGTGGCCGCTGCCATCATGATCTCTGGTGCAGATTGTGCCATTGTTACGCACTGCAAACATATTATAATCACCACACATTACTCTCACATATATCACATGAGGATACCACTGGTTTATCACTGTCCCAACGTTCCGCCTACCGAGGGGAATCTATGGAACACTTTGGTTTGCAGGGTCTGCTACGGAACTTGTCTATGCTGAGTATGTCAGTTGTGGTAACATAAGCGCATGTACTGGGGTACCACCAAAGAGTTTATAGCTTCGCTAAGAGGGCCCACTTCGAGTGGCTCTGCGGTGAACGCTTCTCTGATCATAATACATTGCAATCGTAAGGTGGCGCTACCGTGACACAAACAAAAGCGCATCGGAATACCGGGCTGACGTCATTGCAATTGTTGAGAGCGGGAAAAATGTCTTTTTACAGAGCCTTGCCTTGGACAAAACACGTCATACAATATGCTTATGAATTGCGAAAATAGCAAGTGCTGTACTAAATAAATGTCAACTTGATAAATTATGGAAAACAGTTCGCCTCTTACAGCGTCCGTGCAGTTTACGCCCCTTGATCTTTCATGTACGCGCTGTGGATGGTAGTTTTAAATTGTCCATAAATATTTGAAGCGAGGGAACTGGCCTACATAAACATTTGTGGCATGTCTGGGGGATGTGAAGGTCTCGAGCGAAGAGTTTATAGCTACGTTGAGCTGCGTGACGATTATGAAATTACTCAAAAGACAGCCCCGATATCAGGCGACGATGCCATGAAATCAACAAAAGCACATAGGTAGAACCAACGTCTCGGGGCTTGGTGGCTGTTAAAGATATGGAGTCATCTGATTGGTCGAGGCGACTACAGCTCCGACGTAAGCAGAGCATTCAACGTGGTTTTAATAGACGCTATGACTAGACGCTATGACAATAACACTTCGGCTAACAGGTGGCGTCTTCACATATTTCCTCGGGCGGAAGCCTCGAGTGGGCTCTCTTAGCGAAGCTATAAACTCTTTGGTACCACTCCTGGCAGAAGTCACTCATGATCATAACACTACCAGTCAGTGACGTCACGGCAGCCGTGGAGAAAATTAAAGCCCATATGGCTGACATTAATGAATTATTATAAATGGCACTCGTGAATTGTTCACACATTTATCTTTGTTGTTCAATTCAATGATTGTTCATTCATTCATTCACTCCAGTTGAAATGACAAGGTCGGTGATTGTTCCGTTACTGAAAAACAAAAAGTAATCGGCAAGCTACAGCAATAACTATCGATCGATAGCGCTGAGTAGTGTTGTAGGCAAGGTTTTAGATAACTGCTGTAGTAATCAAAAATCGCCATGTTATGTTGTGATGCTAGACGCATCGAAGGCATTTGATAGGGTTAATTATGTTAAATTGTTTCAATTATTGATACGTAGAGGTTTGTGTCCTACTATTGTAAAGTTGCTCCATTATATGTATTTCAACCAATCGTTGTTAGTTAAATGGGGCTCTAATGTGTCTGAGGCATTCCAATGCAGTAATGGCATAAAACAGGGCGGGGTGTTCTTTTCTGTATTTATATGGACGACCTGCTTAATCGTCTTGAGCGTAGTAATGTTGTTTGTCATGTCGGTCATCAGTTTATGGGCGCATTTGGATATGCTGACCACTTGCTCCCTCAGTCACTGCTGCCGAGCTTATGATTTCAATATGCGAAGAATACGCACAAGAATATTATGTAATGTTCAATAGTGAAAAACGTATGCTACTGTGCTACAATATTCCACAATGCTATACCAATCTCGAATTATGGCTGGATGGAGCCTTTTTACAAAAGTACTCAAAGGTTGTTCATCTAGGAAGTTATATTGGTTATGAAAATAACGATGCGAATATCGAAAAAGCTGTAGGAGAATTGCTTTATCGTACTAACATTTTGACGTCCAGATTCGGCTTTTGCCGCACCGACGTCCGCACTAGGCTATTTGATACCTTTTGTACAAGCTTCTATGGTAGTCATTTATGGAAACTGGATTTAAAGTCTTTTGAAAAAATAAGTGTTGCTTGGCGAAAGTGTGTAAGGAGAGTTCTTAAGTTTAATAGTAGAACTAGGTCTCGTTTTTTACTGCTGCTTGTAGGCAGACCAGATATACGCACTCAGTTATTGTTACGTTTTGTTAATTTTTGGGTTAAATGCACCGTTAGTAACAACCCAAAAGTTCGACTTGCTACTATGCTCACTAATGTAAGCTCATCTGTCGTATCGGATAATGTAAGATCATGTCTGTCATTACTAAATTTAGACTACCAACAACTAAGCAAAATTAATAAAGATAACCTTAATAATGTACGTGAATTATTTTTAAATATTAATGAAGTATTAGCAGAAGACAGGGCGACAATATGCGCTTTGTAAGAACTGTGTCAGCAGCGCCAAGGCAGTTTGTTAACTTCACTAACACACTGCAAGAGACAGATGAGCTTCTTGTGTTTCTATGTACAAACTAATTGGTACTCTTGTATTGTTATATATATATATATATATATATATATATATATATATATATATAGAGAGATATATATATATATATATATATATATATATATATATATATATATATATATATATATATATATATATATATATATATATATATATATATATATATATATATATATATATATATATATATATATATATATATATATATATATATATATATATATATATATATACTCTACCCATTGCGGTAGGCTACGGTCCCGTCATGGTTTACAACGATTTTGGGATTTACCAATGAAACAACGCACTGCGTCCATAAGGGTCCTACTGTATCTCTCAACTTGTCGATTTGCAGACAACCGTAGGGGTCTTATGGATGTGGAGAGTATCACACAGTGCGTCAATAACTTCGACTCTGGTCTGTAAAGAATTGGTCTACCATAATCAGGATGTACTCATTACCCTGCGCAGTGAACGCACTCCGTCAGGCCTCTAGCATTGTATTCCTATATAACCCCCGGGGATACAATAGGCCCACTGTATCCTCCTGCATGTCCAAAGAGGCGACTTATAAGGGGCAACCTGTTGGTCGTGGGTTGCGCAACTCGTGTGGGATCCAAGTGGTTGAGTGGAGCGGTCCTGTTGAGGGCCATATCTGCAACACACTACTCTGGCCGGGATTTCGCCTACACGAGAGGCTGGAATGGCCTGGTTCAGTCAATCTGCTGGTGGTGACTTGCCCTAGGATAATCGTTTCCATTTTTTTTATCCTTTCCATCTCCATTTTCATTTTTCCTAGAAAGCGGCTGCTAAATCAGGTCAATCTTATCTATTAACCGTTCTTGGCACCATACAACACATTAATGTTGGTGTGCCGTTAAACCCTATACATACCTTACCTTATACTCCAAAACCAGTGCTCGCATGTTACTGGGCACCACCAGGTGATTCTCCTGTGTATCTTTCTTCTGCTTATAGTTAATTCCATCATTGAAATGCATCAGCTCTTTATTCATCTAGTACGACTTTGATGACTCAAAAACCAGGCTCCTTGTGCCGCCCATATATGTGCAGTGGAGAATCCCCAGCACGATGGATTCAGCAAGCGCAGAGGATCCGCATCAGTTACAAAGTAACAAGCTATTACTGTCACTGTTCCCTTTCGAGTAACAGCAATGGGCGATGGGTCATGGACGAGATAGGTATTCAGCCCCCCAGGATCCCACACTAGCCGTGGCTCCTCTCCTGTCTCGCCAACCGCTCTCCCATCCTTCCCATGTCCTCGCACACAGTTTGGGGCTGGAACATTGAGCATATTAATGACCTGTTTCTCAACCTCCCCTTCCGGTTCCCTCCGTAAACTGCCTTCACTGGTCTTTTCCGTGCGCTACCTCTTCGGTCCGGGGGTAGAATAGCCCCCTGTATCCTTCTGTTTTCCGTCTTGTTTTCAATTTATCATAGAAGGCGGCTGCTTAATCAGGTCAAACTTATCTATAGACCTTTCTAGGCGCCATATAACTCATTAGTGTTGTGTGCCGTTAAACCCGAAACACATTCACTCACTCACACTTCTCTGCTTCCCGTATTGCCCTGAGCTTCATCTACCGTCTACTCAGTACCCCGGCAGCTCACTGCAAGCCAGAGTTGTCAGAGGCACTACCCTATTCAAATCGTGGACAAAACTTCACCAGCGCTCCTTGATACGTTAGCAGTATGAACATATTTCGCAGGGCAGATCACACAATTTGGCTCCAGCCGCATATTCATGGCAATCTTATTGTTCTCGGGGCCTCCTAGATAAAGCATCCGCATTGCCATGTTTCCCGCCAAACCCTACTTCCTGAACCGGGCCTCTCTTAAGTTTTGCATGTGATCATCACAACAAGCCCTAGGACAAGGATATCACCAAGGATCGCTAGACCGGTGTTCTAATTTAACCCCGTAATATTAGGTCCATTACCCTAGCAAAGATAGCGGGTGCATTACACAACCCAAACCCTACTCGAGCATGTTCAAATAGACCATATGTGGTGGCAAATGCAGTTTCCTCCTGTCTTCTGGCTCTATTTTTACAAGCCAATACGCGGAATTGGCATCCAATCTGGTGAAGCAGATTTTACCTGCTAAGATGTCCAGGCATTCATCTAAGAGCGGAAGGGAAATATCATCCTTGTTGGTGACATCATTCAGTACCACATAATCCACGCAGCAGCGCACGGATCCACCCCTCCGCCGTATGAGAACAGGTACAGAGGCCCATTCTGAGGTAAACTCTTGAATGAGCCCGGCCTTCAGTATGTCCCTTACCTGGACCTCTTCTTCACTAGTGAAATATTCTGGAGTTCTTTTCATCCTTCGCTTGATTGGCCTGGTATTCCCAATGTCGTAATCGTTGCTGGCAAAAGCATCCTCGTAATCCACCAACGAGGTGTAATTTAGAGGCTTCAACCATATTGTGTAGGTGTTCAGGTACCTCACAGTCCACTTTTATCCATGAACTACATGCATAAACCCTAATTGATGATGCGAGGGAGTAGTCTATCCTACACCAACTCGGGACTTGGTCGCAGCTCTCCACTCTTACCAGTTCAGCATTAGGGTCCTCATCTCCCCTGTGTCACCGAGGCCAACATCCCGTTGTAAAGTGTCGTTGAATGTGGCTGACCGCCGTCCCCTTCTGCTAGTTCCCTGATATGGCTCCCACAAGATTGTGTGATGCCAGCTCCGGGTGTCGAATGAAGTGGCCTGCGAGACCCATCCTCCTCTCCCTGTACTTTATTGAGACACGCGGAAGATCACCATATAGGTCATTGTTGTGTACATGGTCTTTCCATGTAACGTCAAGTGTTATGCGCAGCATCCTGGTATAGACACCATCAAGGAATTTCTCTTGCTGTACAGTCAAGGTCCATGTTTCAGCGCCGTAGAGCAGTACTGACTCGACTGTTGCCACAAAGAGTCGCCTCTTGAGGTCGTCGCAAAGCTTGACCTTCCACGCCTTCTTCATTGAGTGAACCGCACTCCATGCCAGAGCCCTCCTGACCTTCAGCTTCTTCTCTGTCGAGGCGATGTAGGCCCCAAGGTACTTAAAGTCCTCCACCACCTCTAGCACTGCTCCATCGCCAGTGACGACAGTCGTGTCCTCGACGTTGAAGGCAAGCACTTTACTCTTTTTGGCATTAAGATGAAGGCTGATCTCCTTCCACTCTGATTCCACTGCTAGCAACAGCATCTGTGCTTTTTCTGCTGTGACAGATATGAGGCCAATATCAGCATAGTCAAGGTCAGTCACCATGACTGGTCCGACCCGCCGGCTTCTCCTGGGGGTGAGTGTGAAGCCCAGTTGTTCCTACTTGCCGTCAATTGCCAGCCTCAATGCATAGTCAAAGGCTAGAACAAGTAGAAAGGGGGCCAGTGTGTTGCCCTGGAGTACTCCTGCTTGTATTTCGAAATACGGGGTCTCACCATCTGGAGAGAGCATCTTTGTCCGATGCAATTGCCTGCACCACTTCCTCTGGGATGCCATAGGCACGAAGGATAGATATTAATGTTCCTCTGTGTACGGTGCCGAAGACCTTGCGGAAATCGATAAAGGTGAGCACTGCTGGTAGTCTTTCCTCCTTCACTCCTTCCAGTATTCTCCTGAGCGCAATTATCTGCTGGACAGTTGTGCACTTCTGCCGAAAGTCATTCTGCAAAGTTCTGAGCAGATGATCTAGAACAGGTCTCAATCTGTTGAGCAGAATCCTGTTGTAGGTCTTGGCGAGAAGAGGACTTAGGCTGATGCCTCGATAGTTGTCCGTCTTGGAGAGGATCGGAACAATATTAAGGTTGCTGCATCAGAGTGCTGGTAGTGCTCCAGTAGCATATGCTCTCCGACCGTAAAGAAAACCTGTTTCTGAGTGATTCGCGAAGTTTCTGGCCTTACCCCCACGTTCCCTGATGCCATCAGACTCATGTCCACCTTACCTTATCACACTGTCCTACCCAAATTAAATCCCCTCTGCCCCCCCCCCCCCCCCCCCGTCTATACTATCCTTTCAACTTTGACAGATAGCCAAACGGAGTGGCCACTTCTCAGGTCCAGCAATACTTTCCGACATAAAACATGCAGTTGAATTCCTTGAAGGTGACGGTGTTAACCGATTTTCGGTGTTAGTACGTATTCAGAATTACTGCAGATTATTGGATAGAAGGCTTTGAGTAAGAATCAATATATTGTTTTTATCTATCGGCGAGCACACGGCAACATATAGATATCTCTAGCAGCTCTTTAAACGCATTTACTAGTCCTAGCAAGTTGATTTGGGGATCGCTCTATGTCTGTTTTTATAATGTTCCTAAATTAAAATGTGTTTTGTGTTACTACACTATATATACTTCATCAAATGATGTAAGGCTGGTATATGGCGGGGGCCCATTCTGAAATCATGAAAATGGATACTCGTGTAAAATATTACTGGACACCACATGGTCGGCACCTAGTTTCTTTCCTTATATGTTGATAGTGTTTGGTCCACCATCACCTTAGTCAGGGTGCATTGCATGAAAGCAACAAGACCTCAAATGAAATCATTGTGTTACTCACACTGACTGTTAAAACTTCAGACCTTTCTGATAACGAAAATGCCTCATTTGCATTCACTGTAATGCCCTGTTTAAGATCAGCTACACAAGGGAATTATGGCACCCAGCAGTACAACGGAGAACGGAAAACACTCTGGTTTGACATTAAACTGCCGATGATTGTAGAATAGTAAACATCATCTCGTATTTTGGAATATTTAAAATTGTAATTGCAGTGACCTGTCAAGCATGTAGTACAACATCGTCTAATAAATAAATATTCCACGTTTTGCGATCAGCATGTGTTAGATAGATAATTTGTTGTGGCATTGCTAAGTTCGTACGGATCGAGGCACCTGCAATTCCTGCTCGACTATCCAAGGACTATGGAGGTTAATGCGCTGGTGTTCGTTTCAAAAGAAAAATAACCTTTTGGAGTTTACATAAGACTGCAAATCAACTCTTTGGATTCTATTGATATGTATATTACCTTACATTATTTCGATGTAAACATTAAACCATTCTTATTGTCTTAGGATTTCTCGTCCCTATCTGATAGATTAGTGGACATTTACCTGACGCGAAAACAAAGGTGGGCCTCTCTCTTGGCTGTTTTCGATTTTTAATGAATATTTTAGCATCGTTTATCATTTATTGTATCGAGAAAGTATCTAGATAAGTATAGAAATGTGTTCATCGCTTCTTTCAAGGTCGGTTACATCAATATATTCCTCTCTCCGACTTACGAAGAGCCGATCCCTACAGCGAGCTGTTGAGGAACATCAGGGGAAGGTTATGAGCTGCTTCTATGTTGCCACACTAATGTGCACCAAGGACATTTTGCACGAAGAGGCTGATCGTCTCGGTGCTGGAACAGAGAGTGTTGCATACAAAGTGGTAGGGTTTACTTTCATTGCTGTAATTGTTTATACGAGTTTATCAGTTGTCAATGTCTTACAGCTAGTGTTGAATATTTAAAAAACGCATTTTTTTCCCTTCAGATCGCTCTATACTCCCGATTTCCAGACAGTCTTCAAACCTCGGCGTATTTTCCTTTTTCGAAATAAAAAGCAAAGTGGCTGCTTAATCCTATCTGTGTTGTTTTTCATCAATATCACTGTATCAAATAATCTGAGCCATTTTATATAATTGTTGTAAACGAACCCATGACAGCCTAGTGAGCCAGATATAGGCTCAGTCAAGTTGGACAAGTTAGCGGCAGCGGAATCTTCACTTAACGCTATCTTGTCCAAGTTGGTGAGATCGCGTAGGCTTCATGTAGTGATTGTAGGACATCAATGAGGCAGAGGCATACTGGAAATGAGTCTGAAAGATGAGCCTGATGGTTTGTTAAGCCTAGTGAGCCAGATATAGGCTCAGTCAAGTTGTACAAGTTAGCGGCGAGCTCCCATAACAGATATTCAGTGATGTTGGGACGTTTTTGCAAGGACCGAATAGATAGGATCTTAGCGGTGTATCACGATAATGGTGTACTCTGCTTTGGACAAGATAGCGTTATGACGTGCGTGAGTGTAGAGCTGATGCAACATGACCCTGAACGCGCGTGAGTGTAGAGCTGATGCAACATGACCCTGAACGCGCGTGAGTGTGAGTGTAGAGCGTGATGCACATGACCCTAGAGCTGATGCAACATGACCCTGACGCGCGTGAGTGTAGAGCTGATGTGACCCTGTGTAGAGCTGATGCAACATGACCCGGGACGCGCGTGAGTGTAGAGCTGATGCAACATGACCCTGAACGCGCGTGAGTGTAGAGCTGAAACAACCTGACCCTGAACGTGCGTGAGTGTAGAGCTGATGCAACATGACCCTGAACGTGCGTGAGTGTAGAGCTGATGCAACATGACCCTGAACGCGCGTGCGTGTAGAGCTGATGCAACATGACCCTGAACGTGCGTGAGTGTAGAGCTGATGCAACATGACCCTGAACGTGCGTGAGTGTAGAGCTGATGCAACATGACCCTGAACGCGCGTGAGTGTAGAGCTGATGCAACATGACCCTGAACGTGCGTGAGTGTAGAGCTGAAGCAACCTGACCCTGAACGTGCGTGAGTGTAGAGCTGATGCAACATGACCCTGAACGTGCGTGAGTGTAGAGCTGAAACAACCTGACCCTGAACGTGCGTGAGTGTAGAGCTGATGCAACATGACCCTGAACGTGCGTGAGTGTAGAGCTGATGCAACATGACCCTGAACGCGCGTGAGTGTAGAGCTGAAACAACCTGACCCTGAACGTGCGTGAGTGTAGAGCTGATGCAACATGACCCTGAACGTGCGTGAGTGTAGAGCTGAAACAACCTGACCCTGAACGTGCGTGAGTGTAGAGCTGATGCAACATGACCCTGAACGTGCGTGAGTGTAGAGCTGATGCAACATGACCCTGAACGTGCGTGAGTGTTGAGCTGAAACAACCTGACCCTGAACGTGCGTGAGTGTTGAGCTGAAACAACCTGACCCTGAACGTGCGTGAGTGTTGAGCTGAAGCAGTAACGGGTCGGATCTACACTGGTTTTATCAACTTGGCGAATGCTTTCGCAAGTTACATTGGTTAGTCCTATTTTTGGGTTTGTTTGTGACTTGTTTGTTTGTGAATTGTTTGTTTGTTAACTTTTCTTTGGAAGGCGATTCAGGTCGCAAATTGTTTTTAAAGGTCGGCTACAATGTTGCGCAGAACCCAGACTCTTTTTGTTGACCTTTTTTTGTAAATGTATCGCGTTGTACAAAATCAATAGTTATCCCAAGCGCCTAAGGTCGAAAAATCGTTGTATAAGTCCAAATTTTATGAAAATTAACCCAAGAAATTCAATTGCCTATAAAACAAATAACAACTGTTCCATTGCAGCAAAAACTTTGTCGAAGGTTGTCAGTGACATCGTAAAATAATATGGTTGTTGATGACGTCATTTTTGGTTGCAAAAGCATCAAACTTTTAAAAAAATCACACAAGTTCAATGCTTGATACCTCCATGCTTTAGAGTTTGATTTAAAAACAGTTAACATATTCTGAAAGTGTAATGTAATTGTAATTTTTTTCTAAATATATGTAATTGTAAATGATTCGTCGTTTAAAACATTCTAGCAGGTCGAAAATTTGGAGCATTAAACTCTTAACTTCTAAATTTCGTAATTAATTCAATAATTATCGTTCGATCGTAAAGAAATTAACATTTTCTAAATGCTGATACAATTACCAAATTTTGATAATTGATATATGCTATCAAAATATTCGTCGTTTTCAAAGCGCGTTGAGTTGAAGAAGCAAATTTCACTTAGTCAATTTTCGTCATATTTTCTATCGCTAATAAAAATAGTTCATATCAGTTCAATAGTCATAAAAATTAGGTCAGATGTTGACAAAAACAGCGCGAATCTAATCCGCAAATTTTATTGATATCAGTTGCCTCACTTAAGGTTTCGAACGAATCAAAGATAAAACGGGACTGAAAACAGAAAGTTATCGCGTCGTTTGCCCGTCGTGAATGGTCTTATCGTGAATTGATATACACTCTAAAGAAGTCCATTGCGTTGTAAATAACCGATAGTTTTCTCACAAAGCAAGCTTGAAGTACAACGGATGTCACTTCTTCTCGGTTTTCACTGGTTTGTTAACAGCAGCCTGCACACCGAGGAGCTCTGCTCGCCTCATCGGCACGCTGTCAAGTACGGCACGCCGCGGTAAAATTAATTAAGAAAGAAGATTTTTCTTCAGCAGGCCAATTCATTGTCATTCTATCATGGCCGTTCCACAAGTTCCCCCATGTAACCATTGGCCTATTTCGTTAATACTTGGTTAGCTTCTAAATAAATGTCTAAGTTTGGTTGTCTCGTGATACAGGGAGATTTTGTTTAAATGGAAGGTGTAATCAATGCACAAAACCCAGAGTTCTTTTTTACCTTGATCTCAAACTAAGGTCAAGGTTTGTGGGTTTGTGTGTTGGTTTGTAAGCTTTTATTTGACACCCGATACAGTTCGCAATTTTTTTAATTTCTTCGATTTTTTTTTAATTCGAAGGTCTCAATCATGCGCTGAACTCAAATGTTTTGTTATAACCTTGACCTGAAACTAAGTTCAAGGTAGTCGAAAAAGTGAAAAAGTATACCTAATAACGGTCGGGTCGTTAGTCGGATCGTTATAAAATTTGCATCAATTTTTAACTTAATTCAATTGCAAACTTTTTTTAATCTATGTCAGTGCATCAAACCAATAGTTTTCCCAAGCGCCACAAGTCGATTAATAGTGGTAACAGTCCAAAAGTATTGTTTAACCACATTTTTCAATCGCTTATAAAATCGAAAATATGTGATCGATGGTCATACAAATTTGGTCAAATGTTGTATGGAGCAGCCTCTAACGAATGGTAAGTTTTTAATTGATGTCGATGACGTCATTTCTGGTTACGAGTAAAAAGAATTTATTCAGCAGTGCAATCGAAAGTTAACACGTCGTTTTTCCGTAAAAAAAAATCAGCGAGTACAAAGGTCATCACTGCACTCTGCTCGCTTCATCGGCATGCTGTCAAGTATGGCACTCCACGGTATTATTTAAAAAGAAAGCTGTTCCTTGAGTCGGCAAAATCATTGTGAATCAGTCATGGCCCGGACAGCATGATTTCTTTCATAAATTTGATCGCTTATAAAATGATCAATATACATGTGATGGTCACAAAAATTGGTTGAATTGTTGTTGCCAATGTTGATGAATGAAAGAGCCATTTTGTGCGTATAAGTGAGTGAATGAGTGACTTTTTGCCATTAGTGAATGAGTGAATGATTTTGTGCGTATTAGTGAAAGAGTGAGTGAGTTTGTGCGCGGTAGTGAGTGAATGAGTGAGTTGTGTGAGTATGTGCGTGTTAGTGAGTTAGTGAGTTTGTGCATGCTAGTGAGTGAGTGAATGAGTCAGTAAGTGAGTTTGTGCATGGTTGTGAGTGAGCGTGTGTGTGTGTTAGTGAGTGAGTGAGTTTGTGTGTGTTTGTGAGTGCGAGTGTGTGTTAGTGAGTGGGTTTGTGCGTGGTAGTGAGTGAATGAGTGTGAGCGTGTTCGTAATTTAGTGAGTTTGAGCGCGCTAGTGAGTGAGTGAATGAGTGAGTTAGTTTGTGCGTGTCAGTGAGTGAATGAGTGAGTGTGTGTGTGTGTTAGTGAGTGAGTGAGTGAGTGAGTGAGTGAATGAGTGAGTTGGGGAGTGTGTGGGTGTTAGTGAGTAAGTGAGAATGTGTGTGCGTGATAGTGAGTGAGTGTGTGCGTGGTATTGAGTGAGTGAATGAGTGTATGCAAGTTAGTGAGTGAGTGAGTTTGTGCGTGTTAGTGAGTGAGTTTGTGCGTGTTAGTGAGTGGGTGAGTTTGTGCGTGTTTGTGAGCGGGTGAGTTTGTGCGTGTTAGTGGGGGAGTGAGTAATTGAGTAAGAGAGTGAGTGGGTAAGTGCGTGAGTGAGTGAGTGAGTGAGTGTGTGAAAGAATTTGTGCGTGTTAAGAATTTGATCACGAGGGTGAGTGAATGAGGTCATACACCAGAGGTTGATTGGCTAGTGAGTTGGTCAGTGGATTGAGGAGAGAGTGAATGTCGTAAGGCGGGAGAGGGTTAGAGTATGTCGTATGGCGGGGGGAGATCAGTGAATGTCTTAAGGCGTTGGGTGGGGGGGTATTAGTGAATGGACAGATAAGTGCAGGAATGAGTTAGTCAGTGATCGAGTAAGTGAATGGGTGACTGGGTGGACGAGTGAGTGAACGGATCGGTTAGTGAATATATATGTGCCTGTGAGTGAATGACTAAGTGCACCGATGCAATCACATTCGAAACGTTTGCGGGTTAGAGTTTCAATAAGCATGATTAAACCGTTTTGTGTTCAGAGCGGAAACGCAATGTCGATAAAGTTATTGGAGACCCGACTGACAATGGCACAAAGAAACAGCGGACGCTAATATTGATCGTCTGTCTATCACATTGCGACAACATTTCGATGTTTGTTGAAGACCGAACAAACTTACATATGTTCTTCTAGTAATTTGAGATAAATTGCTCTACTCATAGAAAACGGTGAATTTGGTTGAACTATGAAATCTTCATTCAATTGGGTGCGTCTTTCCCACAATCACCTGACTACATATGCAAAGCTACGCGATAAGCCTATCTATCATATTGACTCAATGTTTGCTTTATTTTAACAAAAGATTTCCCGTAAAACATACCCAGTTCACTTGATGAACAGAAGCCACGACGCATAAAGGACTCCCTCCGTTATCTACTCATGCCCAGCTTGGTTTGCTGAAGGCGCATATTTGCTTTAGTTTTTTCACCTACCCCGTCTCCTGCTCTGCATCACCACAAATGTATGTTATATATCCAAAGTAGTAGTTAACAGTTGAGCGGACATGTTAATTTATGAGCATGGGAAAAGTAATCAGCAAAGAGCCTCTGTTCGTCATACACAATCGACCACAACCCGTCGTTGATGTATTATTGATTATTTTGAACCAAACATATGTCATGATTATGACTGTTTGGCTAAATATATACACACACACGCATACGCATACAGAAACATACACACGCACACACACACACACACACACACACACACACACAAATACACACATACACACTCACACGCATATATACACACATACGCGCACACACACAGACATACACATCATTTAGATTGACAGCAAAACCGTTAGTTTGACATCAAAACCGAGCGTTTAGATGGGACCCCACACGACCAAACTCGACCGCGGTGATCTGGTGACATCACACATGAGATAGGTCAGAGGACGACCATTTTATCGGCAGCATGCGCAGTCCTCTGCCGCCCATTTTATATGCGTTTACCTTGACCTACCCTGTTAAATGCAGCGTGCGCTGTCCTCACGCTTTCAGTCGCTATCATCAATGTTGGTTAGTTAATGATGGTGGCTATTCAACCAACTAACACAACAACCAAATTATCAACGAGCATTACCTAGTTAAGGTAAGAGGCTGATTAAGGTACTTGAATGATAGAGGTGCGAGGTATATTGGGATAAAATACGGACACCTGCTTGACAGCAACACCGGTTCATTTTCAACCATTTCTGTGTATTTCGCCTATACACGAATGTATAACCAAGTAAACTTCAATTCAGAACTATAAATACTCGAAATCTGTAGTTTAATACTGCCTTCATTTGATGAAATATATGGACATGTTTCCAACTTGTGACTATGTTAAAGTCATGGCGTTGTATCAGCGTGATGTAGTAAAGTCATGGCGTCGTGCCAGCGTGGTGTGTTAAAGTCATGGCATCGTATCAGCGTGATGTGTTAAGGTCATGGCGTCGTATCAGCATGATATGTAATTGTTAAAAATTGAATGCTTTGCAACTTGTCCCAAGTGGAAAAGTCATGGGGTCACCAAAAGTTTAAAATCCATAATAACGTGGTCAATTATGGGCCGAGTTTGAATTTTTTTAACTTCCTGATACAGGCCGCCAAATTCTCCCATATACCTTTGGGCGTCTGTCTGGCTGTTATTGTAATCACACCGACTAGCCAACAACTGAAGCAGAGCCTCTAGCGTCCAACTAATTAACCGATATCTCTTTAACAGTGAAGAATTTTGTTGCCGAGGTATTGCTGCGTGAGTCAGTCAATCGCGGAGGGCTGGGCGCAGTGTGGAAACCGTAGGCAGTTGGAAAGGTTGGGTATTCAGAGAGGGTAAGCCACCTGTACACTCAGCCAAGAGCACCCAAATCAAGTCATTAAACGAGCTCGTTTGGCAGTGTTCTGTTTCGCCTGAGTCATTATATATAAACTATTATTATGCATGTCGCTGTCACTCGGCGAGTGAACTGACTTGGGTGCCTGTGCCCTCAGCGGAACAATTGGGTGGTGTGGTTTTCCGTCATCTAAGCAAGCGCATTCGGCTTTGCATGCACTCCACCAAGGAAGTGGGACGAGCGGAAGGGGGGAGTTTCTTTACATGGTCACCTAAAACATGTTAGTAACTCCGTTGACCTACTTTATATAGTAACATATGCTTGAAAGAGCCAATAGACATCTAACCTTTATGGATCCCTCAAGCATTGATATTCCTCGCTTATTGAATCTTGTAAATCGGTTGATAATTAACAACCTGCTTTAACTGATTAGCATATAGAGTTTCTAAGCGCATACATGAGAACGCAATAGAGGCTGCCGAAATGCAAATCATATTGTGATTTGCTGAGATGAAAACAATTATAAGGAATAAAACTGGGTTTTCTTTCATGGGGGTGAGGAATGCAAATTGAAACAGAGTACCCCCCAAAATTTCGTTAGGTGGAAGATTCGAGGAAAAGCTCACTTAAATTGACCAGGCATTCACTACCAATCTGAACGTCTTGTTGGAAATTGTCCCGGAAAAACAACACAACCCATTTATTGCTTCAACGAGTGATAATGTGAGTGTACCTATTGAGTAATTCTTAGTATTGTTAACTTGGCTTTCGCCAAGTTGTCTTGTTCAGTCGCGTTTGTGGGCTGTTTGTGGAATGTTTGTTTTTCGCGATACAGCGTGACATTTTTGGAACAAAGTGGTCGGCAGCAATGATGTGCAGAACCGAGAGGTTTTATTTTGGCCTTGATCCGAAACTAATGTAAAGGGACCCTGAATATCTCCGTGGATAATCATCCAATCTTTACGCACCATTTTTCAGCCTTATTAAATTGCAAACGTTTTCCAAAGATATGTTGTAGTAAATTAATAGTTTTCCCAAACGCCCCAGGTCGCAAAATCTTGGTATCAGTACAAATGTTAGCCGCGCACGACAGTAATATAAATATATACCGTCGTGCTGAAATATATTTGGGTCGTGCGGTGAGCGTTTTATTTCGAGTGCATATAGCTTCTCATCAATGTTGTGTACTTACGTACCTATATATGTCGATAATTGAGATGATCATCCATTGAACAGCACTATATTGGTTATCCACTGTCTCGTGATAATTCAGCAATTGTCACATGAAATTTTAGAATCGCAACTTTTGTTCACGGCAGCCCCCGTTTTGGACATATGACGTCACATTACGCAGTTTCAGTTTCACTCGCCATGTGGCTGCAGGTCCCGGGGGAGGGGGCACTTAAGTATATAGAGGTAGTATACATGTGCCGGGGTATGTTTTTTCGGCCTCATATTTGTAGGATGGGGTATGCTTTTGCCATTTTCACCTTGTATGATGGGTACGGGTTTTTGGGAACCCGGGGCACACCCCTACTCAGGACAAGGCCAAGTGCCCCCTCCAGGCTGCGGGTATCCATAAGAGTTATCTTGTTTTCAATTGTCAATGTGATATCGTTGAATACATATCCCCCCTCTAAGGTAGGTATTGCTAAAAGATAATCATTGACAAAATGACACATATTCTTAAATAATAAAATTCGGAAAGCAAAAGTTCGCTTGCGAAGAACCTTGCCTGCGCGTGCGCGCAGCAACCGATCTTGTCATTCAAAATAAACATGAAGTTTTCAAAATTTGTCTGGCCGGATTAAATCGCCTTTGACGAAATCTCACACGTAAACTAACTCAACTTGTTAATAAACATTCATTTATGTGAAAAATTATTCTTCATATGTACATTTGTGTAATTATCGTGTATAATTGGAACTCATGTTTCGTTCACGTTGCATTCGGTTACGATCATCGCACGACGTCAATAACACGTCGTGCACGGCTATCCAAATGTAAGCCAAATTATGATGAAGATTTCGACCACGTTAATACACGTCCGATTGCAATGCAAATTGGATATAATATTATCAGTGACAGCGTTAGCCGAATTGTAAAATTTAATGGATGTGGTTGACGTCACTTCCGGTTACGAACGCATCAAATGTTATGAAAACGTCACCAGTTAAGTGCCTAGTATTTCCGTGTAAAACACTTTGATTTTTATAGGTGTTCATATATTCTTGAAGCTTAATGTTATAAATAACATGTTATATCAAAATATGCGTCGTTTTCAAAGTGCGATGAGTTTAAAAATGTTTCACATGGATAATTTTCGCAAAATAATTGAGAGCTAATAAAATGGTCAATATCGGGTCAATAGCCCGAAAAATAGATCAGCTGTTATATCTTATGGATTTTTCCGGTTCAGAAATCAGTAAAGTTAAAGGGAAACTAAAATTGGAAGTTTACACGCTCTTTACACATGGTGCCCACAAAGAATAAAGCCCTCGTTGCATCATAACTTCATTATGATAATGTTCAGTATTACTCAACTGTACTGGGTTTAGCATTACCTCCTCACTGATTATTAAAACGGAGATTAAGGTGACAATGATGATGATGATGATGATGATCATGATCATTATGATGATGACGATGACTACGAAGATGGTATACTTCGCCAAGTTTCTCCATTAGAAAATGGACTTCTTGTTAACTTGGCAAATTCTTATTCGCCAAGTTATGTTGGTCAGTCGCGTTTGCGGCTAGGTATGTATGTTTGTAAGCATTTTTTTGATCCGCGATACAGGTCGCAATATTTAAAATTGTTGAGTGTTTTTTTTAATCGTTAGGCGTTAATAATGCGCAGAACCGAGAGTTTTTTTTTACCTTGACCTGAAACTAAGGTCAAGGTCATCGAATAAGTGAAAAACTAGCATCTCGGTTAACTCCGTTAATAATAGTCGGATTGTTACATAATTTACATCATTGTGTAACCCATTCTAATTGCAAACTTTAATTAATGTCATCTGTGGTCATCAAACCAAACAGTTTTTCCAAACGCCTAAGGTCGAAAAATCGTGGTATCAGTCCAAATGTCAACAAAAGTTTCATGAATATTTCAAACGCTTGTAAAACAGTAAATACACGTTCGATGGTAATAAAAATTAGATCACATGTTCTCCGCAATATCATGAGTCGGATTCCCAGAAATCATTGATGTCGATGACGTCACTTCCGGTCACGAAAGCATCAAAGTTTTCAAAAAATGACACAAGTTCAATTTTAATACAGTGTACATATTCTGACAGTGCAATGTAATTGTAAACTTTTTCTAAATATACTTAATTGTAAATAATGCATCGTTAAAAAATACTGTAGCAGGTCGAAAATTTCCGTCGTTAATGGTCGTATCGTAAATTTGTTTACACTCGAAGGAAGCCCATTCAATTCTGAACATAGGTTTAACATTTTCTGTTCTATATACCCGATAGTTTTCTCACAAAGTGACTTGAAGTACATCGGGGCATCACTTTTGCTGGCTCTTCTCTGGTTTGTTGACAACAGCTGACTGATAGCACTGAACGCAGACCGCTTCTACTCTCTGCTCACCTTCACTAAGTTAATTTTCGTCGAATTTTCTATTGCTTATAAAATAGTAAATATCAGTTCAATAGTCATAAAAATTAGCTGAGTTGTTGACATCAACAGCGCGAATCTAATCTAATTGCATTGGCTTAATGGCGCTACAAGCCCACGTTTATATTATTCAAACGGACTCATCTGTGAATAAATGTATATTGATGATTATACCATACAGAGAGTATGCCAGAGAGCGACAAAGCTGATGAGATATTAAATAAGATAACATCGTTTGTGCTACTATGTTAGCTCATCTTCAGCTAGGACTGATATCTTAAAGAGTGCACCTCATTAATGTTGTCACATATGGAATGTGAGGTGTATGCTATATTTTCCTCGTCATTGTATTTAAAGCAGAATGTCTCATATAGTATATATCTATAATCTACCCCTCGTTGTAATATCTCACCTCGCACTACATTCCAGCGTATTCGAGTCACGTACTCTTTAGTGATCATCCTCAACTGAAGAGTTCTGTTTATGTCTTGGTCGATCAGCTTTATATCAGGATCGTTAACCACAAATATCGTCGAGAAAAGCATTCAAAGTCTGTATGCACTAAACCGCTTTATTGCCTAACTTATGGGCGACGCTTGATATCGTGTTTTACGATGTGTGCTAGTTTTGTCAACATCAAAACATTCTGAATATTTCCACTGAGATCAAACGATTTCATGTAGACATAAACCGAATGATTATAACAGGGATCACTTCTCCATTGCATTTTTAGTATGTGTTCTTGAGTAAGTTATGTATGTCGGCACGTTAGAGCAGTTGCAGGTTCTGGTCATTACAGCGAAAAAATATATTGTTTGTGCAGCCTACCAAACTCGCTCTGGTCATATAATAGATGCAAGTGACAGCTAAAAAAGTCATTCATTCCCCCCAATTATTTATTATTTAGCGACGGTTCATTCAATGGATGGTTACAACATCAACTTTATCGCAGGTAAAATGCAATATACAGTGCTGTAATATAGCGTGTAATCTATACTCACTACAACATACACATCACCTGTATATTCATGATAGGCCAGATACCATATCCTCTACATGCAGAATTAGTCAAACAATCTATCATTAAATGCTCAGATAATAAAAAAACAAACCAATTTGCGAAAAAATACTAAAATATTGAGTCACCACTTTTCTTACACAGGGCAGGAGGTGGGATTATTGGCATGGGGTATTACTCAGGATAAGAACTGTACCCAGGGTAACAACTGTAACCAAGGCAACGACTGTACCCAGGGTTACAATCGTATCAATAGTAACAACTGCACCAAGGGTTACAAATTTAATCAGGGTAATAACTATATCTGGAGTTATAACTCGACCAAGCAAAAATACAAATATATCCTTCTTCACCAGAGTCACAACCGTAACAAGTGTAAAAACTGTATGGAGGTTAGCAACTGTTTAGAGAAGTAACTGTACCCAATGTACCAACTTTATTAAATGTAACGAGTGTGTCAAGAGCAACAACTGCACAATAACAAAACACAATACAATACCTACACCAAGGGTAACAACTGTACACAATAAAATAACTGGCCGCCGAGTATAGCAGATGTCCGAGCGCAAAGGCTGTACCAGTGATACTGTACTTGTTATTTTTGATATTTATATGCATATTGTGTGATGTGTATTAGCAGTGGAAAGGATCTGCGAAACGAAAATTTTACTGCTCTCATTTATCACAATGACGTCAACCCAGTATATACATGCAATTTTGTTTATTACAAGGTAGCGTCATCTCACAGTGGCTGCGTGTTATTATTAGGGAAGCGATCATCGCAGAGCCACTTTAAGTGGATCCTGTTAGCATAGCTATCAACTCTTTGATAAAGCTCCTTGAATAAAGGGCCACTTGAGAATACAAATATTCGGTGCACTGCTTATACGACAATGAGTGTAATTTAGGATACATTGATTGTGTTAGAAGAGTTGCTGACTCCTTAAGAAGTGCCATTAAAATTTCTTCATTTTTATTTATTTGAAAAGAAGTTACTGGCGACAATCTGAAGTGCTATTTGCCATGCATCTCCCGTTGAAAAGTTTTATCGAACCATTAAAACTAGTGTATTAGTTTAAGGAAAGAAACTAAATACATTTTTTTAAACTTTATTTTGTCTCTCGATACGGGTCGCAATTTCAACATGATTTCGAATTAAAAAAAACCAAATTAGCATGTGTTATTCATGCGCAGCACCCAGAATTTTTGTCCTGTAATACAGATCGCAATTTTCAAGATATTGTAAAAATATTTTTTTCTATTTGGACGGTGTTGATGATGCGCAAAACCCAGATGCATTGTTTTTTCCTTGACCTCAAATCAAGTTCAAGATCATCAAACATAATTTTAAAACATTAACATCTCCATGGAGAATTGTTCAATCGTAATAATAGAAGCCTAACTCGTCGTAAACCTTTAGAAATATATGTAAATGTTAAAAATTGAAAGCTTCCCCTTTCGTCCTAAAATTTGAGCAATTATGAGAGGATTTTGAAATAATGCACAGAACCGAGAGGTTTTTTTGTTTTTACCTTGACCACAAACTAAGGTCAAGGTCATCGAATAAGTGGAAAACTAGTATCTCGAATAAACATTAATGCAAGTCGGATTAATGCATTTACAAACCCACGATTAATATTAACTTCCAATTGCTCAGCTGTTATAAAACATATTGAATTATCTATGTACAATGCGAGAGAGTAACAAAGTTTCAAGAGAATAAATGATATCACATCGTTGTTGTTACCATGGCATTACATCATCAATTTCCAGCTAGGACTGATAAATTAAAGAGTGGCACCTCATTAATGTTGTCATATATGGAATGTGAGGTGTATGCTACATTTTCCTCGTCCTTGTATTTAAAGCAGAATGTCTTATATTATATATCTATAATCTACCCCACGATGTAATCTCACCTCGCACCACATTCCAGTGTATTCGAGTCACGTACTCTTTAGTGATCACCCTCAACTGAAGAGGTTCCGTTTATGTCTTGGTCGATCAGCTTTGGGCAGGATCGTTAACCACAAATATCGTTGAATGAAAAGCATTCAAAGTTAGTATGCACTAAAAACCGCTTTATTGCCTACCTTATGGGCGACGCTTGACATCAGCCATGTTATGAATGTGTGCTAGTTTTGTCAACATCAAACATTCCTGAATATTCCATGAGATCAAACGATTTCATGTAGACATAAACCGAATGATTATAACAGGGATCACTGCTCCATTGCATTTGATAGTATGTGCTCTTGAGTAAGTTGTGTATGTCGGCATGTTAGAGCAGTTGAAGGTTCTGGTCAACATTACAGCGAAAAATATATGTGGTTTGTGCAGCCTACCATTCTCGCTCTGGTCATATAATAGATGCAAGTGACAGCTAAAAAGTCGTTCATTCCCCCAAGTATTTATTATTCAGCTACGGTTCATTCAAATGGATCGTAACAACATCAACTTTATCTACTGTTAATAATAGTCGAGTCGTTACATAGAGAATGATCATTGTGTAACCCATTCTAATTGCAAACTTTAATTAATGTCATCTGTGGTCATCAAACCAAACAGTTTTTCCAAACGCCTAAGGTCGAAAAATCGTGGTATCAGTCCAAATGTCAACAAAAGTTTCATGAATATTTCAAACGCTTGTAAAACAGTAAATACACGTTCGATGGTAATAAAAATTAGATCACATGTTCTCCGCAATATCATGAGTCGGATTCCCAGAAATCATTGATGTCGATGACGTCACTTCCGGTCACGAAAGCATCAAAGTTTTCAAAAAATGACACAAGTTCAATTTTAATACAGTGTACATATTCTGACAGTGCAATGTAATTGTAAACTTTTTCTAAATATACTTAATTGTAAATAATGCATCGTTAAAAATACTGTAGCAGGTCGAAAATTTCCGTCGTTAATGGTCGTATCGTAAATTTGTTTACACTCGAAGGAAGCCCATTCAATTCTGAACATAGGTTTAACATTTTCTGTTCTATATACCCGATAGTTTTCTCACAAAGTGACTTGAAGTACATCGGGCATCACTTTTGCTGGCTCTTCTCTGGTTTGTTGACAACAGCTGACTGATAGCACTGAACGCAGACCGCTTCTACTCTCTGCTCACCTTCACTAAGTTAATTTTCGTCGAATTTTCTATTGCTTATAAAATAGTAAATATCAGTTCAATAGTCATAAAAATTAGCTGAGTTGTTGACATCAACAGCGCGAATCTAATCTAATTGCATTGGCTTAATGGCGCTACAAGCCCACGTTTATATTATTCAAACGGACTCATCTGTGAATAAATGTATACTGATGATTATACCATACAGAGAGTATGCCAGAGAGCGACAAAGCTGATGAGATATTAAATAAGATAACATCGTTGGTGCTACTATGTTAGCTCATCTTCCAGCTAGGACTGATATCTTAAAGAGTGCACCTCATTAATGTTGTCACATATGGAATGTGAGGTGTATGCTATATTTTCCTCGTCATTGTATTTAAAGCAGAATGTCTCATATAGTATATATCTATAATCTACCCCTCGTTGTAATATCTCACCTCGCACTACATTCCAGCGTATTCGAGTCACGTACTCTTTAGTGATCATCCTCAACTGAAGAGTTCTGTTTATGTCTTGGTCGATCAGCTTTATATCAGGATCGTTAACCACAAATATCGTGAAGAAAAGCATTCAAAGTCTGTATGCACTAAACCGCTTTATTGCCTAACTTATGGGCGACGCTTGATATCGTGTTTTACGATGTGTGCTAGTTTTGTCAACATCAAACATTCCTGAATATTTCCACTGAGATCAAACGATTTCATGTAGACATAAACCGAATGATTATAACAGGGATCACTTCTCCATTGCATTTTTAGTATGTGTTCTTGAGTAAGTTATGTATGTCGGCACGTTAGAGCAGTTGCAGGTTCTGGTCATTACAGCGAAAAAATATATTGTTTGTGCAGCCTACCAAACTCGCTCTGGTCATATAATAGATGCAAGTGACAGCTAAAAAAGTCATTCATTCCCCCCAATTATTTATTATTTAGCGACGGTTCATTCAATGGATGGTTACAACATCAACTTTATCGCAGGTAAAATGCAATATACAGTGCTGTAATATAGCGTGTAATCTATACTCACTACAACATACACATCACCTGTATATTCATGATAGGCCAGATACCATATCCTCTACATGCAGAATTAGTCAAACAATCTATCATTAAATGCTCAGATAATAAAAAACAAACCAATTTGCGAAAAATACTAAAATATTGAGTCACCACTTTTCTTACACAGGGCAGGAGGTGGGATTATTGGCATGGGGTATTACTCAGGATAAGAACTGTACCCAGGGTAACAACTGTAACCAAGGCAACGACTGTACCCAGGGTTACAATCGTATCAATAGTAACAACTGCACCAAGGGTTACAAATTTAATCAGGGTAATAACTATATCTGGAGTTATAACTCGACCAAGCAAAAATACAAATATATCCTTCTTCACCAGAGTCACAACCGTAACAAGTGTAAAAACTGTATGGAGGTTAGCAACTGTTTAGAGAAGTAACTGTACCCAATGTACCAACTTTATTAAATGTAACGAGTGTGTCAAGAGCAACAACTGCACAATAACAAAACACAATACAATACCTACACCAAGGGTAACAACTGTACACAATAAAATAACTGTGCCGAGTATAGCATGTCCGAGCGCAAAGGCTGTACCAGTGATACTGTACTTGTTATTTTTGATATTTATATGCATATTGTGTGATGTGTATTAGCAGTGGAAAGGATCTGCGAAACGAAAATTTTACTGCTCTCATTTATCACAATGACGTCAACCCAGTATATACATGCAATTTTGTTTATTACAAGGTAGCGTCATCTCACAGTGGCTGCGTGTTATTATTAGGGAAGCGATCATCGCAGAGCCACTTTAAGTGGATCCTGTTAGCATAGCTATCAACTCTTTGATAAAGCTCCTTGAATAAAGGGCCACTTGAGAATACAAATATTCGGTGCACTGCTTATACGACAATGAGTGTAATTTAGGATACATTGATTGTGTTAGAAGAGTTGCTGACTCCTTAAGAAGTGCCATTAAAATTTCTTCATTTTTATTTATTTGAAAAGAAGTTACTGGCGACAATCTGAAGTGCTATTTGCCATGCATCTCCCGTTGAAAAGTTTTATCGAACCATTAAAACTAGTGTATTAGTTTAAGGAAAGAAACTAAATACATTTTTTTAAACTTTATTTTGTCTCTCGATACGGGTCGCAATTTCAACATGATTTCGAATTAAAAAAACCAAATTAGCATGTGTTATTCATGCGCAGCACCCAGAGATTTCAGTTTGAACTTTTTTGTTTATAAAGAATTTTTGTCCTGTAATACAGATCGCAATTTTCAAGATATTGTAAAAATATTTTTTTCTATTTGGACGGTGTTGATGATGCGCAAAACCCAGATGCATTGTTTTTTCCTTGACCTCAAATCAAGTTCAAGATCATCAAACATAATTTTAAAACATTAACATCTCCATGGAGAATTGTTCAATCGTAATAATAGAAGCCTAACTCGTTGTAAACCTTTAGAAATATATGTAAATGTTAAAAATTGAAAGCTTCCCCTTTCGTCCTAAAATTTGAGCAATTATGAGAGGATTTTGAAATAATGCACAGAACCGAGAGGTTTTGTTTTTACCTTGACCACAAACTAAGGTCAAGGTCATCGAATAAGTGGAAAACTAGTATCTCGAATAACTCCGTTAATGAAAGTCGGATTGTTACCAAATTTACATCATTGTGTAGCTCATTCTAATAGCAAACTTTAATTAATGACATATGTGGCCATCAAACCAAACAGTTTTCCCAATCGTCGTATCGGTCCGAATGACAACATAAGTTCCTTGAATATTTTGAGCTCCTATAAAACCATCAGTACATATCCGATAATGACAAAAATTGGGTCACATGTGCTCCATGACAGCTTATGTCGGATCCATAGATTTCATGGATGTCGATGACGTCACTTCCGGTCACGAAAGCATCAAAGTTTTAAAAAATGACACAAGTTCAATGCTCAATACGTCCATGCTTTACAATTAAATTTCAATTCAGTTAACATATTCTTAATGTGTAATGTAATGGTAAACTTTTTCTAAATTAACTTAGTTGTAAATAATGCATCGTAAAAAAAATCGTAGCAGCTCGAAAAATTTCTGGTAGCCAAAATCTCTAAACATTTCATTTCGCAATTGATTCATCAATAAGGTACGATCGTAAATTATTTTTCCATTTTCTGAAAGCTGATGGAATCACCAAACTTTCATAATTGACATATGCTATCAATATATTTGTCGTTTTCAAAGCGCGTTGAGTTGAAAAAAACCAATTTCATTTAGTAAATTTTCGTCAAATTTTCGATTGCTAATAAAATCGTAAATATCAGTTCAATAGTCATAAAAATTAGCTCAGCTGTTGACATGAACAGCGCAAATCTAATCCGCAAATTTTATTGATATCGGTTGCGTCACTTCCGGTTTCGAACGAATCAAAGATAAAACGGGACTGAAATCTAAGTAAAAACGGGGTTGAAATCTGAAGTTATCGCGTCGTTCGTCCGTCGTGAATGGTCGTATCGTAAATTTGTCTGCGCTCGAAGGAAGCCCATTCAATTCTGAACAAACGACTTAAATTTTCACAAAGTAAGATTGAAGTACAGCGGGTGGTACTTTTGCTGGCTGTTCACACAGCCTCCGTGTCGCGCTGAACAAAGGCGAATCAAAGTTAAAACGGGACTGAAATCTGAAGATAGCGCGTTTATTTCGGAGCAAAAGAAGTAATTAAATGCAGCTGTGAAATCCCGATCGCCTTCTCATAAGTTCAGATGAAAAAAAATTGTTGGGGTACGAAAATCGGAAATAAAAAGATAGCTGACCCGGACGGGAGCTAAAATTATTATATTATTCAATACATATATATGGTTCAAGAAACTATTCATTGTATATCAATTTGCATTGACATATCAACTAAAGAACAACCTATCAACAAATATATTGGCGTAATACTATGGTCATAAATTTCCTATGAACTCTGACAGTATAAGCAAGGGTGTTTGTTTGCTAATTAGAAGGTTCACGATGTATTTTTAAACAGTTTACAAATTCTGTAAGTGTAAGGTAATCGTAAACTTTTTATAAATATACTTAGCTGTAAATAATGTATTGTTAAAAACATAGTAGCAGGTTGAAAATATCTGGTAGCCAAAATCTCAAAATTTTTCAATATCGCATTTAATTCACTTATTATCGTCCGATCTTTAAAAAATTAACATTTTCCAAAAGCTGATACAATTACCAAACTTTGATAATTGGCATATGCTATCAAAATATTCGTCGCCTGTGGTCGAAAAATCTTGGTATCAGTCCACATTTTAATATAATTAACCCAAGAAATTCAATTGCCTATAAATCCAACGCAAAATCTCATGGTTGTTGATGACGTCATTTCCGGTACGGAACGCATTAATGGTCCAGCAAATGATATATCGGTAATGAATGTCATCAAAGCCATTCACCCAGAGCCGGGCAATGATATTGTCAGTTCTCATAGATGATTTTGTCATACTAGCGGTTGTAAAACTTATTTTGAATGTTATGATCGTATCGTAATGCAGTTTTAACTCAACGCCAAGTTCCTCAATTGTTAAATTGACACTTAACGTTAGTCAGCTTCTGAATAAATATTTTTTGTCTCGCGATACAGAACGCAATTTTTATTATGTTTTTGTGATTATTATTTTTAATTGAAGGTGTAAAAGATGTGCAAAACCCAGAGGTTTTATTTTGACATTGATTGTAAAATTTTAGATCATCGACAAATCCATGATAACTTGGTCAATTTTGGGCCGATTTTTTCATATACTGTTCGGCAAGTTCTCCCATGGGCCTCTTGTTAACTTGGCGAATGCTTTTGCTAAGTTACCTTCGTTAGTCTCGTTTGTGGGTGTGTTTGTCTGTTTGAAAGCTTTTTTTTGGCAGGCGATTACGTTCGCAATTGTTCTTGAAATTTGGGAAAAAAATTCAAAACGTCGGCAACTATGTTGTCAAGAATCCATACTCTTTAATCTGACCAGGACCTCAATCATTGAAAATGTGAAAATCTAAAATCCCCAATATGTCCGGGGATAATTGCTTGATCTATAAACATTTTACACCACTTTATAGCATAATTCAGTTGCAAACGTTCTAAAAAATATATCGCGTTGTAAAAAATCAATTGTTTTCTCAAGCGCCTGAGGTCGAAAAACGTGGTATCAGTCCAAATTTTAAGAAAATGAGCTCCAAAAATTCTATTGCCTATAAAACAATAAATAACCGTCCCATGGCAACAAAATTTTTGTCAAAGGTTATTAGTGACATTGTTGGTTACATGGTAAAATTTCATGGTTGTTGATGACATCATTTCCGGTTGAGATTGCATCAAAATTTATAAGAAATACCACAAGTTAAACTACTAATTTTGCTGTGAGAAACGCTTTGATGTTAACAATGTTTACATATTCTAGAAGTTTTATTCAATTGGAAACTTTTTCTATATATCATGTCGAAAATTTCTCATAGCAAAAATCGGTACAATTCTTTCAATTCGTCATTGACATGCCAATAATTGTACAATGTGGAAAAACTTTACATTTTCTGAAAGCTGAAACCACTTACAAACTTTTATAATGACATGTTCTATCAAAATAGTCGTCGTTTTCGAAGCGCGTTAAGGTGAATTTTGTTTGCTCATGTAGACAAATTCAGTAAATATTTCATTCGCTCATAAAACGGATAACTTCTATTTAATAGTCATAAAAATTGGGTCAATAGTTGTCAGCGTAAATCGAGTTGTGAAATTTTATGGATGTCGATGACTCCACCTCCGGTCAGAATGCACAATTGTTCCAGCGGAAGCGAAATCGGTAGATATTGTCATCTTAACAATTCAGCAAGAGCCGCGCTACGATTTTTTCAGTTCTCATAGCAGTTGTTAAATTTAATTTGAATGTGATAATCGAATCGTTGGTTTTTTTTACCTCGTCGCCTATTGGTAAATTGAATTTAACGTTGGTTAGCTTTTAGATAAATGTTTGTTCACTTTTATCTGTTCATAGTATTTTCATATATTTACCAACATGCGGTTCTATTCACAACTATTTGATTATATTCCATAGCATGGGGTTATGTTTACCAATATGTGGTAATGCACTCGAGGATTGCTTCATAATCATCTCATGTTGTTCTGTGTTCATACAGTCATCTGTCGGGATGAGGATACGGATGCAGAAGAATGCCTTACAGCTCCTCGGCATCTCCTTCCTAGCTTACCTTTCTGTGCGACTCATTTTAAGTAGGTGTTGAGACTTCCCCTCGCACATATATCACCAAGTTGATCGATGTTAGGATATAGTCATTTAACCGATCGATGTTAGGATCCGTCCTTTTCTTATAACAGTGTGGGTGGGTTCAATGCGTTGATTAGTCCGGGGCCAGTAAACCGGTCACGCTTGATCGCACCTTAGTTCTGATCCGCTCCCGGATCCGTCCGTCGGAGCTCGCTGCTAGCTATCCGATCGCTATAGACGGCGGAGCGCGCTGCCGTTTTGACCGTTTTGCTCCCCAGGGGAATTATGAGACTACGAAAATACAAACATCACATGAAAAACAGAAACTTGATATATAGTTGGATAGAATACTGGTGAAGCATGTGTTGGTTGATTACCTCAGAATCAATAGGCGCTGACGCGGATGAAAACACACAATTTGGGACACAAGGCATCGCTTGCTGGTGTGATGATAACGTTGAATCGCTTTAGATTATACAGACGGTCGTGTCTGTTGATCGCACTCAGTGACGTTAATAACACCAGTAAGATGTTGTATGTTTAGAAACGATCGCTTTAAAATGTCCGCCAAACATGGCAAACACCACCTAGAAGCCTCGCGGTATCACTGCTTCTCCTCTCGTTTCAACGATTTCATGTATTTCTGAATCTGTTTTTCTTTTGCGAATTGCAACATGACTCTTTTGTAGTAGTCTCTTTCTCAATCAATGACTATTGTAGTAGTCTCTTTCTCAATCAATGACTATTGTAGTAGTCTCTTTCTCAATCAATGACTATTGTAGTAGTCCCTTTCTCAATCAATGACTCTATTGTAGTAGTCTCTTTCTCAATCAATGACTCTATTTTAGTAGTCTCTTTCTCAATCAATGACTCTATTGTAATAGTCTATTTCTCAATCAATGTCTCTATTGTAGTAGTCTCTTTTTTCAATCAATGTCTCTATTGTAGTAGTCTCTTTCTCAATCAATGTTGGCGGCTTTAAAACAGCCTTTGAACTTGACTAGACTAATTTGGAAAGGAGGCGCGAACGGGTTGAATTATTATGCATGCACACCTCCATACACAAGAGCTTCAATTAGTACACATGACACACCTTCCTTCGGGTTGTGATGTGTGTGTGCGGTATGCTAATTTCATATTGGTAAATGTCACATGTAACGACACACTGGGGTTTCTTACATTTCAAACCCCTACACACCATTTGCTACCTCTGGATTTCAATCGCCTATGCACCATTTGCTACCTCTGGATTTCAATCACCAAAACACCATTTGCAACATCTGGATTTCAATCACCTATACACAATTTGCTACCTCTGGATTTCAGTCACCTATGCACCATTTGCTACCTCTGGATTTCAGTCACCTATGCACCATTTGCTACCTCTGGATTTCAATCACCAAAACACCATTTGCAACATCTGGATTTCAATCACCTATACACCATTTGCTACCTCTGGATTTTAATCTGCTATGCAACATTTGCTACCTCTGGATTTTAATCCACTATACACCATTTGATATCTCTGGATTTCTATCACTTACCATTTGCTACCTCTGGTTTCAATCACTACACCATTTGTTATATCTGGAAAGCTGCTATCACAACATTGTGACCTCTGGATTTTAATCCCTAACACCATTTGATATCCGATTTCTAGTAACTACCTCTAGGTTTCATCCATCGGTCCCAAAGCCGCATCATCATTGTGTCGTGTTCAATTTTTTTTCCGATGTGCATCTATCGGTCAATGATCGTCATTCAATTTTTTTTTCTGTGTGTAGTATCTATTGTTGATGATGGAACGCTGCTATCGTTAAGACAAGATAGCGCTGGAGCATTGGGCAGATATGAATATTCGAAGGAAGTGGTAAGTTATACCACTATGTAAAGCCATAAATGAATATTCAAAGGAAGTGGTAAGTTATACCACTATGTAAAGCCATAAATGAATATTCAAAGGAAGTGGTAAGTTATACCACTATGTAAAGCCATAAATGAATATTCAAAGGAAGTGACAAGATAACATAGGTTGGGGCGGGAACCCGCTCCAGCCGCATTTTGTGCGGAGTCGAGTTTGTAAACATTATCGCATCAGTCCTTATCGTCCCTCCTTGCAAGGGAAGAGGCTGCACCAATTTTTGTCCCAAGCGGATAAGGTCAGGTGACCAGCGCTCCTTTGTCTTTCGGAATTAGATTTCAACGACAGCACATCGATTTTCTCTCTGTTCCGAACCTCGTGCAACCAATTTTTCTACCTTGCTCCGCAAAGCCGTTTTTCAATCTCAACCTCGTCGACATATCAAGTTGCAACCAACCAATCCTCCAGTCATCATATAACCCGATCAGGTGATTTTATTCACATTTCTCCTTATCGCTTTTCGATTCCGCGTTTTCACCCGCATGTTTCATTGTTTGTGTTTTTGTTCGCATTAATTTAACATTCACCTCATCTTCCTCTTCTCCGATATCATTATAATCATTCTTTCTTCCTCTACTTTTCCTCTCAATTGAATGCCACCGTCCCATTAACATTTTGCCATTTTATTCTTGTAAATTAATTTACCTTTGTCTCAACTTCGGCAAAGTTTTTCGCGCCAGTTCGGTGTGTTTTATTTCCACAGTTCAGCACCCGCTCATCCCCTCATTTTACTTCTTTCTCTTGCAGCAGTTTAACCTATCACTTAACATGAAACCCGTTGGTCTGATCCTGGGACAGCTTTATGTCTGGTCTCAGCGACCACCTAACAAATCACCCTAGCAGCCAATCACTTCCACAAAAGAAAATCTTTTCAGCTCAGGGTCAGCGACAAGGTCCACAGCCTCACATTATCAGGCACCAGGGACCTGCAAGCCACCTAATGTACTCTACCTTCTTCCCTGTTGCTTAACTTTAATCCTGATTTTGTTATTATTTGATCTTGGCTCAAATGATCTAGCCGCTGGGACGCAACCGCTACAATTGCCTGTCTGCTTAACTGATATGGCCAAAACCCTTCTAGCAGACCACCATGTCAAACATGTCGCAATATGTTCCATTTTATACAGGCACAATGGCATTTGCTCTACTTCCCAGGAAACCTTCCAAACGATGACGATAGTGAACAACTGTAATCCCACACACTAATCCCACTTCACCATAGACACTATTCTTTCTTTACAGTCTACAACAACAGGCCATATCACTCTAGTATTGCTTCACCGTCCTACTATCTTCCTTTATTTGTACGGCAGATGCCCATTGTATTATATTTTGGCACGGCAGTTGCCCATGTATTATATTTGGCACGGCAGTAGCGCATTGTATTATATTTGGCACGGCAGTTGCCCATAACAGGGCAGTTGCCCATTGTTTTTTTGGCACGGCAGTTGACCATGACAGGGCAGGTGCCCATTATTTTATTTGGCACGGCAGTTGCCCATTGTATTATGTTCGGCACGGCAGTTGCCCATTGTATTATTTTTGGCACGGCAGTTGCCCATTGTGTTATATATTTGGCACGGCAGTTGCCCATTGTATTATGTTTGGCACGGCAGTTGCCCATTGTATTATATGTGGCACGGCAGTTGCCCATTGTATTATATTTTTGGCACGGCAGTTGCCCATGTATTATATTTGGCACGGCAGTAGCCCATTGTATTATATTTGGCACAGCAGTTGCCCATGACAGGGCAGTTGCCCATCGTTTTATTTGGCACGGCAATTGACCATAATGCTGGGCAGGTGCCTTTGTTTTATTTGGCACGGCAGTTGCCCATTGTATTATGTTTGTCACGGCAGTTGCCCATTGTATTATTTTTGGCACGGCAGTTGCCCATTGTATTATATTTGGCACGGCAGTTGCCCATTGTATTATATTTGGCAGGGCAGTTGCCCATTTTGTTATATATTTGGCAGAGCAGTTGCCCATTGTATTATGTTTGGCACGGCAGTTGCCCATTGTATTATGTTAGGCACGGCAGTTGCCCATTATATGATGTTTGGCGCGGCTGTTGCCCCTTGTCACTAATTTGGCACGCAGATGCCCATTGTATTATATTTGACAGGGCAGTTGCCCATTGTATTGTCTTTGGCACGGCAGTTGCCCATTTTATTATTTGGCATGACAGTTTCTCATTATCTATTTGGCACAGCAGTTGCCAATTATTTTATTTGGTACGGCAGTTGTCCGTTGTATATCCAATTCAGTAAAATATATATATATATATATATATATATATATATATAATTTTAATGTACTGTCCTGCCCCCTCTTTTTATGATTTTCAGGAAGATGATCACCAACAAAAAACGCCGCTTAAACACCCCAACAACTAGCACTTCTGTGGAAAGCGTGCCAGCAGCATCAACCCCACACCCCTTCCCTCTCGCACCAAAAAGACTTCCGCCAAGTTTAGGCCTCCTGCCGCCAAATCCACTTCCGCCACAGCACCACCACCCTTGTCACTAATTTTGGGAACTAGAGGCCCTACCGATCTGTCCTCAAGACCACAAACCTACACTGGCTGATCCAGGCTGATCACTCGCTCCAGGACATGGTAAATGGTCTGGTCACAATCGTGGGGGTATTTTTGGACCACACTTCAGCAAACATACAGCCTCGTCCCTCTGCATTTACAAACATACCTGTCACCACGCCATAGCCATCCACAACCATCACCTACACCTCCTCACAACACCTATTTCAACCCCACCCAAACAAGCGCTCAAAATCACACAGCCACTTGCTTCCTGCCCCCCACAAGAAACAGCTTCCACAACACTCCAAACGCCCGTAAAATTAAAACCCCTCGCTGAGCTTCTTAAAGCACATCCTCTCAAACATTTCATCCTATCAGGTTTTTAAGAGGGGTTTTCCCTGCAATTTCATGGTACTTAAAAGCCCCTCATTTCCAAAAATTCAGTACCCGCCTCAAGCAACCCTTCTGTTGTATTCCAAAAAATCAAATCGGAGCTTCATTTGGCATGTCTATTAGTATGATAAATGTCTACCTCAAGGATGCTGTTCTTCTTGCAAAATCTTTGAAACCTTTTCTTCCGCTATTGTTTGGATCTCAAATCATAAATTTCATGTGCACACTAATGTAAAAGTACTAGATGATTTTCTCTTTGTTGCTCCCACTCAACAACAATGCCAACAGCAGCTAAATATCTTTGTTAAACTGTGCAACTTCATTTGTGTCCCTCTGGCTTCACACAAAACTTCAGGCCTTGCCACAACCTTGACTTTTCTGGGCATACAACTTGACTCATTACACATGACAGCCAGCCTCCCTTTAGATAAATTAAAAACATACACGCAAGCAGTACATCAAATCATCGCACATGAAAAACGCACACTGCGACAGCTGCAATCGGTCACAGGCATGTTACAGTTTGCTACTTCTGTCGTTCGCCCAGGCAAAGCTTTCTTGAGCCGCCTGTATGATTTATCCATAGGCATTACCAACCCAAACCACTTATACGCATTACCCAACAAGTAAGACAGGATTGATCCATCTGGCTACAATTTTTGACACACTACAACGGCACAACCCTCATAACCTACTCTTCTACCGCACACTCCAATACCTTACATCTATTTAGTGATGCTTCCAGCATTGCATTTGGAGCCACCTATGGCTCCCAATGGATCCTAGCTAAATGGCCTCCACGTTCGACACAATTACATATTACAATCTTTGAACTGTAACCAATATTCGTGTTAGTCTGCATGTTTGCATCCAAAATGGCTAACTCAAATATACTATTTCACTGTAACAACCAAGCTGTTGTAGCTACCATCAACAAACAATCATCTAAGCACCCCACAATCATACACTTCATTAGACCCTTTCTCCTGCTATTACTCAAATTCAACATTCGTTTCCATGCACAATATATACCTGGGGTATATAATGTGTTAAATGATGTTATTTCTCGCCTCCATACACAACCGGGTCTCTAACATCATTATGGGATGCAGCCCCTGGCTACCCCTATTTCATCACACCTCTTACCAGAGAACTACAACTTACCGTAAACATCCTCCTTCACAAATCTCTTAGTCATTCCACAAGCTGGTCATATTTGCATCGCTGGAACACATCACTTCCTTCTGTAGTAAGATACACCACAGCCCTTGCATAGTCAAGGACTGAAATATTCAACCATCAAGACATACATCTCACATACTCTTACTTTACTCCACCTCACAACTTTGCGAAACACAAATCCTCCCAGCTACCAGATTCACTTCACCTCCTACAAACATAGCAATCAAAACACGCCTAACTTAATCTTAAAACCTTAGCATCACTTACCCAGAACACGTTACAACACTCATTCATTCCGCATCGGTAGAGCTACACAGCTGGCATCTGACAACGCTCCGCCCAGGTGCATTCACACTACTCACTAAAATACTACACAAAGCATATCCTAAACCACACAAGGGGTCAGTACCTTACTGCCCTGATATCCAAAACCACACAAGGGGTCAGTACTTTACTGCCATGATATCCAAAACCACACAAGGGGTCAGTACTTTATTCCCCTGATATCCAAAACTACACAAGGGGTCAGTACTTTATTCCCCTGATATCCAAAAAACCACACAAGGGGTCAGTACTTTACTCCCCTGATATCCAAAAACACACAAGGGGTCAGTACTTTACTCCCCTGATATCCAAAAACACACAAGGGGGCAGTACCTTACTGCCATGATATCCAAAACCGCACAAGGGGTCAGTACTTTACTGCCATGATATCCAAAACCACACAAGGGGTCAGTACTTTACTGCCCTGATATCCAAAACCACACAAGGGGTCAGTACTTTATTCCCCTGATATCCAAAAACACACAAGGGGTCAGTACTTTACTCCCCTGATATCCAAAAACACACAAGGGGTCAGTACTTTATTCCCCTGATATCCAAAAACACACAAGGGGTCAGTACTTTACTCCCCTGATATCCAAAAACACACAAGGGGTCAGTACCTTACTGCCCTGATATCCAAAACCACACAAGGGGTCAGTACTTTACTCCCCTAATATCCAAAAACACACAAGGGGTCAGTACCTTACTGCCCTGATATCCAAACACACACAAGGGGTCAGAACTTTATTCCCCTGATATCCAAACACGCACAAGGGGTCAGTACTTTATTCCCCTGATATCCAAAAACACACAAGGGGTCAGTACTTTATTCCCCTGATATCCAAAAACACACAAGGGGTCAGTACCTTACTGCCCTGATATACAAAACCACACAAGGGGTCAGTACTTTATTCCCCTGATATCCAAAAACACACAATGGGTCAGTACTTTATTCCCCTGATATCCAAAAACACACAAGGGGTCAGTACTTTACTCCCCTGATATCCAAAAACACACAAGGGGTCAGTACCTTACTGCCCTGATATCCAAAACCACACAAGGGGTCAGTACTTTACTCCCCTAATATCCAAAAACACACAAGGGGTCAGTACCTTACTGCCCTGATATCCAAACACACACAAGGGGTCAGTACTTTATTCCCCTGATATCCAAAAACACACACCAGGGGTCAGTACTTTATTCCCCTGATATCCAAAAACACACAAGGGGTCAGTACTTTATTCCCCTGATATCAAAAAACACACAAGGGATCATTACCTTACTGCCCTGATATACAAAACCACACAAGGGGTCAGTACTTTATTCCCCTGATATCCAAAAACACACAATGGGTCAGTACTTTATTCCCATGATATCCTAAACCACACCAAGGGTCAACACATATCCTAAACCGGAACACAAGGGGTCAGTACTTTACTCCCCTGATATCCAAAAGCACACACAAGGGGTCAGTTCTTTACTCCCATGATATCCTAAACCACACTAAGGGTCAACACATGTCCTAAACCGGAACACAAGGGGGTAAGTAATGGTGTGAGACAGGGGGGCATTCTATTTCCTGTTCTATTTTCCATTTACGCGGAAAAATTGCTATTCGCTCTTCAAAATTCTGGCAGTGGGCTGCCATTTTGGCCATTTGTTTGCAGGTGCACTGTCATATGGTGACGATATAATTCTTTTGGCACCATGTAAGTCTGCCCTTTCCCGTATGCTGGATCTCGCAGCTGAGTGCGCGGTGAGTCTGAGTCTCAAGTTCAATGAAGCTATGTCTCAGTACCTCTTGTACTCTGCTCGAGGTCGGACGCGGGCTGGGGGTTCTATTGACTTTGTGGTACCAATGTCCCTTTATCAGAGAGTGCTATTCACCTAGGTAATCTCATGTCAACAAACTCTAAGTCTGCAACAATACATCGGTCTACCACTGATATACAAAGTCGGACCAATGTATTGTTGTCACGTTTTCTTTTCTGCCCTACGGAGGTTCGATACAAACTTTTTAAATCGCATTGTGTCATTGCCCATGGATCTCAACTTTGGGATTTTGATAGTCGCTTTGTTGATGAATTTTTCACATCTTGGCGCAAGTGTGTGCGACTGGTCTGGGGGATCCCTAACATCACCCAATGCAACTTACTTCCCGGGATCTGTGATGACAGAGGCATTGAATCCCAGCTATTAGCAAGATCTCTTTCTTTTGTGCGTGCTGCCCTCTCATCTACAAACGTTTTATATAGATTAAGTGGCTGTCTAGCCCTAGCTGGCAGCGGTTCAGCCGTATCTAATACGATTAGTCACATTGCTGACCACTTTTCATGGTCCCGCCATACAATAGGATATGGGTCCCTGAAGATTCCAGATTCTAATGATGCTATTGACATGGTCACAGCTACTGCCATTCGGGAATTCGTAAGAATGCATCACGTCACGGTCAGGGTGGATCGTTCCAATCTGGCGAACATAATTAGTCTTCTTTGTACTGAGTAACCTGATTATGAAAACACGATTCTACCTTATGTTCTCTTATCAATTAAGATTATATTTTATGGCTATCACGATGTAAAATGATTGTATAGACATTGTATTGTATGACTGATTGACTTTACTATATTGTCATATTTTTATGACTATATGTAATATTTTTATGATGAAATAAATAATATATACATTACTTTACTCCCCTGATATCAAAAACACAACACCAGGAGTTGGTACTTTACTGCGCTGATGTACTAGCACCATCGATCCATAATCACCCTTTCGCAGGGGTCAGCTGTTCCTTGTTAGTGAATATTCTTTGCCATTTGTATGTCCGTCTTGTGGGATGTCAGTCAGAGCCTCAACCTCTGACTTTGGCGTTTTCAATGCCATCCCAACTTTTGTACATGTTTTCCTCTAGTTTTGTCATTTAACACTCGATGTTGCAATATCTATGTCTGTAGATGTATAGGTATATCAATAAATCCTATGTGTGTCATCACCTATTAAAGTAGCTTTATCCTGCATTGTGTAACCAGTTCTAGACATATCATAGTATCTATCTCACTTATTGTATCAACATCATACATACACCATTAGCTGTCAAACAGTTATAACGTAACTATACTTGTAATCCATATCTGCCTCATTGTAATACTGGTAATTAATTTGTTGTCCACCTGCACCCAGGGATTACTCTGTATTCTATCATGTAATGCCAAATATTTTACGTATGTGATTTGAACCATGATTTTTACACGGTGTGCTACTTTAGAATTGTTTCTAAAATAAAATTAAATGTTTACCCAAAACATTGCTGTTACTCGACTCCTTCACAAAATACAACAAGGTAAAGCCAGATATGAATATTTAAAGAAATTTTTGACTTCAATATTTGAAATTATTTCATTCATTATTAATCCGGTGTATTGTGACATTACAATGTCACTTTGATTTATTCATTATTAATCCGGTGTATTGTAACATTACAATGTCACTTTGATTTATTCATTATTAATCCGGGGTATTGTAACATTACAATGTCACTTTGATTTATTCATTATCAATCCGGGGTATTGTAACATTACCATGTCACTTTGATTTATTTTTGTATGTAAAAAAAACCCCCATACGATTGTATTTGAACTAAAAACTTTCTTGCACGTGAAGTATTTGCATGCATAGAGCAGATAATGATAAATGAAGTACATGTGCTGACAGTCGCCGTTCTCGGAGTTTGACCCAGAACAATCCAAGATGGTTGTCGTCTTGACTTACCAAAGATGTGGCTCTACTATGTTGGGGAATCTTTTCAACACAAACCCGGATGTCTTCTATCTATACGAGCCCTTGGATTCTCTATATTCGGCTTTATATGGGACAGCCGAAGGTTGGAACGTACCTAGTGACATCACTAGTTTGTGGAACGGATCCATCAGGTAGGTTTCAACCTCGAGAAAGTTGGGTTTTTGTGGAGAATCCGCGCTTGATTATCCACGTTGTAAATATCTATATCACATCTGTAATATAATAATAATGATATCCTCAGTTAACCTGTATTGCTTCCAGATGTTCGACATTATAGCTGGCTCCTCAATGAGAAATATTACCCAAATATAAAGAAACGTTCTAATAATTTACATGAATAAGCGATTTAAACCAACTGAGTTTAATAATATCAATGGAAGTGATGACCTCTTGTTATATTGTTCATGTCCATGTGGCATCAGTAGCGCCGATGTTTTCAGTTTTGTTCATTTCAGTCACGTGTAAATTAATGCTTATTATGATAGGGCTATTGTTTTATCTGTATTCAGGGCTCTCCCACAAAAAGAGGTTGATGCTGTTTCGATCTTCTTACGCCAATTACTTTCTTGTAAACTCAATAATCTTCCCACGGAAACCCTCATCCACAAATACTGGTTTATGTTCGCCGGTGATCATCAACAGCTGAGACCCTACATTGAATGTATTCGCGAAAATAACATTACTTACACGAAATGTCAAGACTTTACTCCCGGATATTGTGGAAAACGATTTGGACAAGCAGAGCCTAGAAGATTGGATGAATGCAATCGCTATTTGTGGCATAAAGACTTCCGCGAGTCGTCGACACATCCAATACGACGGAATTTTACTGGATATAAATCTTGCCTGAACAAACTCAGATCTACGGTCGAATCTAATTGTATTGACATGTTTGCGGACGCCTGTGAAAGTAAATTACTCCGAAGTGCCAAGACGGTCCGGGCAACGATGGACTCTATGGAAACATTACTTCGTGACATTCCAAACTTTCGTGTGATACACCTGTTCCGAGATCCACGGGGCGCCATATTGTCTCGCAAGGAATTCGATACAAGTGCACGAGGTCATTACTCCCAAGGACCTGAGTTGATGGCCCGGGAAGCCATGCTCTATTGCCGTACTGTTATTCGTGACGTAAAGGTTCGCAAGAAATTAGAACAAATGTATCCAGGTAAAATCTACCCCATCCTATACGACGATTTTGTGAAAGATCCAATGTCATACACAGAAAACATTTACAAATTTCTCAACGCTACCATCAACGAGAGGACTCTGTCCTGGATCGTTGAAAATACATCAAAGAAGAAGAATTCGGCCAATATCGCCGCTCGATGGCAAGAGGCTTTGACATTCAATAAATACAAAGATATTATGCATAATTGCAAAGAATTTTTCGAAGAGATTAAGTACGATTGGCTTGTGGCTTAGTTGGCATGTTGTCGCTGAATGTGTTTGTACAAATGAATACTGTATTCGGAATAAACAAAAATGTAACCAAAATATTCTTTGCTATCAACGTAAATAATCACTTATCCTTATTGACGTATGACAATTGTGTCGCTTTCATAGCATTAACATGTCGGTCTCATCTATGGCTTGAGATTGAACTAGGACCAGTTATCATACTGCATAGTGAATAAGTAATTGTCTACAACCAATGTCAATCTTAAAAGAAAATTAATACGAAATCGTCGCTCATTCCACTTAGTGGTTCATGAATCTCGCACATACCCTGTAAATAAAAGAAGTAATGTCGAACATATAGGTTCATACAAAACTCTCGGATTAAATTGTGGCCTATGTTGTCTTTGCTATCAATGTAACAGGTCAATACACACATTTACCAATGCATATATTTGTATTCACGACCGCGGTTGGGTAAACGATAAAACAAATACTCCAAGCAAGGCTATAACTGATAATTCAGTTTTGAAATTTTTTGAAATTTACAATATGATTCTATTGCTTAAGATAAACGAACACCGACTGATGCTGAGACTATCCTTTGTGGTTTAATAATTGATAGTCCCTTCGTCATGCCATCGTAAAATGAATTATAAACTGTGAACTCCCAGAAGCCGTTTCGAGCGGCTGTAGAAACAATATTCAGTCATGGGTCCTTGATCGTTCAACATGAGCCTTCCCCTTATGATCGTGAGGAAGAGTTCATTTTCCGGAGATCTGAGAAGTCCGCAGTTTTTGAGCGTCTCCTTCTCTTGAACTTCTGCTCAATATCTCTAGCTATAGCAATCAGACCTCCTCGAGGCGTCTTTAATCCTGAGAAACTTGTAGTGCGTTTTATTTTTTTCTCCATGAGTGTGATTCTTTTAGCTTGACCTTGACCTGTATGACCTTCAAACCAGTTGACCTTGTCTTGAACTAAACTCTGTGGCGACTTTGGTCGCGAGGTCGAACCCGCAGGCTGGTCGAACGAATAGCGTCTCATTGGTTTGTACGTTCTCGATGAATAATCTGATGAAATAGAATTCAGGGCATCAATCTGCCTCAACGCGTGTAAATCACCTTTATAAGAGGGAATGTTTTGCAAACTCTGATGCGTTTCGCCAAATTCGTCCTTTATCGTCGGCAGACGCTCCATGGATGAACCACCTATATGAACATGACTTTCCTGGGATTGACTTCGTTTGAGGAGCCCTTTGAAAAAATGTCGGCGTTTTTTCTTCAAATGAGGTGGTTTTTGATTGAGGGATTTGAGGCTTGAACTTAGCGACCGTTCGTCCGATTTAGACTCGGTCTGTTCGCTGGTGGATGTGTCGAATGATGCGAACGAAATGGTATCCTCCGAAGGAAGACGAGTCAAAGAAGACGTTATGATATCACGCCTATCGATAGCTTGAGTCGAGTTTAGGCCAATCATAACGTTCTTTTGACTCTTTCCTTGCGAAGCATATCCAGCCTCAAGTATTGACAACTTAGATAAAGCTATATCGAGAAGCACTTCAAAGTTTTGACACGCAATTTTCTCATTATCTATATTCCTCTCGCTATGCTTCAATTTATCTTCTTGAATCCCTATCAAGCCTTCCAGATTCTCCACCTCACATTTGAACACCTCCACCTGCTTCAACAAATCTTGATTTATGCTGGTCATTTCCGAGATTCTATCCATCAAAAGATGCAGCTGATTTTGCTTATCATCCAATCTTGAGTTTAAATTATCGATGGTATTCCATGAGCTGCGAGACATAGTGTCGTAAGCCTCCTTCATGGAACTACTTTCTTGTCGTAGAGTAGTGATCAGATTGTCCTTGACCGTCAAGCTTTGTTGGAGGTCGTCAATCTGCTTGGCGTAACTCTGTAAAACTTCCTTCAGAGTTTTCATAACTTGCTCCTGTGCTACGCTCACTACCTCGCGTACACTCACGACTTTCCTGTGTTCCGCCAAAAAAAATCTCTTCATCGTTTGGGCAATTTCGGCCATTCTGTCCAAAGACAAACTGTACTCCTCTTGAACACACTTTGATCCACCCAAGCCAGGCTTGCTTCTGCAGCCAAATTTACCATTCAGATGCTGATGCAATGTTTCCATGGTAACGGATAAATCGTCGAATTGTGTAGCTTGAAGAAGACTGTGGAATAATTCGGTGAATTTGCTAATGACCGAATCCTGTTCCGGCTCTGAACAGTCACTCTCCTCAGGTATCGATGGCCTCATAGCGTCGATTTGATAACAAGGCTTTTGTAGACGCTTCCTGCGAGATGGTACGATGGGTGTTTGAAATGACGAAGCCTCCATTGTTTTCTATAACGTTATCTACAATTCTGTAAAGAGAAAAAGTTGAGATGTAAATTTGCATGGGTGATAAAAAGGCAGACAA
>CM067355.1:17472441-17477441 GCA_034190875.2 Urechis unicinctus
ATACGATGGCTTGTACAGCAGTGATTTGGCGTGGTCAACAACACATAACTGTTTACCCGGCCTCGTTTGATAATCCAGTAGCAGTCATCAGTCTACCTGACACTGTACGTCAACTCGGCACCGCGTGCTGTTCCGATGGCACTGATCTGTATGTGTCAGGACTTGGGACGTACCATGATGAGGTGTATTGTTGTGTTGTACTAAAGAAGTTATGGAAGAGGATGAACTCGCTCCGACAAGGCAGACGTTACCACTGTATGGTAGCAAGTAACGGGAAGGTACTAGTGTTGGGTGGGAATGATCCAGAGAGCTACAGATACAGATTAGTGAATGAGGTGGAGGAAGTGGTGGAGCCGGGCCAGCTGGTCAGGGCACCAGGGTCACTGCGTGGTGAGGGTTGTGGGAACACGTGTTGCTGCAGTCTCAGCAATGACGACCTGGTCGTATTGGGGGCCTATGATGAGCCTGGTTGCATGTTAGTGTAGGTGTTTTCAGCCGATACGATGAAGACCACTCATGTCATGCAGCTTCTTGACCCATGTATAACTGATGTGAACGGAGTAGCTAGCACTGATGAGCATGTCATATTGGCTTTCAGCACAGAAGTGTTTATTTGTCCAATCGGGGATCTGTATGATGAGGTATCTACAGGTGTACGGAAGCTCAGTCACTTCAACCTCCCATATGAATGGTGCGTGCTGACACTCAGTTCAGACAAACAGCAGGTGTTCCTGGTGGGAGGAAAGGCTGAGCACAGCCTCTATAAGACCAGTGTGTCTCAGCTACTGGCCGACAGCTCCACGGGCTGGTCACCTGTCAGAGTCAACTGGGATGAACAGTACAGGGCTTATCCTGGTGCCATGTGCAATGTCTGCATACCGATCTCCATAACAGACACAGCATGAATTAGCGCTGTGATGAAGTTTATCTTCACTGTGCGTGTTATATATAGGGCGTTAAGTGTTGTTCTCAGCATCATGTCAGCATCTTCACAGACCACAGTCCTATTAGTTAAGGTGATGTGTGTTTCGTTAGCTATCAATGGAACTCTTAACAATTTACATTTCTGCATAGTATATCCATGGCACCCCGTCCTATTGTACATTACTGGAAAAGGGGCTTTTCTTCCCACTTATCATTAAAATGGTGTACCATTGATTATTGCTGCTGGAAACAGACATAACTAGATTAAAATAATAAGATTAATTATTAATCTTTGTTAAGATGATTCTCCCTCTTTGGGAGACCAACAGCGGGAGGATAGATATCAAGATCTCAGCCTCCTTAACCCTTTTAGCATTATCATTGCGGTAAAATGTTTCTTATAAAGGCACATGTAAAAAAAAAGATAATACCTGTTATTGGAGAAAATGTTTCAGCCTATTAGCTTGATCGACCTCAATATAAGAAAGAGCTCAAACAAAGCCATGTTAGTGATTCAAAAAGTATATTCGATGCTACGCTTCTATCGAGCGGCTGTAGAAACAATATTCAGTCATGGGTCCTTGATCGTTCAACATGAGCCTTCCCCTTATGATCGTGAGGAAGAGTTCATTTTCCGGAGATCTGAGAAGTCCGCAGTTTTTGAGCGTCTCCTTCTCTTGAACTTCTGCTCAATATCTCTAGCTATAGCAATCAGACCTCCTCGAGGCGTCTTTAATCCTGAGAAACTTGTAGTGCGTTTTATTTTTTTCTCCATGAGTGTGATTCTTTTAGCTTGACCTTGACCTGTATGACCTTCAAACCAGTTGACCTTGTCTTGAACTAAACTCTGTGGCGACTTTGGTCGCGAGGTCGAACCCGCAGGCTGGTCGAACGAATAGCGTCTCATTGGTTTGTACGTTCTCGATGAATAATCTGATGAAATAGAATTCAGGGCATCAATCTGCCTCAACGCGTGTAAATCACCTTTATAAGAGGGAATGTTTTGCAAACTCTGATGCGTTTCGCCAAATTCGTCCTTTATCGTCGGCAGACGCTCCATGGATGAACCACCTATATGAACATGACTTTCCTGGGATTGACTTCGTTTGAGGAGCCCTTTGAAAAAATGTCGGCGTTTTTTCTTCAAATGAGGTGGTTTTTGATTGAGGGATTTGAGGCTTGAACTTAGCGACCGTTCGTCCGATTTAGACTCGGTCTGGTCGCTGGTGGATGTGTCGAATGATGCGAACGAAATGGTATCCTCCGAAGGAAGACGAGTCAAAGAAGACGTTATGATATCACGCCTATCGATAGCTTGAGTCGAGTTTAGGCCAATCATAACGTTCTTTTGACTCTTTCCTTGCGAAGCATATCCAGCCTCAAGTATTGACAACTTAGATAAAGCTATATCGAGAAGCACTTCAAAGTTTTGACACGCAATTTTCTCATTATCTATATTCCTCTCGCTATGCTTCAATTTATCTTCTTGAATCCCTATCAAGCCTTCCAGATTCTCCACCTCACATTTGAACACCTCCACCTGCTTCAACAAATCTTGATTTATGCTGGTCATTTCCGAGATTCTATCCATCAAAAGATGCAGCTGATTTTGCTTATCATCCAATCTTGAGTTTAAATTATCGATGGTATTCCATGAGCTGCGAGACATAGTGTCGTAAGCCTCCTTCATGGAACTACTTTCTTGTCGTAGAGTAGTGATCAGATTGTCCTTGACCGTCAAGCTTTGTTGGAGGTCGTCAATCTGCTTGGCGTAACTCTGTAAAACTTCCTTCAGAGTTTTCATAACTTGCTCCTGTGCTACGCTCACTACCTCGCGTACACTCACGACTTTCCTGTGTTCCGCCAAAAAAAATCTCTTCATCGTTTGGGCAATTTCGGCCATTCTGTCCAAAGACAAACTGTACTCCTCTTGAACACACTTTGATCCACCCAAGCCAGGCTTGCTTCTGCAGCCAAATTTACCATTCAGATGCTGATGCAATGTTTCCATGGTAACGGATAAATCGTCGAATTGTGTAGCTTGAAGAAGACTGTGGAATAATTCGGTGAATTTGCTAATGACCGAATCCTGTTCCGGCTCTGAACAGTCACTCTCCTCAGGTATCGATGGCCTCATAGCGTCGATTTGATAACAAGGCTTTTGTAGACGCTTCTGCTGCGAGATGGTACGATGGGTGTTTGAAATGACGAAGCCTCCATTGTTTTCTATAACGTTATCTACAATTCTGTAAAGAGAAAAAGTTGAGATGTAAATTTGCATGGGTGATAAAAAGGCAGACAACGACATGAATATCATTTAAGAGATGGAAGACTCTGTTGTAGGGCAATACTCATCTGCTGATCAGAATATTCATAATGCGATATCCTGATCAGTAAATATACTGCTTCAACAGAGACTTGCTGACTTAACACAATTCCAACCAGGCAAATGAGAAAACTAATCAATTCTATGCTGTCCTGACATTCCTTCCTCACAGCGAAGAGAGATCAAGTAAAAATACGGTATAGATTTACTCTTGCCTTTTTATAAATGTCTCTATACGCCAAAGACAGCCGAAAATATTAAAGATACGTTTATCAAAATGAAACATCAGATGATGCCTCTGTTTCAAATATTAACGTCGCCTAATTCCATATGTTTATAAATAGTACCCCTGCTTGCTCCGTTTGGATACAAACATGTCTTGATTAAATATGCTTAGTGAGCGATTTATTAAGTGCACTTGACGAACACCAGGACGCAATCAATAATATCATTGGTATTATATATTTAGTGAGCGATTCATTAAGTCAACTTGACGAACACCAGGACGCAATCAATAATATCATTGGTATTATATATTTAGTGAGCGATTCATTAAGACAACTTGACGAACACCAGGACGCAATCAATAATATCATTGGTATTATATATTTAGTGAGCGATTCATTAAGTCAACTTGACGAACACCAGGACGCAATCAATAATATCTTTGGTATTATATATTTAAGTGAAAAGCCATTTCAGATGTACTTACCTGTCTGCGTAGTGACACTGATCAGCACACCTGTCTGTTATGGTCCTCGTTGTCCAGGTAACTCATCCCAGCATTGTCCCACGAGGTAACATCGTCAGTACATTCTAAGTACCCGAGTACTTCAACTTGACAATTATCTCTCAGCGCGGTTAAGAGTTGTGGCGATGCTGTCATTTGTTTCACACGCTATCCATAGTCGTTTATGTGTGTGTGTGTGTGTGTGTGTGTTGCGAGGCTACAATAGCCCCTGGTCAATGGGATGAGTTCATGTCTGGTACCTAGTGGTATACGTGACATTTATCATTAATTACTCCCGCCTGAGGAACAGGATACTGTTCTAAACATGTACGAGGAACCTACATTTTTGCATATCTACATATATAATCTAGATGTCATATGGAAATAGTGGACTGAGACATTATAAATAATTTTGTAATGGAGAACTATCTGGGAGCAGGGCGAATGTATTAAAATATGATTTTAGGCGATGTTCTATGGATTGCACCGATTCAGTGTTAGTCAAACATGTGTTGACAGAGCACGTTTGACAGCGTACTGTTTGCAGGATTCATGCATTATCACACAGCTCTCTATCGCTCGCGGGTGTTCTGAAGACAAGCGTTAAGTGCTTGGCTTGGTGTAGATGGCAGCTCGGCGCTCGGAAGCTTGGTATCGGGAACCGAGCGCCTGTGCTGCCTACGTTACAGTCTCATCCCCTGGTCCAGTCAATCGCCTGGTGGTGACTTGCCCTAGGATTATCGATTGAATGGGAAAATATTGGGATGGCTTTAACGCGACGAGGTAGGGAAAGGTCCATGAGGTCCGTGAGGTCCGTGAGGTCCGTGGGGTGAGTGAGGGGTTGTATGGGAAGAATTTGCCTCCTGCTTCTTACTGAATTCCATATACAACCAAAGAGACCTGGGATGATATGGTGTAAGTGTATGTTATTCATAGAATTACACTGTAGGGTGAATGTCTAAAGAAAACATCAGTTGAATAGATCTATGGGTGGGTGGGTATAGGCCAACGAGGAGCTTA
>CM067355.1:17482441-17487441 GCA_034190875.2 Urechis unicinctus
CCTCAATATATGAAGAGCTTAAACAAAGTATATTCGATGCTACGCTTCTATCAGCCTCCACAGATGCTGCTTCCAGAACGACTCTCTCGAAAACGATCCCCCTCATTATACAGCACGAAGCAGGTGCGCTGAAATAATGCCCTTAAGGGATTGTTGACAGTGTTGGATATGATTGCTTCTTAATTCGCTACTGTGACTTAAATGAGTGGGAGCGGCTTGCATTGGGGGATAGGGGGTGGGGTAATAGGGTGTGTTGCAAGGGATTGGTGATAGGTTAGCTATAAATTCCATTACAATGTGAATTTACGCTATGATGTTTGTGATAATGATAACGTTACTAGAATGTAAACTATATAGGATGAAAACGTGTCGTACTATGGATGTATTTGATGAGGTGTGTGCGGACAAAGTTTTCTTTTAAGATGTGGTTGGTAGTATGTTGTATATTTTGTTTATTTAGTTGTGTAAGTAGTTGCTGCCTTTTGCAGTGTTGGCTTTAAAAGCGGAAATGGTGTATTGTTTCAGGCACTTTGCAGTGGGCGCAATTCGGGTGCGTGTCTGCATGGATGGTCGATATATGGCAGTTAAGCGGTGGGTTGCCTACGCATAAGTTAGTGTTTATGGTTTCATAGTGGATGTCTTGGTGTACGGTTTTGAGTGTAGTGTTAAGGTTGTGTGTACTGGATGTTGGGTAACGTAAGTGATTGTTTTGCAAGTGTGTCGGCTTTTGTGTTACTAGGTTTTCCACAATGACTAGGTATCCAAATAAAAAAATGATATTGATGCGGGGGAGGGTGTGGTTGGTAATTGTCTGGATTGTCGTGGTTGTGCGAGTTTCTGTTTGTAATGTTGTGCTGCAACGGCGTATGAGATGTGTTGGGTTGCTTTTATTTCTGTGATTTGTTGTGCAGTGTGATATGCAGGACAGTCTTTGTATGCATTAAAGATTGACGATAAATAAAAATTGTGTTAAGAGAAGAGACAAAAGAGTACCAAAAAAGCAACATTCATGCAAGACAATTAAAGTAGGATAACGTGTGATATAGAACAAAGTTGTGCAAATGAAAGCCAAGATCGAACCTATTTCGCTTCTTGCAGCTAAACAGTCTCTCTCTTGTTGAACGCCTCTGTCCCCAAACAAAATTTTCTTTGATTTCAAAATGGCCGACGATCTGTTTTGTATGTTTTTTGGCGCCAAAGCCGATTTTGTTCCTTTGTCTTTGACTTGATTGAAAATTTTTAAGGCCAGATATATTTGCAGTTTACTCGTGTAAGTCATAGGAGCGAATCCGAGACAGTCGGTGCAGTGACCAAACCTTTAATAAGGGAGGAGACAGTCGGCGCAGTGGCCAAACCTTTTATTATATAGCCCAAGCACCCTAAGTGTCATCCTCTACTACAGAGCTGCCTTACAATGGGCGATAGAGCAAAAAAAGCATGAAAGTCGAGGGGCTGAGGCTTAGGCATGGATTAATAAGTAAAACTTGATCTTGTACAGCGTCAACATTCTGAACATGTATTCGTCCCCTGGCCAGGGGCTAGAGGACCTTAAATAGTGTAGCCTGGTCTATGAAATACAATTGAATGCAAACGGAACCCTGATTGTCTTGCATACTAAAAGATCACCATGTTTCCGGTCTGATTAAAAAAGAATTTGATATAAATGTCCAGTGGCAAATAACCATGATTTATTGTCGTTCAAGTACTCCTTGGAAGAGAGCGATAAAAGCAGCATAGTTTTCCTCTGCAGTGGGAATGATCTGGTCTTGGGGCAGAAGGAAACCGTAAGTCCCAGTATCCCTCAACTCGATTCCGTACGAGTACTTCACGCCCATGACGTCATAAGCGTAATCCACGCTCGACCCGGAGCTGCCACCTATTGGTCGTCATACACATACATGCATTTAAATGGAAATCCCAGTATTCGGTAAGTAATAGGTAGTTTCGAGTGTGTGTTTGCGTGTGTGCGTGTAAAATAACTCACAGGTTTAACACTCGCACACATTTTATGAATGACCTCGCAAGAACCTTATTATACTTTGCCCCACAAGTTGCAAGAGGGCGACGTGCATTGTCCCACAAATCTGTTGCCCGTAAGTGTTCGAAGAGTTGTATGTGTGTGTGTGTGTGTGTGTGTGTGTGTGTGTGTGTGTGTGTGTGTGTGTGTGTGTTGATGGGATGGGTAGGTTAGGGGGGCATTTAAACCCACAGGTGCTTGGGGTAGACTATTATTATCCTACCTTCCAGCTTGCACGACGTAGTAAAGGACTTCTACGTTATACTACAGCATGCGAATTGATGGTAGGATAATAATGGCCTAGCCCAAGCGCGTGTGATTTGATTCTGTACCTAAATCAATCCTATTGGCTTCTGCGAATACCACAAAATTGGGCTGAGTGTGTATCATTTATATAGGATCTTTTGTGGAGGTTACTAGGCGAGAGCAGCCATTGTAGAGGAAGCAGCACTTACCAACAAGGTTCCAGAGAGAGTTACATCTATACACGGTACCATGTACGGAAAACAGCGCTTCGTTACCTTCTTCACACAACTCGATCTGGCGACCACACATTCATTGTTTTCGCTGATTGCTACACGTTTGGCTGCAGATTGTAAAGCTCTGCTGCATGGCATGCATTTCTTGACCTCTGACACGACCTTGTTTCCTGCTCTTGCGCATGCGTGACGTGAGCCACTACAGCTCGTTAAATATTAAATATTATACGTCGTAATTTTTATTATTATCACATGTATTATCATCCCCATCAGTATTTTCGCCTTAACCAATATCATCATTGTTATCTTCAATTTTTACGTTGCTCCAAGCTGTACATTTGGATTCTAAATCACTTTACTATATTTGTGATCATTTCTTGATATCAGTAATCATTTTCTCGGGATCAGTTTTTAAGTGGAACTATGCTGCTGTATTTGAAGATGACACGTTGAATGTTTCGTCATTTTTAGCAGAAGATTTACGAGGTAACTTACAGTTGTCCATGTATATTTATATCCGTCAACATTGAATATCTACAGCATCCAGGATCGCTGTGACGTCAGAGTCAACACCATAGAGCCGCAACAGCTGCATACAAGGAATCAAATGTTAGATGAACATTTTTAAGAGTTAACTACTTATCCATATATCAGGTGCATTTTCATGCCAAACTAATCCTGTTTTCAGATTTAATAATAATTGCAATTCTGAACATTATTTTCGTCTGTATATTATTAAGCAGCTTCACTTTTGGCACAGTTAAATATATCAATCGTTAAAATAGGTCGAGCTGGCATGAAAACTAAATTATGCTCATTGTGTCACAACGACAAGGAGTCAAGCTCGACCACGAATTGGTTCTCAAACAGCAGGACTCGGGTTCGAGGACGAGAATACAACCTTCCCTGACAAATTAGCCGTAAATAGATTAATATTATATGTCAACAACGCCCGTTTGTATGTCAGCTGGAGATAACTGATGAAATTTTAGCGTAAAGTTATGCTCCACTCTACTCTTATGGAACCACCCTATCAGGTTCACATAATCTTTTTTTTTAATGATCCCAGATTGTCCTTGAACCAATATTTCCTTGGTGTCTGAGACAGGATATTGTCTACAAAATTCCGAAACTTAGCAAATTCGAATCAAACGCCCAAATCAAGTTTGAGCAGGCATATTAGTATCGTTTTTAACCAGTCTGAGTTCAAGGGTGTTCTGGCTATTAATGTGTCGTATAAGTCTACTTTCCTCATGTGAATATAGATACGTAGGCTTGTTATTTACTTAGGTGAGTCAGTGCAACTACTCGGAGTCCGCTTGGTCGTCAAGGGGTTACGTAAAGTCTAAAGTGTAAGGATTGACTCGAACGTAGGCAAGCATGGCCCAGCCAGCTCGTGGATGTCACTATCGAATGGGCAATATTGTTCTGCGATTAACTGCCACAATTGTAGACAGACAAGACGTGACCTTTCTTGTTTTAGATTTCCTAGAGAAAAGGAAAGGTAAGCTTAAATACACAAATCCCATAAAGTGATCAACAAAGCTAATATCAATGTATTGCTAAGTATTGGTGATAGGATATGATTTATAAAAAAATAATGAACATTATTATGCAGTAAACTATTATTGTTATTAGTTTAACGTTGAATAAGATTTTCTAGCTTGTGTTTATTTTCTTGTGGGTTTTTGCACAGGTACAGCAATTTGTAATGCATATGAATAAACAAACTGATATTAATCAATTTCTGAATCTTATAATGCTAATACTTTTAGCAATTTTGCCACAGAATATGGCATGTTAAATATTTAAGTGCATGCAATTTTTTTTCATTTCAGATTTGAGGCTCAGTAAATGACTTCACTTGTGGATACTTATCAGTAAGGTGTAGGATGCAGCATGTGGTCACCTCATCCATGACTGTGGGTTTGGGAATGATGAATTGATTCACACAGGATTTTCAGTTCACTGCAAAAAAAACCCATGGCTTTTGGATATGTCTCACTGAGCCATATTGAAATAAACAAACTGCACCATTATGGGAGCAACTTGCACATAAACAGTAACTAAAAACTGAGTGCTAAGTAGATTGATTGTTTTATGTCCAATGTCCAATGCGTATCTGTGTGTTTGTGTGTAATTGTTTAAGCTTGTGCTGATGGTAAGAAAGGTGAATGATTTTTATGAATGAATCATTGTTATCAATCTGCTACTGTGTTTCCCAAATCCTTGAATCCTTATTTCAGATGTAAAAAATGGGTGCAAAGTAGAAGACGAGCAGACTTCCTCCTTAGACAGCCTGATTCCTTGTACAGAAACTATGTTCTGTGAAGTGAGGATTTTGAAAATAACCAGTTCTTGAACCAAAATAAATATTACCTGGTTTGGAATGCTATTCCTTCAGTTTTTGATGAGTCCGTTCTGACAGACAGAGTCAGTCGTAAGCGACAACTAACTACTGAGAGAAGTGATTCTGTCTTAGCACGAAAGTCAAGTGTGAAGAT
>CM067355.1:17489941-17616583 GCA_034190875.2 Urechis unicinctus
CTTGCTAAATTTTGATGCGTATCCGGGTATTCAATACTCGAGAGTTCCCAGCATTTAGTGGATAAATCAGATGACTACCGAACGTTTTTAAAGATATTACTGTAGGGAGTAAAATAATTCTGAAACGGCATCCTAAACTCTATATGTCTCGAGTTAACCTTCGTAAAAAAATAGTTATTGTAAGATGACATATTATGTTATTAGCAACAGGTGTTATGAAAGATTGAAACCAAATGTGTTTGTAGTGTTGCTTGTTTTTTCAACTTATTAAAAAAAGTTTTACCCAGATTTTTCTTAACGAGTTGTGTAGATCTGAATCTTGACCAAAAATAGCTTTCTAAAGACCCCTTTGTGATATTTGGGTCATCATAGCATTTCCTTTTATGGCAACAATATATGTCATAACTAGTAATCGAAAGTTTCTGACTGTACAGGTTTGTAACATCGTATGACATGGCGTCGTCTAAAGAGGATGTCTATTTGTCCAGACCAGCTCCTGTTTCCTCACGAGTTATTGATATTACAAAGTTCACTGCTGGCTTTACAGAACTCTGGGAGTCAAAGGCCTTCCATGATTTCACGTTAACCTGTGGAGGTCAATCAATCAAAGTGCATAGAGCTATAATTACTGCCAACTCAGCGTTCTTCAAGAGAGCGCTCCTCTGTGCATATGATGAAGGAGATACAGTTAATGATCTAGATGTGGAAGCTGACCCAGAGCTGCTCAATCTGCTTCTGAGATTCCTGTACAGTGGGCGACTGCAAGATGTCCTGATTGAGAAAGTAAAAGCTCTAGGGGAGCTAGCAGATCAACTAGGAGTTCCTGAGTTAGCTCTTCAGTGTGACCGAGCGCATTTGATACACACGGAACCTGACACAAGTAACTGTCTGTCTGCATGGAGCAAAGCGCTCTCTTTGGGTGACCCGCAATTAGTGGATAAATATCAAGCCCTAGCCCTCCGTGAATTCCCCACTCTTTGCGATCAACCAGAGTTTGTCATGCTCCCCTACAGTAGCTTAGTGAAGTATTTAACTCATTCAGAACTTCATATAAGCGATGAAGATGAGCGGCTAATAGCAGCCATGACCTGGCTACGTTATGATGTTGGCACAAGAAGTCAGCGCTTCAGCGCATTACTAGGTGCTCTACCACTGAGGAAGATGGGCAAGGGATTTTTGCGATATCTCTTGAAAGACCAAGACCTAGTAAACGACCCGAGGAGCCAGGCCATTCTACAGTCGGCCCTCGCCAAACCCTTATGGCACCGGACCCCTGCAGCCAGCGAGTACGATACGATGGCTTGTACAGCAGTGATTTGGCGTGGTCAACAACACATAACTGTTTACCCGGCCTCGTTTGATAATCCAGTAGCAGTCATCAGTCAGTCTACCTGACACTGTACGTCAACTCGGCACCGCGTGCTGTTCCGATGGCACTGATCTGTATGTGTCAGGACTTGGGACGTACCATGATGAGGTGTATTGTTGTGATGTACTAAAGAAGTTATGGAAGAGGATGAACTCGCTCCGACAAGGCAGACGTTACCACTGTATGGTAGCAAGTAACGGGAAGGTACTAGTGTTGGGTGGGAATGATCCAGAGAGCTACAGATACAGATTAGTGAATGAGGTGGAGGAAGTGGTGGAGCCGGGCCAGCTGGTCAGGGCACCAGGGTCACTGCGTGGTGAGGGTTGTGGGAACACGTGTTGCTGCAGTCTCAGCAATGACGACCTGGTCGTATTGGGGCACCGGGATGAGTATGATTGCATGTTAGTGCAGGTGTTTTCAGCCGACACGATGAAGACCACTCATGTCATGCAGCTTCCTGACCCATGTATAACTGATGTGAACGGAGTAGCTAGCACTGATGAGCATGTCATATTGGCTTTCAGCACAGAAGTGTTTATTTGTCCAATCGGGGATCTGTATGATGAGGTATCTACAGGTGTACGGAAGCTCAGTCACTTCAACCTCCCATATGAATGGTGCGTGCTGACACTCAGTTCAGACAAACAGCAGGTGCTCCTGGTGGGAGGAAAGGCTGAGCACAGCCTCTATAAGACCAGTGTGTCTCAGCTACTGGCCGACAGCTCCACGGGCTGGTCACCTGTCAGAGTCAACTGGGATGAACAGTACAGGGCTTATCCTGGTGCCATGTGCAATGTCTGCATACCGATCTCCATAACAGACACAGCATGAATTAGCGCTGTGATGAAGTTTATCTTCACTGTGCAATGGGGAGCGTGTTATATATAGGGCGTTAAGTGCTGTTCTCAGCATCATGTCTGTGTTTATCTTCACAGACCACATTCCTGTTAGTTATTAGGCGTTTTATGTGGCGATGCTTACATGGAGTTAAGGTGATGTGTGTTTCGTTAGCTATCAATGGAACTCTTAATGTACAGTTCGACATATAATATCCATGCCACCCCGTCCTATTGTACATCATTGGAAAAGGGGTTTTTCTTCCCACTTATCATTAAAATGGTGTACCATTGATTATTGCTGCTGGAAACAGACATATCTAGATTAAAATAATAAGATTAATTATTAATCTTTGTTAAGATGATTCTCCCTCTTTGGGAGACCAACAGCGGGAGGATAGATATCAGGATCTCAGCCTCCTTAACCCTTATAGCATTATCATTGCGGTAAAAGGTTTCTTATAAAGGCACATGTAAAAAAAAAGATAATACCTGTTATTGCAGAAAATGTTTCAGCCTATTAGCTTGATCGACCTCAATATAAGAAAGAGCTCAAACAAAGCCATGTTAGTGATTCAAAAAGTATATTCGATGCTACGCTTCTATCAGCCACCACAGGTGCTGCTTCTAGAACGACTCTCTCGAAAACGATCTCCCTCATGATACAGCACGAAGCATGTGCGCTGAAATAACGCCCTCATACCGATGTACATATTTAGCCAATTTTAGACCTCCTTTAATCCAAATAAGTCATCAACTTATTTGATTAGACACATTTATAGGATATGCGTTCGTTCGCTGTAAGCATAACGTAGCATAACGTAGCATAACGTAGCATAACGTAGTCATTGATATTAATCGAATCCACTGTAGATAGACTATAAAGCCCATCAGATCATTACACTTGTACATTTCGCGCATGGAAATTCGTCATCTGATCCATCGAGTGTGCTAGAAATATTTGCAAAGTATATAAAGAAGAAGAAGAAGAAACGAGTCGCACGTCGAATATACACAAAAGTAATAAAGGACAAGACCGTCGGCGCAGTGACCAAACCTTTCATAAAGTAAAAGACAGAAGCTGCAGTGACCAAACCTTTCATAAAGTAAAAGACAGAAGCTGCAGTGACCAAACCTTTCATAAAGTAAAAGACAGAAGCTGCAGTGACCAAACCTTTCATAAAGTAAAAGGCAGAAGCTGCAGTGACCAAACCTTTAATAAAGTAAAAGACAGAAGCTGCAGTGACCAAACCTTTAATAAGGAAAAAGACAGTAGCTGCAGTGACCAAACCTTTAATGAAGGAAAAGACAGCAGCTGCAGTGACCAAACCTTTAATGAAGGAAAAGACAGTAGCTGCAGTGACCAAACCTTTAATGAAGGAAAAGACAGTAGGTGCAGTGACTAAACCTTTAATAATGAAAAAGACAGTAGCTGCAGTGACCAAACCTTTAATGAAGGAAAAGAGAGAAGCTGCAGTGACCAAACCTTTAATGAAGGAAAAGACAGTAGGTGCAGTGACCAAATCTTTAATGAAGGAAAAGACAGTAGCTGCAGTTACCAAATCTTATATAAGGGAAAAGACAGCAGGTGTAGTGACCAAACATTTAATAAGGGACAACGCAGTGTTTAATTATATAGCCCATACACTTAAGGTGTCATCCTCTACTACAAAGCTGCCTTACCATGGAGCCGAAGGATTGAGGCTTGGGCATGGAATTGAATGAAAAGTAAAACTTGATCTTGTACAGCATTTGTCTCCATCCCAGACTCCAGGCGTTCCGCTAGGCTGCGCGCAATATTCAACATTCTGAACATGTATTTTAAATAGTGCAGCCTGGTCTATGAAATACAATTGAACGAAAACGGTACCCTGATTGTCTTGCATACTAAAAGATTACCATGTTTCCGGTCTGATTAAAAAAGAATTTGATATAAATGTCCAGTGGCCAAATAACCATGATTTATTGTCGTTCAAGTACTCCTTGGAAGAGAGCGATAAAAGCAGCATAGTTTTCCTCTGCAGTGGGAATGATCTGGTCTTCGGGCAGAAGGAAACCGTAAGTCCCAGTATCCCTCAACTCGATTCCGTACGAGTACTTCACGCCCATTACGTCATAAGCGTAATCCACGCTCGACCCGGAGCTGCCACCTATTGGTCGTCATACACATACTCATATGCGTTAAAATGGAAATCCCAGTATTCGGTAAGTAATAGGTAGTTTCGAATGTGTGTGTGTGTGTGTGTGTGTGTGTGTGTGTGTGTGTGTGTGTGTGTGTGTGTGTGTGTGTGTGTGTGTGTGTGTGTGTGTGTGTGTGTGTGTGTGTGTGTGTGTGTGTGTGTGGCATTTAAAACCCACAGGTTCGTGGGGTAGACTATTATTATCCTACCTTCCAGCTTGCACGACGTAGTAACGGACTTCTACGTTATACTACAGCATGCGAATTGATGGTAGGATAATAATGGCCTAGCCCAAGCGCGTGTGATTTGATTCTGTACCTAAATCAACCCTATTGGCTTCTGCGAATACCACAAAATTGGGCTGAGTGTGTATCATTAATAAAGGAGATTTTGTGGAGGTTACTAGGCGAGAGCAGCCATTGTAGAGGAAGCAGCACTTACCAACAAGGTTCCAGAGAGAGTTACATCTATACACGGTACCATGAACGGAAAACAGCGCTTCGTTACCTTCTTCGCACAACTCGATCTGGCGACCACACATTCATTGTTTTCGCTAATTGCTACATGTTTGGCTGCAGATTGTAAAGCTCTGCTGCATGGCATGCATTTCTTGACCTCTGACACGACCTTGTTTCCTGCTCCTGCGCATGCGTGACGTAAGCCACTACAGCTCGTTATGAACATTAAATATTATACCAATCAAAATGAAAAAACTTCAAACCCAAAATTTAGGCATTGTAAGGAAAAAATCATTATTTATGTGCCGGATAGTGCCACAATTCCATGCTGGCATTAATAAATGACCCCTCCCCCTCCCCTCTCCGACCCCACTCCCTATGGCAAAGCTCTCCCCGGAAGATTATTAATGAACTTCCGTTAGAAATCTCACCAAATCATTGAAGTCGGGTGGGGGAGTGGCTTGGTACCCATAGGGCGTCATGTACATCTGACCGTAACTATGGACGGCTATGTACATGATGAGGTTGGGCACTGTTTCCAGGTAATCCACGACGTTTTCACTTCCACCTCAGAGAACGGAGAGGGTCCAGGGAAGGTATTTGAACATGGATTGGTACTGACTCCAACCTCTAGATACAGACACTAGCGAAGCTATAGGGGGGGTTTTGATATTACCCCTTGTGGAAAACATTGATCATCAACGTTTGTGTTTACTTATAATTGATGCATTTTTTTCAAAATAACCATATTTCGGCAGTTTAAAACAGATTTCACAGACTGGCTTCTTGCAATTATTGACTTCGAAACACTGGTTTAAATCATGAATTTTGTCTCAAGGGATTATTTTGTAGCGGGACGCGATGTAAAGATTCGTGTTTTATGCTTAAGCTGCTAAAACAGACGCTGTTAAGCGACAATAAAAGAAAATGATTTAAATGCGTATTTAAACAAATTCTACCCGTTCAGGTCGTGGCAAGTTTAATGCATGTTTCGAAGTCGTGGATATAGATATCAATAAATCATCGATTGTTTGGTGATAATCAATGTAATGGTTAGCTTACCACCCCAGCGAATGTCCCAGTTACGATTTGGGTCGCAGCCCCGACACAACGAGCCCTCGTTAACGGATGTCGTCTTGCGCCAGAGTCTGTCCTGTAAACAACAAGAGTTCTCACAAACAGCTATGATGATACTTATCTGAATATTGCGATTAAATGGGCGAATAGAAAAAGATGACATCATCATCATCATCATCGCAGTCGTAATCTTTATTATCATCGCATGCATCATCATCTCCATCGGTATTTTCGCTTTAACCAATATCATCATTGTTATCTTCACATTTTACGTTATTCCATGCTGTACCTTGGAATTCTAAATTATACCACTTTACTCTATTTGTAATCAATTCTTGATATCAGTTATCGTTTTCTCGAGATCAGTTTTTTAAGTGGAACTATGCTGCTGTATTTGAAGATGACACGCTGAATATTTCGTCATTTTTAACAGAAGATTCGCGAGGTAACTTACAGTTGTCCATGTATATACATATCCGTCAACATTGAATATCGGAACAAAGTAGATATCTACAGCGTCCAGGATCGCTGTGACGTCAGAGTCTACACCATAAAGCCGCAACAGCTGCATACAAGGAATCAAATGCTAGATGAACAATGTAAAGAGTTTACTACTAATCAATATTTCAGGTGCATTTTCATGCCAAACCTATCATATTTTTAGAATTAACATTATAATAATTACATTTCTGAACAATATTTTTATCCGTTTATAATCTTATCGGCTTCACTTTTGGCGCAGTTAGATATATCAATGATAATAATTGGTTGAGCTGGCATGAAAATTAAATTATGCTCATTGCGATAATAGGACAACATCGTGTTCAAACAGCAGGGATATTTTTTGGCCAATATGACACTCTTTTTGTACGGTGCTTGTGTGTTTAGAAGATAAGGTTCATACTTCATTGGTGATGTACAGAGTAGTGGCTGGAGAGACCCATTCGCGTGAGTGAATTGCACTATCATACCAAATAGCCGGCTTGCCGCCCCCGCCTGTTGAAATCTGTAGGAATACAATATAATGATAACGTTCCTTCATCAGGATTGTTAAGTTTAATTGTTTGAGAGATATTATTTTATACAAGTGTAATATTCGATTATAGACAATATAAATAATATACCTCATTCAACGAGATTTGACAAAGTTAATAGAACCTATTGTTGAATACCTTCATCAAAATAATCGGTCGTTGCTCGTAAGAATAGGCTATGACTTCAGTTTCTACCATACTACTGTATTCTGCAGCAATATCATCGATCCATTGATTTATCTGCAACCAACATCAACCCACACGTAATAAATAACAGAATCCCACTTGTGAATTTATGAATAAATCACATAAGCAAAATCACCTTTTGGATCGATCTATACATACTTTATGTGAGTTAAAAAGAACAATGTTGAAACGTAATATGATAGTCACAATGGAACCGTGGCCCTTTTTAATTACAAAACCTACCTCATCCAAAGTGTGATATCTGCTATAATCGAAATTGCGGCTTTCTTTGTGATTGTGTTGCTGAGCTTGTCGACCAATCACAGCCCCCACATCTTCTATCATTACGCTGTACTCCATGCCACTCTCCTGTTAGCATAAATGACAATACAACCATCCACACAAAACTCCAATGACATACAAAAATAAGAGGTATATCAATGATAAATTTTACATGAACACACACACGTTAGGTATTTGTATATTGATCATATAAAAGTACCGATGCCTCGGTCAACTGTCTTGGCTTTAGTAATATTCAAACACACACGCACATACACACACACATTCACTCATACACACACACACACACACACACACACACACACACACACACACACACACACACACACACACACACACACACACACACACACACACACACACACACACACACACATACACACACACATACCTCTCATCGAACACTTACGGGCCAACAGATTTATGGGACAATGCACATCGCCCTCTTGTAACTTGTGGGGCAAAGTATAATATGGTACTTGTGAGGTCATTCATAAAATGTGTGTGAGTGTTAAACTTGTGAGTTATTTTACAAGTGTTGTGATATAGGTTTTATAGTTTTTTTAGGATCAATCATTGGTACTTAATTCTTAATTTCTAAAATTCACACGACATATATGTGGCCTTTTCACAAATATATGCTGCAAAGAGCAACAAAGCATTGAGGGGAATAACACACAAAAACAATATTTCCAAAGCTCAACAAATGTTAGCGTGCGCATTCTAATAAAATGATACTTGTGGGATTACTCATAAGTTGGGTGTGTGAGTGTTAAACTTGTAGGATATTTCACAAATATCCTTATACGGATTTTATACTATGATTAGGATCAATCTTTGGTACTTCAACCGTTTTTGGATTTCTAAAATTCACACGACATATGTGTAGCCTTTTCACTAATATATGATGCCAAGAGCAACAAAGCATTCACGGTAATAACACAATATTTTCAACGCTCAACATTTGTTCGTGTGCGCATACTAATAGAATGATACTTGTGGGGTTATTCATAAGTTGGGTGTATGAGTGTGAAACGTGTGAATGGTCTGCAAGAATACTTCTAGAGAACACCAAGGACCAAGACCATACGACTATAGTGTGGTCTCGAAGGCCATCCTCCCTGGAAATACGAATCCATCCCGAGAAAACGATTTCGCCGGAGGGGAGAAGAAAAGGTCTGCTGGAATACGATACCTGTGGAGCACGCGCCCCGCGGTGGCATTCTCGAAACTTTGCAAGCATCGGCAGAGTCGGCAAGCAGTCTGGGTGTGGGTCCATGGGTAGGCATTTGCTGTATTCCTTGGCAATACCTTAGCAATACAAGCCGGGTGGGCTGGGTTGGTGAGACTGGATGGGCTATTGCAACAGACATGGAATCCGTAGAGGAGGAAATAGGCGACAATTTGTCGGTTCTGGAAGACGACATAGAAGAGGTTAGAACCAATGTAGAAACCATTGCTACCCTAGAGTCGTTTTCGACAAGATTGCAAATTGTGGGATGCGTAGCATTTGCATGGAATGTCTGGAAAATAACAAAGAACCATTTGGAAGTCACATCGCATTTCCTATCACCACCAAAACCAGAACCCCCCAAGCCTACTCCAAGTCGGGACCCTGGCCTACCCAAGCTGAGCGTGACCCTTTCTACATGGAGTGAGGGGAGGGCAGGCAAATAGATCGCTTGGGGCGGACCAAATAAACCATTAGGAGAGGCGTTGTAGGGAGCTTTCTGGGGCAGAGGGCAGACCATTGCAGGCCATAGGGAGCCCAAGTCTGGGGAAGTCCTAACCTTGTTTGTGCCCTTTTAACCGACAAACTAGCATGGCGAAGTCGGACCGGTATAAGAATCGGGTCCGACTTAGGGTGAGCAAAACTCTTGTATAAGCTGTCAAAGAGGGAATATTATGGGTGAGAGGTGGTGCGCCAGAACTATACTACTTTGAGGGTGTTTGTATATGTGTGTGTGTATATATATATATATATATATATATATATATATATATATATATATATATATATATATATATATATATATGTGTGTGTGTGTGTGTGTGTGTGTGTGTGTGTGTGTGTGTGTGTGTGTGTGTGTGTGTGTGTGTGTGTGTGTGTGTGTGTGTGTGTTAGCATCTACTTATGGGTAATATTGGGGTTAAACGTCACTTTCACCAACGAGGTGATATCGTGACAGTGATGGATGAAGATGCTTGGACAGCTCGCCTTAAGTACTAGCTCCGGTCATAACGGTAACATGAATTTATACCTGACGTCTACTGACGTCTTGTAGGGCTACTTAAGTACCAGCTATCACTTGGCACAAACCCGTTGCGCAGACCGGGCTGCAAAACCAACGCTGCTCAGACGAAGGTCCAGCACTGTACTATTGGGCTACTGGGTCGGTGCATCTCCTGTCAGAGATGGGACCGTCATGAAACGTGATCATCCGAGTCACGGAGAGCCAGTCAGGTTTGTTATACCTTGGGATCGAATCAGCAACCTGTGGGTCGAATGGCGAAGCAGTTAACCTCTAGGCCACGGCAGTTTACGGTTCCGCTTTTGATAATACAACCCACACCGATATATTGTTTAAGGCCCTCTGAAGCGGAGGACGCTCTTCATATGTAAATGTATGTTTCAATGGCCAATTGCTAAAAAAAAATTCTTTGGATAATATACTTCATATGTTCCCGTTTAGTGCCTTTCCCTACCCCACACCCCTTAGCAAGAGCGATGTAAGACACATGTATTCCCGCTATATTTAATGAGACTATGCATGTCACTTTGAATTGAAATAGAAAAAAGTGGTGAGTTGTTTATCACATACTGTGCGCGTTTTCGGTGTCGCAAGTAAAAGGGATTGTATGCGACAGCCCCATCGCGAACGTCACGCTTCACGATCATCTTGTAAACATCAGACAGCAGAAAAGACGTCTTTAATCACTTCTTCTGGGAGGCTATACATTCATTCCTATTTGTCAGTGTGTCAGTCCATGTGTCAGTCTGGCCAATCATAGCTCATCACACACACACACACACACACACACACACACACACACACACACACACACACACACACACACACACACACACACACACACACACACACACACACACACACACACACACACACACACACACACATATATATACACACACACACATACACACACACATACACATGCGCGCGCGCGATAAATACCTGTAGCCATGTATCGAGGATGGGACGGGACCTCTCGTTAATCATGACGTCACAAGGCTCTCCGGCATGACGTGCTTCCTTCCAAACTTCATACTGAATAACAGTTGGATTTTCATTAGATTTAATCTTTTAATCACAATACCGTAAATGAATTAAAATAGATGCGTTATGTTATATTACACCAAAGGATATCCTTACCTTGGTTTCAAGCGACTTGAGTATCATGACATCATTGTCATTGTTAGGAATGATTCGCAGGACAGAATACCTTTAAACAACCAATCATTAATACAGAATATGACATTAATTTATCTTTCTTTAGCTAAAACAAAGTTACTTTGTGATAGCATGAAGTAATACTCACTGGTGATAGCTAAAGAAATACTGATCGGAACAGGGCACGAACAAAGGCCCAGATAAACTTGTGTTAAATGATAATCGTGTTATGTTCGAAAGATGGAGAAACAAACTGACAGAGAAGCAGTCGTCAGATTAAGATGGAGGTTGTAGAGTCGGCTTACCCGTGGTAGGATACGGCCGCCTGAGTCACAGCCACAAACACGAAAAGCGGAAATACGACCAGCCTCATGATTCCCAATAACCAACATTCAACTGGCCGGGCTACATGAATGATTGCACAAGCCCAGGGCGTACATTTGATAAGGAACCACGTGCTGTTGACTCTGGTAATGCTTATCAGATATCAAAGATTGAAGAAAAAGGGTGAGAAATGCACTGATGGCGTCGTGGTAATGATGGTTGGTTTGCAGTATTTTGCGACTGCAAACATAGACACTCAAGGCTATTTACTTGTAAAATCATATCAATGAGTTTAAGTATGAATGCAGTACTAGGGAATGGGAAATGACACTCGTTTATAGGCTGTGATATATAATTAGTCGTAAATCTAGTTAAATTACTTACTGGTAGAAAACAACGTAGTTTACAGATAAAAGCTAATCTCAAGAGGTATTTCTTATAGGGTATATGAATTTAATTCCACGAATGAACACTTCTCTACCTAACTTCCAAAATATCCAATCGTCATTCGAGAGAGACCCATATTTTCCATTCTATTCTTCTATTGATACATGGTAAACTTTATATTATGAGCCGTAACCATGGTAAACTTTATATTATGAGCCGTAACCATGGTAAACTGTATATGCCGATAAAAGCAATAGTCGTATATTGTTGGCAGCTGATTGTAGCGCCCCTCACCACGCGTGGTGGTTTTTTTGGTGGGGGGCGGTATGATTTCTCGAATGAAGGGTGCAAGTGGAACTGTTATATATTGAGTGGCTGTGTAATCGCTTCATTCAAAGTTGCCACTCTGTGGGTTTAAATAGCAACCTGATACCTCTCAGGGAATTAAGGTAACTTGCCTTCTTTCGCAGGTTTTGGATAGCCCTACAAGACGTCTGGTATATATTCATATTACCGTTAGACTGGAGCTAGGTTTTTGAAAGCATATGACGTAGTTTGTAGCAGTAGCATAGAGTATTTTGATGTTAAAGCACCTCTCGACCGAAATTCAGAAGACTGCTTCAAGGCATTGACTTTCAGGCCAGAAATAAGCCTATTAGTATTAGAAGGAAACACGACATCTGAAGCCTGGGTCTCGATTTGTCATAACCTGGTAGCTCCATATCTGCCTCCGATACCCAACGTACCTTAGTCCCTACCTGCCAGTAGAGAACAATACATCCACAGGGATTAGCATTGGCCCGGGGGGGGGGGGGAATTAATGGTATAGAGGTAGTACATATGTGCCGCGCGACGGGGTATGTTTTTTCGGCCTCTTGACTTGTACGACGGGTTTTTTGGCCTCATACTTGTACGACGGGGTATGTTTTTGAGCTTCAATCTGTACGAGGGGTTATACATTCGCATAATACCTTGTACGACGGGGTATGCTTTTGGCCATTTTGACCTTGTACGACGGGTACGGGTTTTCGAGGTCCCGCGGCACACCCCTATCCAGAATAAGGCCAAGTGCCCCCCACCCCCGGGGCATTGGCCTGCCGGCCGCTATCTTCTATGTATACATAAACTCTGAGGTATGCACTTAAAAAAACTAGTAGCTGAACATATTGTGATCATTCTGTCATAACGTGAGATTTGTATTGCTATCATAATGTTCACAACTCGTTATTGCACTTTGTAACGGAAACATTTTATGCGCCTCCTGAACAGTTGTGTGGAGAGCTCCAAAACAAAACAAGTCGTGCTTTTGACAGTGCTGAAGATGTGCTTCTCTCACTCAAGATTTCCACGATTTTCAGCTCCAACTCCCGAATTCCATAACACTACAGTCTGTTGCGATAGTTTTAGTTGATAGATTATACCAAAATTAATGGATTATGAAATTTCGATTTTAGCGAAATTTATTCATTTAGCCACCAGGGGGCAGCATTTGATTTGTACGACACACCCCGGCTATATCGATTGCAGCGGCGTCTGTGCAACAGTCAGTATGGAAAATTAAGCCTGAAAGTTAGAACATTGGTTCGGAAGTTTCTTGATTCAACTCGATCACTGTTTTAAGTCATACGCTAGATTTTAAGGTGAGTGTATGAGTTTCCTCTCATCGAACTTGTATTTCACTATTTGTCTATGGTCATTGAGTATAATCGCATTTGCCGTAGTAAAGTAGTATTAGTCTGTTACTGTGTTAGTAGTATTAAGCTTTTCAATGTAGACCAGACGTTCTTTGCCACTTTTTTTAGTTTTTTTAGACATGGTGTATTATTTAAATATTGTTCACCATATTATCATCATCATCATCATTATCATCATCACCAGCTTCATCAGCATCAAATCATATGGGTTCTGCGCATCATCATCATCATCATCATCATCATCAACAAATATAACATTTTCACTATAAACAGTATCACATTTGATATAATCACTATTAGTATCAATAACAACAATTATTAATTATACTTATTATCGGTCTAAAGGTCCAATACAATTATATTTCAACCCACCCGACCCAACCGAAAGTATCATTTATAATTTGTTGTTAAGTTTAGAATTATTTTCTCAATAGAGGCTACCATTAAACTTAATACTAGGTTATCATGAATGATTGACAAAGATTTGAACAATATTATGCTGTCGAAGATTCAGTGGTATCATTAAAATGATCAAATATCTGGATGGGCCTGCACGATTATTGAGAATACTAATACAGATGAATACCCCAGTTAATATTATAACAAATGGGGTCTAAATGGCTTATATTAATGGAATAAAATCATTGAATCGTAGGCAACTCTCACTGTGAATGCAGGAGGGTTGGTGAAACACAATCTTCTTCAAGCATCACTGCCACTGTTGAAACCTTGGATTTTGTAAGGTACATTGTACACCAATTCATAGATAAAATATCCATGCTTACAACAAGCTCTAATGGCTATTTTCCAAGTAAATGAACCATTAATACATATCAGCCTTTAATAAATACCCACCATTCCTTTAAAATCCTATCAACAAACAACTCCTGTGTGTATGTAAATAAATAACTGCATATGATTGTTGTATATCATCTTAATTCCATGCGTGAGTATTGTGATACAACACACCCTTCATTTAAACCCTGTTACTGTCACTGTTTCTGAAGAGGCTACATCTTCCTTGCACCTGCCTTCATTCATCCTAACACCTGCCATCAATAAGTCAGTTTAACAGACACCCCCTTCCAAATCCCCCAAGTACCCCACCCTATTGCACCCATCTGATTTTAGCTGGAGCAGCCTTCAGCTCATGAATCATGCTGTAGAACTCTTGTGTATTTTTGCATGGATCAATACCATCTTGCTACTGTTCTAGACGGTTCTATTGATGATGGGTGTGGCCGAATGTGGGGTTCTGCTCATCAGCAGTTTATTGCATATACCATCCGCTTGAATCAATTGTGTTTTATCAACTCTGCATGAAGACTTGTGTTCAATGCTGGCGGTTGTGATGTGGGGATGGAGGGGGTTTGAGAGTATGTGGGAGAGGATGGGGTTTGACTGTATGCGTGTGTGGGGTGGTGTTCTGCTGTCATCTTATAGACTTTAATTGTGAGCTGAAGACAGACATCACTGAATGAGTGTTTGACTGTGGTTACGTGATCATATAAGTTGTAAGTCAGTATGTCATACTTGTTTTTATTTTCTCCTAGTCTCCAATATTCTTCTGCTGACCTCATTTTCTCCTCTCCTTTTCACTTCCTATCTCATATTCAGTTGGCATTGACTGCATTCCATCATCTCTTTCTCTCTTACAACTGGTTGATAAATGACACTACTGATATCCCCAGTGATATAGATTGACCATAGTGCCCCTCTTCTGTCTTTCAACAATTATTGCTTCATGTCAATTGAAAATCGCTATATGACCTGTCATTTGTTATTGACAATCTCTATATGACCTGTCATTTGTTATTGACAATCTCTATATAACCTGTCATTTGTTATTGACAATCTCTATATGACCTGTCATTTGTTATTGACAATCTCTCATCTCCAAATGACAAGTTAAAACCTGTTTATTAATAATCTCATATCTATTAATAACAACTTCTCATCTTAATTGACAATCTCAAAGACTTTTTCACTCATTTTTCACATCTCTCATCAACATTTCTTGCCATCTCATTTATCATTGACAACAACTCATCCCACCCCATCCCCCTTCCTCATTAACCACCCCATCCCCTGTCTTCATTAACCACCCCATCCCCCTTCCTCATTAACCACCCCATCCCCAGTGCTCATTAACCACCCCATCCCCTGTCTTCATTAACCACCCCATCCCCCTTCCTCATTAACCACCCCATCCCCAGTGCTCATTAACCACCCCATCCCCCGTACTCATTAACCACCCCATCCCCGTGCTCATTAACCACCCCATCCCCAGTGCTCATTAACCACCCCATCCCCAGTGCTCATTAACCACCCCTTCCCCCGTGCTCATTTAGTTCCAACCCACCCCCCCGTCCTCATTAACCACTCCAACCCATCCCCCGTCTTCATTAACCACCTCATCCCCCGTGCTCATTAACCACCCCATCCCCCGTCCTCATGATCCACCACCCCCAGTCCTATGACTCAATTTATCTCTACCTCCAGAACCCCTCACTCACCGTTAACAATTCCGACCCACCTCCTTACCTCGCCCACACTGAGTAACCAGGTGCGCTACCCAATCAATCCCTCCTATTTACTGTGTTTACATATATACATGTACGTGACTTCAGGTATGGGTCTCTGTAAGTCACCACGCGCACACGCACCATAGCTGTCACCGCTGTCGGCTGACCTGGCAGTCGTCCCGTACCTCGTCATTTCATTGCTTGGCGACCCAGGGCGAGCATGTATGCCGGCTACAGTAAAGTGGTACCGTTCAACGAGCTGCCCGACCCTGCTGACACCTGGCGGCTGGTTGAGAAGATAGGCGAGGGGACATACGGCGAAGTTCATTTAGCAGCGCGGGTGACGGAGGGGGATGACGGTAGGTGGCGTTAGCATAATTGGCGGGTGCGGACACCTGCTTTTAAACAACACCTCTGTGTAACGGAAAGTCTTGTCTATTTGAATGTGCATAAGACATGTTGTGGTGACCCAAACAACTAATGCATCTCATGCTGTGGCTTCAATCTGATAGTTTGAGAGCAAATCATTGTTTGACCCTGAAATCACTCGGTTATGATATCATTATATCATGACTGAGTGATATCATTACTGAGTGATATCTTGACTGAGTGATATCATGACTGAGTGATATCATGACTGAGTGATATCACTCAGTCTTACTTTGTTCTGATATACATAAGTAGTGATAACACATGATGTTACTTAGTCCTGATATCACTTATGATATGACTTTGTTGTGATATCACTTATTATTCAGTCGTGATATGACATGATATGACTCAATAGTGATGTCATATCTCAAAGTACGGGTATATATGAGCTTCATCCTCAATCTGCCTCAGGGAACACAGTTCCCGACAATAACACGGCTCAAATCAGTTTCCGCTGAAACCAACAAAAACTGTCACTGTTAGAGCATCATGCTTGTCACACACGCTTACCTGTGTTTTGTAACAACTAGCACTATCGAACAAAGCTGCACAGTCTCGGTTTCACCGAGTAGGTTTATCGTTGTGCTGTTTCCAACCAACACGAGGTGTCAGCCCGTCAACAGTTCCCTGCTGAACTTTTGATTAGAGTAAAGATTGCTATTGTCTTGTGTAATTTCCATTGCTGATAAAACAATTTGTATGGCTGAAGTCGTTTGTGTGTAAACACCTGGGTGATAAATCTAACATGTGAGATTGTTTAGTCATATAGCCTGGCTGGTTCAATACAGCCTTTACATTCATCTATTGGTGATGCCAAGTGTATACTTGACTCGTGCCAGATTTCCATGATCTCCTGTTGTCTTCCTTCCCAACAATGACCATAGCCAGTATGACACGTGCAGCGATCGGCTGACAGCGTTAGTTATATCAATGGCTCCATTGCATCTCTATCTCAATGACCGTAATGCTTCAACCTCACCCATATGATGGGTGATGGGACAACCTCACCCATATGATGGGTGGTGGGACAACCTCACCCATATGGTGGGTGATGGGACAACCTCAACCATATGATGGGTGATGGGACATCCTCACCCATATGATGGGTGATGGGACAACCTCACCCATATGGTGGGTGATGGGACAACCTCAACCATATGATGGGTGATGGGACAACCTCACCCATATGATGGGTGATGGGACAACCTCACCCATATGGTGGGTGATGGGACAACCTCACCCATATGATGGGTGATGGAACAACCTCACCCATATGATGGGTGGTGGGACATCCTCACCAACTGATGGGTGATGGGACAACCTCACCCACATGGATCTTGAAATGACTTTAAGTAATGAAAGCAGGTTTAATCAGCCATGTTTCATTTCTTCTAGTTATAATCACTCAATTTCTCTCCATGCAAACATACATACGTATATCTGTAGTAATGCCATTGTGTTACACAGAGTGTCAGCATGTGGCAGTTAAGGTCATGGAGTGCATTGGTGAGGTGGTCGAGGAAATTGAGGAAGAATACAGCGTTCTTCGTGATCACGGCCACCATCCTAACCTCCCGCACTTCTATGGCATGTACCTCAAGCAGGACCCCCAGGAGGAGGATCAACTGTGGATCGCCATGGAGGTCAGTGTTGTCATGGTGACAATGTGATCAGAAGAGATGACGGTTGATATTGTTTCTTATTATAGGCAGAAGATGCCTTGATTTCCTCAAGTGATGCTCTATTTACATTGACCTTCACCTTGACCTTCACATTGACCTTCACAACTTGCTGCTTCAGACAGTTGATTGTATTGAACCTTTAGAATTGACCTCCCCCCCACCCCCCACCGACCTTAAGCACTACATCATACAACCCATCAAACTGTTATCTCTGTATGTAATGACCCTTTTGACATTGATCACCTTTTGATCTTGGCCCTCTATGACCTTGACAGCTGTGTAGTGGAGGGTCAGTCACAGACTTGGTGAAGGCACAACTGGAGGAAGACAAGAGGCTGTCAGAGAAACTTATCGCCTTCATTCTCAAGGAAACCTTAAAGGTCAGGAGGTCATCATATGGCTGATTCTGTTGACATGCTGAGATAAAGACACTTGATGTTTTATAACCTCATCCACCACATAGCATAGGAACAACATACACTCTCTTTACTTTCTTATCATATTTATCTTAGGTGTAATAATTGTATTTTCATGTTGTAGATCATGGGGTCTTCATGTCTTTTTCCAATGTGATCTTGGCATATGTTTAGTCCTGGTGTTCTAGCTCATAACCTCATATATATCCTAACATAGGAATGATGGTTTATTACAGCTTCTCTTTTCATAAATCTCTCATAACCTCATATACATCCTAGCACAATAATAATAGTGATATCTCTCACATAACCTTATATACATATATCTCTGTGCTACCAATGACATATTCATGATCTTGTGTACATCCTGTGATTTATCTCTGTTATCTACATCCTATCATGATGACTTATCTATTTTATTTTATCTACATCCCATCCTGGTGACATCTCTGTTATCTACATTCTATCATGATGACTTATCTATTTCATATTATCTACATCCCATCCTGGTGACATCTCTGTTATTTACATCATGTCATGATGTCATTTCTGTTATCTTATCCTATCCTCCTCATGTCATGATGTCATTTCCGTTATCTATATCCTATCCTCATCATGTCATGATGTCATTTCCGTTATCTATATCCTATCCTCATGTCATGATGTCATTTCTGTTATCTATATCCTATCCTCCTCATGTCATGATGTCATTTCTGTTATCTATATCCTATCCTCCTCATGTCATGATGTCATTTCTGTTATCTATATCCTATCCTCATGTCATGATGTCATTTCTGTTATCTATATCCTATCCTCCTCATGTCATGATGTCATTTCTGTTATCTATATCCTATCCTCATCATGTCATGATGTCATTTCTGTTATCTATATCCTATCCTCCTCATGTCATGATGTCATTATCCATTCATCTCATATCCTATCCTCATTATGTCATGATGTCATTTCTGTTATCTATATCCTATCCAAATACCTCATCATGTTATATTTTATTTATCTAATTCAACTCATGATTGTGATTACTATGTCTTCTTATCCCTCTTATCTTATCTACATCCTGAAGATGATTTGTTATCTATTTTCAAATCTTATCAACAACCTGACCTAGTATGGAGTAGGCACAAAAATGCCAGGTGTTGCAATGGTTACTTTGGTTACAGGCTTTGCATTATCTGCACCAGAATCACATTATCCACAATGGTTACTTTGGTTACAGGCTTTGCATTATCTCCACCAGAATCACATTATCCACAATGGTTACTTTGGTTACAGGCTTTGCATTATCTCCACCAGAATCACATTATCCACAATGGTTACTTTGGTTACAGGCTTTGCATTATCTCCACCAGAATCACATTATCCACAATGGTTACTTTGGTTACAGGCTTTGCATTATCTCCACCAGAATCACATTATCCACAATGGTTACTTTGGTTACAGGCTTTGCATTATCTCCACCAGAATCACATTATCCACAATGGTTACTTTGGTTACAGGCTTTGCATTATCTCCACCAGAATCACATTATCCACAATGGTTACTTTGGTTACAGGCTTTGCATTATCTCCACCAGAATCACATTATCCACAGAGATGTCAAAGGTCACAACATCCTCCTCACAGCAAATGCTGATGTCAAACTGGTGGACTTTGGTGAGGCTTGCATTCCTGTCTTTCAGTGGCATTCCATATAAGTGCCCTGGTATGGCACTAGGGGGATTGTCCAAGTTCAAGGTCAAGAGCAGTGATATCAAGTTGCAATTCAAATTTAGAAGGCGATGGTTACAAAATTACCGATGGAAGCTGTGTTTTGTTAAATCTACGTGTTTGTGTGGTGGAAGCAGTAGTTATATAATAGACACGCAATGACTACTCATGTCTGTGTGTTACTTCCTTACTGTAAATTGAGCCTGCATTGTTTGATTGTCTGTGCCAGGTGTTTCTGGACACCTTAAGAACACACTTGCTCGAAGACGTACCTCAGTAGGGACCCCCTTCTGGATGGCCCCTGAGGTGAGGCAGTCAGTTATTTACTCAGATGTCTGACTTTGATGCGCTCCAGGTGTCAATTCCTGGAGCTCTTCTTATGATTTGTCACAATTCAAAGTGTTTTTTGTTTGTTGCAGCAGCTGTCTGTTGGTGAATCAGTGCACGAGCATCATTGTGCCAGTTAGTGGGTCAGCCACAGTGTTATTCAAATGTGTCTGCCAGTGTGTCAGTCAGTGTCCAGTCAGTCAGTGTCAGTCAGTGTGTCAGTTATTCATTAACTTGGTCAGTGTGTCTTTCAGTCAGTCAGATGTCAATAATAAGTTGGCGTGTCAATATGTTGGTCAGTCAGTGTCAGTCAGTGTGTCAGTCAGGGATTCTCCAGTCAACTCAGTTGGTTAGTCATTGTGTTAGTCAGTCAAATCAGTTGGTTAGTCAGTGTGTCAGTAAATCAGTTGGTCAGCTACTGTGTCAGATTTTTGATCAGTCTTGTGTTGGTCAGTGTGTCTGTCAGATGGTCAGTGTGTCGGTTAGTCAATCAGTGTGTGCATGTGTAGGCGTTAACGTATACGTGTGTGATGTGTGTGTATGTCTGAGTGTATGGGTTGATGTGTAGTGTGTGACATCCATTAATTCTAGTCGTCATCGCCTGTCAGTTCACCTGTATATCACCTAGCCATCTACTCTGCCTCCGAATCCCTCCACCTGATTGATCCGACGCACCAGGCTACCTCGGCCTCGAGGGAGGTAGCCTGTCTCCACGCACCTGTTCTTGTGATGCGCCACACCCATAGTGAGCCTGAATCGCTGGCCTACAGTGTCCTCTGTACCATTTGCTGCGGCAAACCATCCCGCGTAAAGCGCTCTCTGTCTATAGACTCAATCAGAGGAGGAATTGATCTCCATACGTTTCTTCTTCACGCCCCGCCACGCCACGCCACGCCCCATCTATTCATATCATGTATCTTGTCGTCTGTTTTGTCGGAATTTGTATGTTGGTGTCAGTCAACGCGGGTGAGTGATCGGAAACCGACTTAAAGTTCCGAGCACCTGCTATATCTGTTTAGAACGTATCAAATGGGCCATCGTGGTCCAAACCCTGGGGTGCTGAATTGCGTGATTTCCTGGCTGATGTTGCATGGCTAGCTTCTTTGTCTTTTGGAGGAATAAAAGCGTAAGCACAGGGGAAGGTGTGGGGGGGTGGGTGGGCTTAGCTACATTGATTTAGAGAAGGTCTGGTCGTATTTGGGGATCGTTTATATAATTAATAGCCTATGCAATTGATAGCCAGTAGACAAATGGCGATTTGGAGGTTCTTGGCGCGGGGTTCTTTGACACGGTCGAACTTCATCTTTCATCTAAGCGCAAACACCCGTTATGTGTCGGACACTCGTGGGATGACGGGGCGTTTTGTTATTTCTATCTCGGAGACTCGGAACCACGTCGGGATTCTCCGTCTCGCTGCCCTGGTGACGGTGGAGGGGTCACTGGATGTCATTTTATACTTGCACAGAACATCTTATGCAAGGACGAATAATATAATACATTATTCCAATGCATGCATATAACCGTTTTTACACCCTCGCTATGACGTTGAACATTTGCCCAGATTTTGACACCCCCGATCTAAGTCAATAAGTCGCTTTCTTAGCAGAGAAGGTAATTGTGGTCAGCGACGATCTCCCGCGTGAAATCATTTCCGGTCCCCGTGTCCATTTCCCGCCAATTATGTAACGATACATGGTAATGCCTGTTACATGCCCATCGTTGCTGACTGTGCACATTTTGGAATTAATTCATACTTTGTATTAAAGTGGGGTGGGTGGGGGGGAGGTCCTATCATATTACCGACCTGGTAATCATTGATTATAAGCCTGATGAGAGCTTGTGCTATCACACCTGGACTAGCCGTAACCTACGTCTCATCTGGCATAAGTAGTCAGATGTCCGACAGGTGTCGCCCACCTGTATTGACCTCCATATGTAATGGTCATCATTAAATATTTAGCTACACCGCAAAACATGATTGATTTTCATTGTATAAACGTTGCATACGTAATACGAGGTAAATTCCCTCCATAACACAGGACTGAGTCGATACTACAACCGTATCGAGAAACATCCTGTGATTGCAGGTGTCCAGATACTGTGATTTTCTCTAACCTTTCCTCAAACCTGAGGACACTAGCTCCGATTACCTTAGTATCTGATATAGCAACAGCATATGATGCTGTTCATACCGAGTGTCTGTTTGTGATGTATTTCTTACTGGCATTTTGTGTACATATTGGAAGGTGTTTTGTGTACTTTTTACAGGTGTTTTGTCATTTTATGCGTGTTTTGTATACTTTTTTTACTGGTGCTTGGTGCACCTGTTATGTCCATGTGTTTGTGAACTTAGTGTACATGTTACATATGTTTTGTTTTCATGTTTTTGTGAATATTGTTACAGGTGATAGCTTGTGAACAGCAGCTGGAATACGATTACGACATCCGTTGTGACGTGTGGTCGCTGGGTGTCACAGCTATTGAGCTCGCTGATGGAGTACCACCGATGGCTGACTTGCATCCTATGAGAGCTCTTTTTCAAATCCCGAGGCAAATTTGCAGATATTTCAAATATCATATAATTTTTTATGCATTTGATTGGAAATATTCCACTGATCTTGCTGCTGATGCTTACCTTGTTGCCATGACTACAGGAGTCCACCCCCTGCTTTACGAGAGCCTCATCAGTGGTCTGAGGCGTTTCAAGATTTCATTCAGAAGTAAGACGAATCACTGGTCAACATAGCAACAACAATATCTAATTTTGTGATAGTTTCAAATTACAGTATTAGTATTTTTAAACATATGTGACCCCTACAACAGGAACTCTTCATCAGACTCCCTTCTTCATCACTTCAACAATTATCTCAGCAGCTAAATCATTTTTCTGTGAAGTGAAGGAAATCCTGCTGCTTATGCTTAACCTTTGTTACAATACATTACCCTCAAATTAAGTAATGTCATTTACACCTACAGATTAATTAATGTTGTTGATGTCATTTACATCTACAGATTAAGTAATGATGCTGATGTCATTTACACCTACAGATTAAGTAACGCTGCTGATGTCATTTACACCTACAGATTAATTAATGTTGCTGATGTCATTTACACCTACATATTAAGTAATGTTGTTGATGTCATTTACACCTACAAATTAAGCAATGATGCTGATGTCATTTACACCTGAATATTAGGTAATGTTGCTGAAGAAGCCTCTTGTTTATCAATTGCAGGTGTGTCATCAAGGATTTTGAAGTGCGTCCATTTGTTTATGAATTACTGAGGCATCCCTTCATTCAGGAGGTGCCCGAGGATGTGACTCAGGTATGTGGGAACATGTTTGACATAGATTATAAACAGTTCTGTACCATGCTTTGTCTTCATTATATAAACAACCTCTTTATGTTGCCATTGTAACCAAAATTGTTTAAAAGACAAATGATAATCATTGTTGTATTATTTGTTGTTGCTTAGTTACGGAGTGAGCTGCTGCAGCTGATAGCTGCCACTGGGAAGACCCTCCATCAGCCATATGTCACCATGAAGCACGGCAAGTTGAGGTCAAAACGCAAACAGAACAAAAATCCCATCTCTGCCGTGGATGACCTGGCCACGCTGGAGAATCTAGATGAAGTGAGTGTGTCATGATCACCAGATAGGGGGCGTATCAAAGCCTGGCCAACCATAATGGAATATCTCCTTATGTAGGTCAGTCGTCTGTATAGTTTTGAAACAAACCCTGGACATGTTGCTTGTTTGTAGATGAAGAAGGAAGGGTATGGTATAATTCAGGAGAATCATTCTAATGTTGACTTGGTGTTGTGATGCTTGGTGTTTCTGTGTTGTAGGAAGTCTTGGTGGAGCAGCTGTCGGATAGGTATCAACGTGATGTCATATACACCTACATTGGTGACATTCTCCTGGCTGTTAACCCTCTTAAGCCCATGTCTATTTACGATGAGCAGGTAATCACGTTAACCCTCTAAAGCCCAAATCTCTTCATGATGAGCAGGTAATCATGTCATAAATCTAAAGCCCATCTATCTTTAGGATGCACAGGTAATCATTTTAACCCTCTAAAGCCCATTTCACTTTAGGATGCACAGGTAATCCTGTTAACCCTTTTAAGCCCATATCTTTCCGGGATGAGCTGTTATTCATATTAACCCTCTTAAGCCCATTCCTCTTAAGGGTGAGCAGGAGGAAATCATATTAACCCGCTAAACCCCATATCTCTATAGGATGAGCAGGAAATCAGGTTTTATCTTCCATACCAAAATCCCTGACTTCTGCTTCTCTTCTCCCTCATACAGATGACCTAATTTCAATAACCGTCTCTGTGTTTGACAGCATTCCAAGCTGTATGTCAATGTAAGCAAGGTGGACAACACCCCGCATATCTTCGCGATTGCTGACCAGGCTTACCAAGCAATGATGCATCACCGTCACAACCAGGTTGGTTGCCATGGTGATTAATTGTTGACCCATGTCATATGACCTATTTTACATTAGTTTCTATTATCGTTGAGAGAAATGTGTCTCAGTCGGACCACCATGAGATTACTACAGTATCAATGTATAGATTCCTGATACCTACTTCAGTGTATATCTTTGTTTGCTTCTTGTAACACTCTGATGGTTTGTATGTAGTGCATTGTCATCAGCGGAGAGTCCGGATCTGGTAAAACTGAGAGCGCTAATTTCCTGATTCAGCAGCTGACTCTACTTGGCAGGGTAAGATGCTGAAGATGATTTGGCTCATGACAGCATTTACAGGTTGCTTTTGTCACATGGCTGCATTGAGAGATCACTGTTGTCATGTGACAGCATATACAGATCACTTGTCATGTGACAGCATAAAACAGATCAGTAGTCATGTGACAGCATATTCAGATCACTTGTCACTTGACAGCGTATACAGATCACTTGTCACTTGACAGCATATACAGATCTCTTGTCACTTGACAGCATATACAGATCACTTGTCACTTGACAGCATATACAGATCACTCATCACTTGACAGCATATACAGATCACTTGTCATGTGACAGCATAAAATAGATCACTTGTCATGTGACAGCATATACAGATCACTTGTCACTTGACAGCATATACAGATCACTTGTCATGTGACAGCATTTGCAGATCACTTGTCATGTGACAGCATATACAAATCACTTGTCATGTGACAGCATTAACATGTGACAGCATTAACATGCCATCATTGTGACTTCATAGGCCCCCAATCGGACGCTGGAAAACCGCATCCTCCAAATCAATCCCCTCGTAGAGGCATTTGGAAACGCCAAAACTGTCATCAATGATAACTCCAGCCGCTTTGGGAAGTTTCTGGAGATGGCTTTCACCAGCAATGGCAAGGTCACTGGAGGTGAAGAGGTTTTGTTGATGTGAACTGCTATAGAGTAGATGGGAGGCTGTTACTCAGTTATCAATCATGCTGGGTTGCCATGTTGCATTCATCTGTCAATAATGGGTCATTTTCAATTCACTGTTTATTTTTACTTGTGTGAACTTAGCATACCTGTCCGAATACCTACTGGAGAAATCACGGGTGGTCCACCAAGCAAGGTTATAATGAATTATTTGTTTACCTAAGTATATTCCCTAAAGTCAGTCAAATAGCAGGGAAAGGCATGTTATCTATAATTGAAATGCATATCAATTTGGTTGATTTTAATGGTCAGAGAAATATATCATGTTTCATGATAGTGATGAGGTGAAAGGTCATGGTAAGTATAGGAGGTCATGGTAAGTATAGGAGGTCATGGTAAGTATAGGGTTTAACGGCTCTTCAACACTGGTGTGTTATTTAGTGCCAATAAGATGGTGATATATGTATACAAATTTCTACTAAAAACATATTCCTTACATCAAATTGCTGAGATGTAATGTTTTTTGCCCACATTAATTAGAAGTGATGCACTTTAGCATGTTCTTTCCTCGCTTAGATTCCTCAAAATCAGATAATTACACCGATGTGCAATACGCGTTGATGCGATTTCATCATGAACTTCATGAATTCATTTCTTGCTCATAACTAACAATCTAGCATCTGTTCCCTGTTTGATATTTGCAAATGAAGTGAAATATACAGCACTGTAATGTTGTTGTGTGGCCAGCGGTGAGAGTAATTTCCACGTATTCAACTACATTCTTGATGGGCTGGTCATCGAGGACAAACTAGGGAAGTATCACCTGGACAATCAGGATGATTACAGGTGAGTCAGTCAGGTGGCCTCAAATCATTAACCAATTCGTCCAGTTTGTTTATTCATTCATTCATTGACCATAGAGGACTATTTTTTTTTACCCCACACTTGTTGTAAGCTGGTCCAAAGTTATTTTGTAATCAACTATAATGTTGTTCTATGAGTAATTTTATTCGTATCTGTTGAGGTTTGGATACTCAATGCAAATTCATAGGATGAAATGCTGATGTAGTGATTTAAAGTAATTGTATAGTTGAATTTGGTTTATCAGTGTAATTATGACTCAATGACCTTTTCATAAGATGATGTTATTCAAATGGTTATTTGATATAAATTTCTGCTCCAACTTATGTAGGAATTCATATATATTTAATATCAGCCCGTTTATCAAATGTACCACCCTACCTGTGCTACATAGCTGGCTGACAAATAAAACGATTCACTTTTGATTTCTTTGGTCATTTTGGTTTTTTACCATACAAATATTTAATTGATGTAAATCTGTTATTTATCAACATAACAGCACCTTCTTAGTGTGCCATTGTTTGCTTCAGATATCTAAGTGACACCAAAAGTGAACAGAAATCTATGGCCAACTACAATAAGTTCAAGGGTCTGCAGAAATGTTTTGAGACCATAGGGTTCAAAGCTCAGGTGAACATTATGATGTTAGAAAAGGATCACGTTATGATTTTCATCTATACCTTTAATTTGGCTTTAACAATTTCGGTTAGTCTTTTGTTTTATTACGTTTTTCTTCAGGAACTTCACAATCTATCATTTTGTATGAAATCAATCTATCCCCTTAAAGTGCTCCACTATTTATGTAACATATGCCATGAGTTATTATTTCCATATTGATATTGTTTAGGCCTAGGTCTATAGTCACCATAGTGGTAGGAATGAATCACCTAAGCGAGGGCTTTAGTTAAAACTTCTGTCCAGTCAGGATTAGTTAAAGCTTCTGTCCTGTCAGGATTAGTTAAAGCTTCCGTCCAGTCAGGATTAGTTAAAGCCTCCATCTAGTCAGGATTAGTTAAAGTCTCTATCCAGTCAGAATTAGTTAAAGCTTCTGTCCAGTCAGAATTAGTTAAAAGTCTTCTGTCCTGTCAGGATTAGTTAAAGCCTCCATCTAGTCAGGATTAGTTAAAGTCTCGGATTAGTTAAAGCCTCCGTCCAGTCGGATTAGAAGCCTCCGTCCAGTGATTTTAAAGCTCCAGTCAGGATTAGTTAAAGTCCGTCCAGTCAGGATTAGTTAAAACCTCCATCCAGTCAGAATTAGTTAAAGCTTCCGTCCAGTCAGGATTAGTTAAAGCCTCCATCCAGTCAGGATTAGTTAAAGCCTCTGTCCAGTCAGGATTAGTTAAAACCTCCATCCAGTCAGGATTAGTTAAAGCCTCCGTCCAGTCAGGATTAGTTAAAGCCTCCGTCCAGTCCGGATTAGTTAAAGCCTCCATCCAGTCAGGATTAGTTAAAGCCTCCATCCAGTCAGGATTAGTTAAAGCCTGCACCCAGTCAGGATTAGTTAAAGCCTCTTAGCATGATGGTTCAAGTCACTGAGACAAAGCAACTTGACCTGACCTTATGATTTAACCTGACCTGATTATTTGTCCTGTTATCAGATCCTATTCTCAGGATAATATTCATCTACATTTTTGAACAAGTAGGTCATGATGCAATACCTATTAATCCAGATGTACCTCGTGTTTGTGTCCCACTCGATCCCGGCATTCCAATCATCCTTAATAATACCCCACCGTCATGATATGACCTTTGAAGGTGAAAGTGACCCTCACCTGGTGCACATATTATGATAATCATTCCCTGTGCAGGTATGGCTGTAGGTTGATGAGTAAGCACCCTTTTATTGAATTGTCTTAGTCTGGTTAGTCCTTAACCCACGATATTTCTTCATCCTTCCCAGCCAGGTGCTGTTACAAATTGTGGACACAACAGCACTGTTTTCAAGTAACTTTAACATCCAACAGAGCTCCTTCCTGATAAATACTGCCCGGCTGTTGTATTTTAAGTAGTCATGTTATAATTAGGTTTGATTTGGCTTTGTTTGCAAATGCAGGAGGTAAGTAAATTGCATTCTACTATCACCCTGAACTATTGCATAAATTATGATAATCCTTCCTGGTACATGTGCTATCACCCTGAACTATTGCATAAATTATGATAATCATCCCTGGTACATGTGCTATCACCCTGAACTATTGCATAAATTATGATAATCATCCCTGGTGCATATGTGTCTGTGGGCTAATGGCAAGCAATGGATCATATTGGTTTTTTTTTTGCCTGTTTATATTGTGTGACATCAGTGGTGCTTGTAATGTGCTCAGTGATGGTGATGTGAACAGTTCTACTTCCACCCTGAACTACTGCATAAATTATGACAATACTTCATCTCTTTCTGGCTGTCATTTATTGAAGGCAGTTAATGAGGTTTTTTAAGTTTATGCAGGGTGGGGCTTTTTAAGCAGGGCTTATGCAGGGCAGGGCTTAATTAGGATGCTGATTGGTTGAGGTATGGCTTATTAGGGCGGAGCTATTGCTGGTTATGGCTTATTAGGGCGGAGCTATTGCTGGTTATGGCTTATCGAGCCTATGCAAGATATGGATTATTACTGCAGAGCTTATACTGAGTGTAGCAAGGCTTATGCAGGACAGGGCTTAAAATATTTTAAAAAGATAATGTCTCACTATTAACCATTTACCAGGTTGTTGCCTACGGAACATTCAAAATGGTATATTCAAACTGATTGTTATAATATAATGTGTAGAAGAGATCCGTATTGTGACAGAGATGATTAATTTTCCACTGAACCATGTCACGGTAAATGTTTGGTGAAGATGATGATGATATGAAATTCATGTTGACATCACTTGTTTATGTGCGTTTCTGTTGCCATGGTAACAGGAGGTTGGGTCAGTGTATTGCATCCTGGCTGCAATACTGCATCTTGGCAATGTGGATTTCTCAGAGAGTGAATCGCAGTTCAACACAGTTAGTTCTGTCAAAAACAAACACCGCATTGATATAGGTAAAATATCATTGTATTTAAGAAACAAAACCATGCTACCCTTTGTAAGCCATTTGTATGACCTCTTTATCATCATTATTTGACCTCAACATGACCTTTAAGTGACCTGTATATGATCCTTAAGTGACCCTACAATGATATCTACAATCCATTTGTTTGACTTCTGTAACCTTTGAATGACCTTTGTCTGACCTCTACATTAGTGGCTGACCTGCTTGGTATTGATGGGGAGGAACTTCACGAGGCGCTGACTTCCTCGGGGATGGTTGCCCGTGGCGAGACTATCATCCGTCACTACAGCACACAGGAAGCCGTGAATGTCCGTGATGCTACGGCCAAGGCCTTGTATGGGCGTTTGTTTGGCTGGATTGTCAATAAAATCAATATGTTGCTTCGACCAAGGACGACCAAAGACACGGAGTGAGTAATGACTGTGATTGATGACATCTGATTGCTGTTTCTTTATGTGGGGAGACCTGGTTGATTCTCATGCTTGTGTTGTACATTATGATGTTATCATAATGCTTGTTGTTCTTCAGTGAAGACTGCTTCATGATTGGAATTCTGGATATCTTTGGATTTGAGAACTTTGACGTGAACTCCTTTGAGCAGCTATGTATCAACATTGCTAATGAGCAGATCCAATATTACTTCAATCAGCATATCTTCGCTTGGGAGCAAGTAAGTGGTGTTAGTTATAATGTCACCCTTGTATCCGGCCACCTCTTCTGTCCGGCCAAAGTGTCTGGATACGCGTGGGGCCGGACATGAGGGGGACTATGGGAGGTATATCGATGTTGAGTCTGTGTACTCAGCATTTTGTTACGCAGCTGATTTGCTGTGTGGGTTTGTGTTGTGTGGGTTTGTGCTGTGTGGGTTTGTGCTGTGTGGTTTTGTGCTGAGATTTCAATGAAATGAAACAATGAACTATGGCCTGATGAACTTAATTAATTTTATTGAGGAAAAACATAAAGGCTTATCTTCTATGCGAGCACCAGTCTGTGGATATTCCACAACCTGGTAGCCGTGTACGTAGTTAAGACCCGCTCAAAACTGTGATGTCTCTGCCAAATGAGGTGTGAAACCAATTAACGCAGACAGGTGACCGCCGGGTCACAGCAGGTCTTGTAAAAAAAAATTAAGCAAGGATGTATAAATGGCTTTTTGGGATGGGAGGGGTAAAAGTGAAGGTTGTTGCCTCGAGACAGTGTTCTGGACCAGCTGTAGTGGCGGGAGACAAGGGGGACCGCTATAATGTGACCGTATATCCACGTTGACACAGGGCATGTCTGTTCAGCACTCGGTTCTCTGCTAATGACACAGACCTTGGTTAGAAGGGAATGTATTATTTGAAGCTGCAGAATGTTGTCATGATTCAAGCACTGGTTATTATGAGATGTTATTTGGTTCATCACAAGGTTTAATCAGCAGATTAGAGATTAAGCGGTACCAGGTTAAATTTACAAAAGCTGTATAAATAGCCAGGATCGCCGACTGAACTTGAAGGGAATCAGGGAATGAAGTTTTTTTAGGAACAGAATAGGTGTGATTCTTGATGAAATGTACCTTACACACTGTACCACTGCTCCGTAAGCTGCAGGTTGGACCTGTGAGGTATGATTGTTAGTTCTAGAACTCATCTTCTTAATTAGAGTGAAATCAATAATAATATTCAAGTGAAATCTGATTCACATCTTGGTAATTATCATGTTGATGTATTTGTAGCAAGAATACAAGAACGAAGGCATCGAGGGGGACTCCATTGAATTTATAGACAACCGACCCGTTCTTGATCTTTTTCTGGCTAAACCAATGGGACTGTTGGCACTTCTGGATGAGGAGTCTAACTTCCCTCAAGCTACGGACCTTACACTAGCAGGTAGGAGTGTCACTCTGCCCTGGTTTCTCTTTCTTCAACTGCATGGATGCTGGGCCATTTTGGGCTCCCAACGGGATAATGGGACTCCTTGTTCCTGTTGTCAATTACATATGACTTTTTGAGGTTTTGGAAATAATCGAGGGCTAGTCATTGCAATCACCTTCCTGCCGTTCGATGATAATAACCTTGATATCATTATAACATGTACCTGTATTGAAGTTTCGTGTATTTTGCGTTGACTAATATAGCTGATTTTCAAATGTGTCTTACAGAGAAGTTTGGACAGAACATTCGCACAGAGAACTTCAGTCGCCCGCGGTCCCAGGGACTTTTATTTACCATTGATCATTACGCTGGCAAGGTAGGACACGTTATGATGACATCAAGATCGATGGAAACAATGCCATGTCATGGTGTGACTATAAATTGTGTGCACAGACCCTCAAATCTGTCTTGCAAACTCTCCCAAATGACCAAGATAATAAGAGTATATATACAGGCAGGCGAACATTGGGTGCACTCGCAGAATGAATAATGCATTTGTGTCGGTGAATCCACATCATCGTCTTCCTGGAACCTAGCCGTGCACGACGTCTTGCTATATATTTATATTACTGTCGTGTCGGCTACCTGGAGCCTAGAAGCTTATTCCAAAGAAAACCATTTGCTTTAAAATGACATAGATATAGTATTGATATGACTAGCTGGATTGCTATCATCAGGTAACTGGGATAAACCATCCATTAACATGCAGACCATGTTCCCCGATTACCAGATAGAAGCCTTCAATTGATGCCAGGCTATACCCCTGTTAGGTCCTGATGGAGAGTGGAAGATTTACTGAGAGGGGCCAAGTTTGGCTCCTGAAACTTATTATAATTTTACTGATGGAAGGCTAGCCTTCATTAAGTCGTTAAGCTACGTTATGATACCATGTTGTTAAGCCACGTTATGATACCATGTTCCAACTGTGGCCTGCTTGTCTTCAACTCCAGACCATTTTTCATTGATTAAACAATCATAAATAAGTCACTTAGCGACATTTTCCTGATACCATTGGGAATGCTACCAGAATCAATGATGATCAAATATAGATCCATCGCAACCTCTTGAATCCATCGCAACCTCGTGAATCCATCACAACCTCTTGAATCCATCGCAACCTCGTGAATCCATCACAACCTCTTGAATCCATCGCAACCTTGTGAATCCATCACAACCTCGTAAATCCATCACAACCTTGTGAATCCATCACAACCTCGTAAATCCATCACAACCTTGTGAATTCATCACAACGATGTGAATCCATCACAACCTCGTGAATCCATCACAACCTTGTGAATCCATCACAACCTTGTAAATCCATCACAACCTCGTAAATCCATCACAACCTTGTGAATCCATCACAACCTCGTAAATCCATCACAACCTTGTGAATCCATCACAACCTCGTAAATCCATCACAACCTTGTGAATTCATCACAACGATCGTGAATCCATCACAACCTCGTAAATTCATCACAACTTGTGAATCCATCACAACCTCGTAAATCCATCACAACCTTGTGAATCCATCACAACCTCGTAAATCCATCACAACCTTGTGAATCCATCACAACCTCGTAAATCCATCACAACCTTGTGAATCCATCACAACCTCGTAAATCCATCACAACCTTGTGAATTCATCACAACGATGTGAATCCATCACAACCTCGTGAATCCATCGCAACCTTGTAAATCCATCACAACCTTGTAAATCCATCACAATGATGTGAATCCATCACAACCTCGTGAATCCATCACAGCCCATGAAGTGTTCTCTCTGTATTATCATTGTATGATGACTGATCGTTATATGAAAGGTTGCAATACTTGTTCAATTGTTTCTTGTTATTTCCACTAGGTGGAGTATGATGCCACTTTCTTCCTGGAGAAGAACAGAGACCGTTTGGCCCTTGAAGTAATCAATGTGCTTCGAGTGTCCCAGGTGGCGCTACTGAGAGCTCTCTTCAACTCGACCATCACCAAAACAGGTGGATTAGCACACGCCCCCCCCCACCCCCCCGCTCCGACCAGATCAGTGTAGATGACCTTATGGTGTATGTTATCCCTTCTCACCCCTATACACCCTCCTCCCCCCCCCCTCCATCCCCCTTTCTTTAATTTATCAAATTGCAGGGAACAATTTTGTTTTATTATATATTCGGTGTTACTTTCTGTGACAGCTCTTGTAAGCTACTCGTGTAAGCTACTCGTGTAAGCTACTCGTGTAAGCTACTCGTGTAAGCTGATGTCTGTGTTGTGTACCTGTGGGTGACTTGCTTCTGTATGCTTTATTGGTTTGAGTAGTAGAGCTGGTTGGGTTGAGTTGGATGTCAGATGTGCAGTCTATCTTTAACCCACTCTCAGTGATGGGTCATAAGTATGAGTTAATTAGTTACGGGAGTCGATTGTTGCCAGAGCTCGGTAGCACAGATATTTCGCAAGACAGGGCCTGGGAGACAGGATCCTGGTGACAACCCGGGAGACAGAACTCAGGTGACAGAAACTGGTAGAGATGGAACCCGGGAGACAGCTAGGACTCAGATGACATGACCCAGTGACAGGACCCGGGATGACATGACCCAGTGACAGGACCCGGGATGATATGACCCAGTGACACGACCCGGGATGACAAGACCCAGTGACACGACCCGGGATGACATGACCCAGTGACACGACCCAGGATGACATGACCCTGTGACACGACCCGGGATGACATGACCCAGTGACATCTGATTCTACTGGGGATGTTTCATGCTTAGCATATATAAAGACAGGTTGTACTGTGTCTCTGTGTGACATTAATTCCCCTTTTTCTTTGATTTAGATTCTGTGTACCAATCACTTAGGTGACCCATGCATGTATGTCAGTGATGAGACCCATGTTGGTTCAATGTTATTGTCACCACCTGAGTTTGTCTTACAGGAAGCATGGTTCTAGAGGTGGTCATTTATTACGTTATCTGCACTGTAGAGGTGATTATTTCTTCCATTCTCGGCAGAAGGGATCCATTATCGTGATCACCAATGGCACAAATAGCTTGATTTACTAACACTGCGTTCTGCTAACACTCACAAATAACATAACAGTTACATATAATTTGTAATATCAGTAGGTCATTTGATTGATTCATTGGATATCACTTTATGATGTTACTTACACTGCATTCTGCTAACACTCAATTTGATTAATGTGAGTTCTCCCGCTTATCACGCTGCTGGACAACAATATTGATTTGTTGTGTTGTCGGTCTTTATCATCACACTGCTGGACAACAACATTGATTTGTTGTGTTGTCGGTCTTTATCATCACACTGCTTTGTTGACAGTAGTCAATTTTTTCATGATTTATTAAAAAAAAAATGGGTAGGATCTGAACCTGCCATTTATTATAACTAAACCCCTCCATCACTTACATATTTTTTCGGATTGAATGATTTTTTCATCTATCTTCTGATAATGTTTGTTGTCAATATCACTGACCTATCACATTCTTGTCATAACCTTATAATGACCTTGATTTTTTAAAATTCTCTTGTTTGATGATGTTTGATGTCTTATATATCTCTAGTAATCTTGTTCAGGTTAAGTATCTGCAACACATTTATTTGATAAGGATTGTATGTCATTTTCAACCCCCTAACCAAGTGATGTTGTCTGGTGATAGCTGAAATTTGTCATTGACCAGGTAACTTGGCGTATAACAGTTTGGGGTCCAAATCCCTGCAGCGTGCTTCGCCTGCTGGGTCCGTGACTTCAACACTCTCCATCCGCAGCTCATCAAATGTAAGTATGCTCATAAATAATTTATCACCACCATCTTTGAAAGCTCATGAATTATGCATAATATATTCATTGTCCAAAGCTTGTGGTTGTTCTATTTGTGAGTAGTTCACCACCAAAATCATGTAAACTTGTTGGTAGCTGACGAAAAATGAATGAATTTGTATCAGTAGCTCGTAATTGATTCATTGTCTGAAGGTGTTTGATAATTCATGAGAAGCTCATTAATAATTCATAGTCAGAAGCTCATGAATATGGATCATTTTCAGTTGCTCATAATTTGTTTCATAGTCAGGTGTTGAATAATTCATGAGAAGCTCAAGAAAAATGCATAATCAAAAGCTCATGAATGATTTTTAATCATTAGCTCATTGATTCATTGTCAGAAGGTGATTGATAATTCATGAGAACCTCATTAATAATTCATAGTCAGAAGCTCATGAATATGGATCATTATCAGTGGTTCATAATTGATTCATAGTCAGGAGGTTTTGAATAATTCATGAGAAACATAGCAAGAAGCTCAGGAATTAGTCTATTTTCTGTCCATCTGTATGTTATTTGCTGAATTGTTGAAAACAACATAATGAATGCAATTGTTTTCAGACTGGTACAAGTCAGGCTCGGAACCAGCAGACGGTTGCAACCTATTTCCGCTACTCCCTGACAGACTTGCTCTCCAAAATGGTGACCGGTACACCCCACTTTGTCAGGTGCTTGCGACCTAATGCTGACGGTGTGTCAGGCTTCTTCAACCACGATAAAGTGCTCAATCAGCTGAGATGCACCGGAGTGTTGGGGACGACTCGTATTCGACGTAACGGATACTCACACCGAATCCCGTTCTCTGAGTTTCTCAAAAGGTGCACCTGTCATTCTAGCTCTCCCTGTTTTATGAACTCACACCCACAAATTAACACCCACAAATTAACACCCACACATTAACACCCACACATTCACACACACACACATTCACACACTCACACACACACTCACACTCAGAGCTTGAGTGTCACAAGTGAGTAGCCCTTCAGTCTTTTCACTTTCATTGTACTCATTCTATTTAGTAATGATCTTACCAAAAATGTTGAAGGTATTTAACCCAAATTTTCTCTTTCCCACTATTACTTAGAACAGTAACCCTTTGATCTGTTTGCTTGTAGGACCGTTTTGGTGGATCTTTATTTTGGTCTATTAAGTATGCAGGTGTGAGAGTGGTGTAGGTGAGTGAGTTACGAATGAACCAGTGGGTAGAGGTCAGAGGTTAACCCTCCTAGGTGCTGTGTGACTACAGGTATTACATCTTGGGCTACAACTTCAACGAGAAAGTTCGAGTGAATCGAGAAAGCTGCGAGACGCTGTTGGGTCGTATTGGTCTCGTCAACTGGGCGCTTGGAAAGACAAAGGTGAGTAGATGTTTCCAAATCTTCTTTATGTTTTCCTCAGCTTCTGGATGCTACTGTCATCATCAGGTGTTCCATCGTCATGACATTATCTCTATCCTCATCAACTTCCTCAAGTAATGCGCTGTGAGATCATCTGCTTGGCGATCATGTGTAAAGGATGCTGCGGTGTCTATAAAGTCAGCTTGATTTCACCCCAAGGTTGATGACCACAATGTCCATTGTTCTAACCTCTCTCATGTCATCATGACCTTTAACGCCTCTGACCTCCTAGGTCTTCCTCCAGCATTACCACAATGTCCATTGTTCTAACCTCTCTTCTGTCATCATGACCTCACACGCCTCTGACCTCCTAGGTCTTCCTCCAGCATTACCACAATGTTCATTGTTTTAACCTCTCTCATGTCATCATGACCTCACACGCCTCTGACCTCCTAGGTCTTCCTCAAGTATTACCACATTGAGCAACTGCAGCATCGGTTTGAGGAGCAGCAGCGCCACATCGTGGTGGCCCAGGCTGTCATCAGGATGTGGATCGCGCGACACAAGTTTCGTAAACAGAGAGTTATCATGATGGAGAGTGCTCTGAGGATTCAGAAAGGTCATTTCTTGTTTCTCTTAAATGCCTATTTTCACCCTCCCTAAACCACATTAAGCTTTCTATATAAAAAGTTACTGTTGAAGTCTTGCACATCCCCACCGAAAGCACAGTGAGATTTCTAAACAATAAACATTGGTCTGGTTATGATATCACTTTTTTATTATTTGTCTCACAACACACTATGACACTTTAGTTGCCAGCGATCCTTAAATCAGAAGTATATCTGTTTGATTCTTTAGAGGTCAGAGGTCACAATGACCTCTTTGTTGACCTCTTTGTGTTGTTTTGTAATCCAGTGGTTCGAGGTTGGCTGGTGAGGAAGAAATACAGACTCAATGACAGGATTCCAGCTACTCTTGTGATACAGAAAAGTTGGTTTTGATGTTAGGTTGCAATACTGTATATATGTTGGTAGTGACCTTGGTAGTGACCTTGAACAATGCAAGCAGGGATAGGTTTAAAGGTACATCCTCAATCACACAATTAATTGACTGTATTCAAGGCATGTTTTAATTGACTTGTCGCACCTTGTTGTCTGACCTATCAAAGTCTTTATGATCGATCAAATGTTATTTATCTCTTTGTAGAGTTATGTTTTTGTTGGCAAAATTTAACCCTGCATTTCTGTATGGATCACAGTGGTGCGTAGTTTTCTGGTGCGACGCCGATACACACCTGTTTTGAGGCGTCGCCACAGTGCAGTGGTTGTCTTGCAGACAGCAACCAGAGCGTTCCTACAGAGAAGACGTTACCTGGTGATGAGAAATGAACAGACACGCAGCGCAGTCAAAATACAGTCAGGTGGGGACTAAATTTTCCTTGCAAATATATTCCATATTGAGGTTTTTTAACTGAATGTGTCTATTTTCTGATTTTAGGCAATGTTCCCAAATTTGTATATTTCGTGCTAGAATGTCTCTCTATACAGTGGGTACGTGATTCATGTCCGTATGTGCTTTAAACAACACAAAAACGTATAAACAGATATATAGATGACACAACCAGATAAACAATTTTGCATCTTAATTCAATCATCTATTTGAATAACTATCTGGCTTCTATCAAAAAGCTTGAGTTGCTAGCTCATGAAAATACATAAGCAGCTGCCATAAATAAATTATTGCTCACTGTGTGAAATAAGAAATCACAAAAGAATTCTGCATTTAATCTGTATGTTCATGTTGATAAGCTATAGATACAAATTTTTTGAAATGAGACACTGGTGGACGGACATGTTGATATCCATTATTCAGCGGAGTTTCTCACGTACCTTACTTCCTCCATCCATCCGTCCATCAATCTCTTGTAGCATGTTTTCTTATTAAACATGCTACCTTCTCCAAATACCTCAGCAACTCCTCAAAAATCCAACCTTTGACCCCTGAGTTATTGGAGAAAAAAATATCTTGTCCTTTGTAAGACCAATGGAGAATAACTTTGGATGGCACATCTTGTTATTAAGCAAATTAGCTGGCCCAAACACACATGGACCCCTCTGATATCGATTGCTATTTGCAATCCAACAATCAGCCTCACATGACCTTTGACCCTTGTGTTGTAAGAGAAAAAAATGTATTGTACCATGTTAGCCCAATCAAAGAGTTACATATACCAGGAGTGGAAACGGTCAGTGAATATGAATTGGCCCAATCGAAAATAACTTTGTATGCATTTTCTTATCAAGCTGCCTCTGATAAGACCTCTTATGATAATGAGTCTTTGGATACTAAAATCAGTGTGACTTTATTGGACCATGTCCCAGTTAGACCCAATGTGATCTTGGTTAAATTGTTTCTCTTTTTGAATATCATGTCAAGCGAAGCTTCAAACCTATGGGCCTCTGTTTGAATTATAAGCCGATGTTGATTGCGGCACCAGGTTTAATCCCTGATCTCATGCCTTTGAGCGGCGAGCGCCAAGCTTCAAACCTCATGTACAGGCCAGAATCTGGTTCTGAATTTATTTCACACAGCATTCGTTCACCTTCAGTTTTCAGAGGATATGTTGCTCGCGAGAAAACACGCCGCATGCGAATGGCTTCTGAGACTAAATACGGTGATGCAGCTGTAACACTGCAGAAGTTCTTCAGGATGTGGAAAGCTCAGGCTCAGTTTGTCAATCTACAGCTAGGGATGGTGAGCAGTGATGGTGAATCCATACAGGTAGGTGAGAGTCATCATATAGCGTATATGTTGGCTCACTGTACAGAAGCTCAGAATCAGAAATGGGCTGTTCTAAATTTACCTGTTATTTCACACAGCATTCGTTCACCTTCAGTTTTCAGAGGATATCTCTCCCTCTCTCCCTCGCGTCTCTCTTCTCTCCCTCTCTCTCCCTCTCCTCTCTCCTCTCACTCTCACCCTCTCATCTCTCCATCCCTCTCCATGAAATACATTGCCCTTCTTATCAACACAGGTGGAACAATCCAGTGAGACAATCAGTGATTGGCTGGAAGGCGCCCATGACTCAGGGACCTCTCAACCCTCATGACTCAGGCAGCCCTGAAACCCTCAGGACTCAGCCCCCAAAAGCTCAGGCTCAAGAAAGCAATCTAAAAGGGAGCGAGCCTTTGAAGTCAAGGAGGCGATGCCAAAAACTGACTCTTCCTATTACGACCAGGTGAAAGTCTTTCTTCTGCAAATCATTCTCTTTATGATATAAGATAACTGTAAAACAGGCATAGAATATTTTGATATTCATCCAAAATGTTCTATAGCTATGGGTATTGGTTTGGATGTGAATATCAGTTCACTTATTGTACAATCACTTGCTATGCCTCTTCTGAACAACAGGCACTCCAGTCATAAAACGCCCCTCCTCTCTGGATGCTAGTGTATATAGACTAGAGAGTAGGGGCGTTTTAAGACTTGAGTGCCTGTGTCCTCGACCTACATTAGCATCGTCCGCATGGCTGTTCCAGATGAATGAAGCTAACCGCATCCAGAGCGGGCTGTGGGCAGCCAAGCGTGGGTCAGTTGTCAGCCGTCATATCATTAATTAGAACTGGATCTTACCTGAGATTAGGAGATTAACCATTTGTGTTAGTCCAAATATTCAAAACTGTGTCCAATGAAAGACTGACTGTGTTTGACTTGAATCAAATCTTTTTTGACGATTTTGATTGCTATGAGATTGGCTGAATCTTTGCCTAAGTTTGAGTGACGCTTCCTTCAAATTGGACGAAGACTTCCTAACATCCTGTACACTCTGACACAAATTGAACGAAGACTTCCTAACATCCTGTACACTCTGACCCAAATTGGACGAAGACTTCCTAACATCCTGTACACTCTGACCCAAATTGGACGAGAATTCCTAACATCCTGTACACTCTGACCCAAATTGGACGAAGACTTCCTAACATCCTGTACACTCTGACCCAAATTGGACGAAGACTTCCTAACATCCTGTACACTCTGACCCAAATTGGACGAAGACTTCCTAACATCCTGTACACTCTGACCCAAATTGGACGAAGACTTCCTAACATCCTGTACACTCTGACCCAAATTGGGACGAAGAATTCCTAACATCCTGTACACTCTGACCCAAATTGGACGAAGACTTCCTAACATCCTGTACACTCTGACCCAAATTGGACGAAGAATTCCTAACATCCTGTACACTCTGACCCAAATTGGACGAAGACTTCCTAACATCCTGTACACTCTGACCCAAATTGGACGAAGACTTCCTAACATCCTGTACACTCTGACCCAAATTGAACGAAGGCTTCCTAGCATCCTGTACACTGACCCAAATTGGACGAAGACTTCCTCACATCCTGTACACTCTGACCCAAATTGAACGAAGACTTCCTAACATCCTGTACACTGACCCAAATTGACGAAGACTTCCTAACATCCTGTACACTCTGACCCAAATTGGACGAAGACTTCCTAACATCCTGTACACTCTGACCCAAATTGGACGAAGACTTCCTAACATCCTGTACACTCTGACCCAAATTGGACGAAGACTTCCTAACATCCTGTACACTCTGACCCAAATTGAACGAAGACTTCCTAACATCCTGTACACTCTGACCCAAATTGGACGAAGAATTCCTAACATCCTGTACACTCTGACCCAAATTGAACGAAGGCTTCCTAACATCCTGTACACTCTGACCCAAATTGGACTTCCTAACATCCTGTACACTCTGACCCAAATTGAACGAAGACTTCCTAACATCCTGTACACTCTGACCCAAATTGGACGAAGACTTCCTCACATCCTGTACACTCTGACCCAATTGAACGAAGAGACTTCCTAACATCCTGTACACTGACCCAAATTGGACGAAGACTTCCTAACATCCTGTACACTCTGACCCATATTGGATGAAGACTTCCTAACATCCTGTACACTCTGACCCAAATTGGACGAAGACTTCCTAACATCCTGTACACTGACCCAAATTGGATGAAGACTTCCTCACATCCTGTACACTCTGACCCAAATTGAAGACTGAACCCAAATTGGACGAAGACTTCCTAACATCCTGTACACTCTGACCCAAATTGGACGAAGACTTCCTAACATCCTGTACACTCTGACCCAAATTGGACGAAGACTTCCTAACATCCTGTACACTCTGACCCAAATTGGACGAAGACTTCCTAACATCCTGTACACTCTGACCCAAATTGGACGAAGACTTCCTAACATCCTGTACACTCTGACCCAAATTGGACGAAGACTTCCTAACATCCTGTACACTCTGACCCAAATTGGACGAAGACTTCCTAACATCCTGTACACACTCTGACCCAAATTGGACGAAAGACTTCCTAACATCCTGTAAACTCTGACCCAAATTGGACGAAGACTTCCTAACATCCTGTACTCTGACCCAAATTGGACGAAGACTTCCTAACATCCTGTACACTGACCCCAAATTGGACGAAGACTTCCTAACATCCTGTACACTGACCCAAATTGGACGAAGACTTCCTAACATCCTGTACACTCTGACCCAAATTGGACGAAGACTTCCTAACATCCTGTACACTCTGACCCATATTGGACGAAGACTTCCTAACATCCTGTACACTCTGACCCAAATTGGACGAAGAAACACTTACACTCTAACATCCTGTACACTCATCCTGTAAACTCTGACATCAAATTGGACGAAGACTTCCCCAATTTTTTCCTGACCTTTCCTAAAAATCTGATCCAAAAAATTCTGGACATCCTGTACACTCTGACCCAAATTGGACGAAGAATTCCTAACATCCTGTACACTCTGACCCAAATTCTTATCCAAATGTGACTGACTGCTGGAAATTATGTTACCTTTCCTTTTAATTTTGCGACTATATATTTGTTGCTATGTGACATGTACTTGATTGACTACAGAGCCTTGAAGAAGCTGACCTCATCGGAGGGATCTGATTATTATGATAGCATTACAGAAGATTCTGCCAAAAAGAGGTTAATTTTCTCAATAATTATCTCAATAAATTGGGCATGTCAAAATGATATATTTCATTTGATTTTCATTAGTAAGTTGTGGTGGTTGAAGTCAATACATTTGAGTAGTCTTGTCAAAATCCGTTGGAAATTACAACTTTTTTATATTGAAGGGATATCCCTCTTAAAATAAAGCTCAACTGACTGTCGTGATTCATCCCCACCAAACTACATGGCTAGTATAGTCTGTCTGTTTCTTTGATGAATGCATTTTTAATGTTCAAGTTGTGTCCCTCCAAATTGTGACAATATTGACTGGAAATGTCAATAAATCCTAAGGTTAGGATCATAAATAAATGTGTTGGTGCATGTAGGACTGACGGCCTATCAGCCCTGACAAAACACCTGAGTTCAGACCAGGCAAAAACAGACAACTCCCAGGGTTCACTCCCCAAGCTACGGGATCGAGTTGGCCGCCAAATGACCAAGATCCAGGCCAGTCGTGCCCTGAGCAGAGAGTAAGTGACCACAAAGAAAGCAATCTGTAACGCCAAGTGGACGACCGTGTCTGACTTCATTTCATATGAAGTGATGCGTGGCCGTCCTCGAGGCACCACAGATCTCTGAATACTTTCTTCAATCTGAGTTCAAGCTATCGTAAATTAACAGTGTAAATATGTCATCCTCTGGTTATACAAATCAGATGACAAAGCATTACCTCGCTTAGACATGATTTCAACATCTGACCATAGTTCTGGAATCTGAAATCAGGCTATTAAATTGTTATCATTCTGAGGCAGTAAGGTGTGTTCAAATTCGTCAACAACGTATCCTAGAAACGCTTGAATAACACATTCTGTTTGTGTAGATCATCTGTGACATCTATTATTCCGGGCAATGAAAATATAACGTATGTTGTAAGGAATGTTGTTTTGTGTTTCTATTTTAGGAAATGTTAATGTGTGATGATCTTACTGTATAGAGTAGAATGAGTCATTCATTTTCTAAAAATAGAAATCCTCTCTCTTTAGATTTATACATACCCTTGTCCCTTTGACCTTTCATACCCTCGTCCCTTTGACCTTTTGACCTGTTAGTCATTCAATAGATGCTTCCATTGATCCCAGTTTTAATTTTTTCGTAAAATGTATATACGTGTATGTCTTTTTTTTTGAAAATTTCCCTGGCATCCTGCTTTGACAGGAAATGTTACACTGAGACCGGTCTAAAAGAGGAAGTTTCTGTTGTTGATGCTGTTGTTCGTGGAGTCCTTGCAAAAACTACAGCGGGAAAATTCATGTAGCTTGATATTGTCATTGAGAGCTGTGCATTGATTATATAGTGATATTGTCATTGTGCATTGTATATAGTGATATTGTCATTGAGAGCTGTGCATTGATTATATAGTGATATTGTCATTGAGAGCTGTGCATTGATTATATAGTGATATTGTCATTGAGAGCTGTGCATTGATTATATAGTGATATTGTCATTGAGAGCTGTGCATTGATTAATAGTGATTTGTCATTGAGAGCTGTGCATTGATTATATAGTGATATTGCAAGTTGGTGAATTTTTTGTTATGGATCTTTCACTATGGGTCGGGGGCCGGGGGGGGGGGGGGACTGGGACAGGCAGGGCTGATTAATTTCCGTAATGGAACTGTTATAACTATTGAAGTAAATTAGGCAAGGGGGTTTGAAGTAATTTACCTCCATCTGCAAAAAGGCTAAGGGGGTTGTCAAAACATAACTGGATGTCAATTTGGGAAGAGGCTGGATGGTCAAGGTTATTTTGGACCCTAACAACCCAAGAATACTGGTTGCCTGTGCAGATGAATAGTGAACGCTCCCTTGGACGTTATAGCTGGTTTGGTTACTGTATGGCTGTTGTTGTTGTTTTGAGGAATATACCTTTCATCAGTCTGGTCACCTTGAATGGGGTTTCCCTGCCAGATTATCACAACTTAATATCTCTGCTGATAATTCATGTCAAGCTTTGCTTCGTGCTTGTCCACTCTTTAGGGTCACTACCAATAATTGGCATTCTATTGTCTGTCCATGTCATTTGATGAGCTTCCCTGTCAGTGGATTTTGTTGGCGTGTGTATTGTAATAGCTTGATGTTAGCTTACTGGATGATGTGATCACACTACATGTATGTTAAGCATCACCAAGTCATGGTGTGAATACAAAATCTCACGTGATTACCCTACCCTATCATCAGTAACGCAGATTAAAAATGTAATTATTTGACGGATAGAGATAGGCAAAATTAATTCTTGGGCAACCAAGAGGAGCCTGCGGTTGAAATAACTAAGCCTCGTGTTCATATGTCTCTCACTAGTAAGCAGAGAGGGGGCGCCACTAGAGGAACAGCACAGGAAGTGACTTCAGCATCCACTGGTGAGCTACACAAGAGTGAGAGTCAGCGGAGTCTGGCATGGGACGAGGTGTTGGAACAGGCGAGAAGGGCAGCATTAGCCCCGGATGCCATCGCGTTAGTAACACGTTATTGTTGGTGTTGTCTTGTGGTCAGCTTCTGGGGGGGGGGGGGGGGGGGGGGGGGGGGGGGGAGGAGGAGCAGGTTGTATAGAGGGGGTGGGGGGCATTGTTTTAGGGGGACAGAGAGAGAGTTGGGGTTGAGAATGTGATGGTAGAAGGCTTAGGTGGGTCAGTAAGGAGTGAGAGATGAGGATGAGCAAGGGTGGAGGGTAGAGGAGGCAGAGAGAGAGGGATGTGGGGTGGGGGTGGGGATAGAAGAGGCAGAGAGAGGGATGGGTAATAAAATAGTGCAGGTGGGTGGGGGTAGACAGTGGAGGGAAGAAGGTGTGGGGTGTAACAGGAAACCGGGGCTTGGAAGTATTGATTCCATGGATGTCTTGTTAGATAGTCTGTGTCTGTCAATTCTCTCAACAAACATCAATTAAATTGTGTGATGGTGTTTTTGAATAAAATACACAAGTGAGCAATTTTAAATAAGTTGTAATGTTAACATAGATGCTTGTAAATTATAAATTGTTTATAAAAACGTTTCTGTTACATTAACTGAGGCTGTGTATCCATTTATGACAATGTGCTTCAGTTTTGCATGTTTAGAATGAGAGATTCAATTGATGTCTTTAGGATAGTAAATGCAATGAGGTTTATTTGGGTTGGGTGAAGTGGAATGAATGTAGAGATGGCGTCAGATGCTGGAACTGGAACCCCATCCATCCTCTGCTCCGAAGATGAAGATGATATTCTTGTCGCTTTTGAGGAATCCGAGTAATTAATTTACATTTCATTATACATTGCAGCGTTGTGATCTATATAGCGTTATGATATCTAATCATAACGTTAAAGTTGCTCACATTCATTTCAACCAAAGAGTTTATCGCTATGCGTATGAAGTCTTAGGTTCAAGCAATAATGCTTTGATGATGGCAAAAGATAGAGAGAAAAGCCCTCAAGTCTTACAAACACTTGAATTCAGATGTCAAATACGCTCTGAATCAGATCAGAACATTTCTCCCGACATTTATTGTTTATTAGTTGGATAAAAAAATGACATCATATACGTCATGTTTAACCACCAGTGATCAAAAGTACCTGCTAACATGTTCCCTGTAGTCATGATATCATTTATTGGTGTGTATATTTTTCTACCATGGTATCTCTCATTGTTGATTTCCATCAGTTTGGTATTTTGTTGTTATTCAGCACTCCCTTGGTTAAACATTAGTTGAACATTATGTAAGGATTAGTTAAACAAACTATGTAAGCATTAGGTAAACACTAGATAACCCTTAGTTGAACACTATGTAAGCATTAGTGGAACGCTAGATAACCATTCATCGAACACTATGTAAGCATTAATTAAACTCTAGATAACCGCATCATTTCACTTCTACATCTCCCATTAGTTTAGTTAAACACTAGATAACCATTCAATAACCGTATCATTTCACTTCTACATCTCCCATTAGTTTAGTTAAACACTAGATAACCATTCAATAACCGCATCATTTCACTTCTACATCTCCCATTAGTTTAGTTAAACACTAGGTAACCATTCATCGAACACTATGTAAGCATTAGAGGAACACTAGATAACCATTCATTGAACACTATGTAAGCATTAATTAAACACTAGATAACCATTCATCGAACACTATGTAAGCATTAGAGGAACACTAGATAACCATTCATCGAACACTATGTTAGCATTAATTAAACACTAGATAACCATTCATCGAACACTATGTAAGCATTAGAGGAACACTAGATAACCATTCATCGAACACTATGTAAACATTAGAGGAACACTAGATAACCATTCATCGAACACTATGTAAGCATTAATTAAACACTAGATAACCATTCATCGAACACTGTTAGCATTAATTAAACACTAGATAACCATTCATTGAACACTATGTTAGCATTAATTAAACACTAGATAACCATTCATTGAACACTATGTAAGCATTAATTAAACACTACATAACCATTCATCGAACACTATGTAAGCATTAGTGGAACACTAGATAACCATTCATTGAACACTATGTTAGCATTAATTAAACACTAGATAACCATTCATCGAACACTATGTAAGCATTAGAGGAACACTAGATAACCATTCATCGAACACTATGTAAACATTAGAGGAACACTAGATAACCATTCATTGAACACTATGTAAGCATTAATTAAACACTAGATAACCATTCATCGAACACTGTTAGCATTAATTAAACACTAGATAACCATTCATTGAACACTATGTTAGCATTAATTAAACACTAGATAACCATTCATTGAACACTATGTAAGCATTAATTAAACACTACATAACCATTCATCGAACACTATGTAAGCATTAGTGGAACACTAGATAACCATTCATTGAACACTATGTTAGCATTAATTAAACACTAGATAACCATTCATTGAACACTATGTAAGCATTAGTGGAACACAAGATAACCATTCAATAACCGCATCATTTCACTTCTACATCGCCCATTAGTTTAGTTAAACACTAGATAACCATTCAATAACCGCATCATTTTACTTCTACATCGCCCATTAGTTTAGAGACCTCCCTCCCTGCCCTACGTGTGATGTGATGAGAAATTTATGTTAAAATTTTTCAGTATCATATATGCATATCATTATCTTTAGATCAATCTACTATATAACTCCGTTCTTTTCAAATAGTGTTCTGAATTTGTGGTTTCATTACCAATGAGATTCTGAAGTGAGTTGATGTGGTATCACTGCACATGATATTATACAACATAGATTTAGTTTGATGTTAGTTTTGCTGATGTTATTTTTTCGTATTTTACTTTGCAGATTTTATGACGGGGATTCGGGGGATCACACAACAGCATCATCTTATTTCCAACATTCTAGTCTCTCTTCGTCCACAGCCGCCTTATCCCTTCCTTTTGCCTCCCAAACTTCATCCCGAGAATCTTCATCCCTCACCTCCGCATCCCCGACCTCATCCCAAGAAACCCTATCCCATGCTTCTGCATCCCAAACTTCATCTCAGGAATCCTTATCCCTCGCCTCTGCATCCCAAACCTCATCCCAAGAATCCTCATCTTTTACCTCAGCATCTCTACAATCATCATCCCTCACCTTCTCATCTTTCACATCAGCATCCCAGGCATCCTCATCCCTTGCCTCCGCATCCCAAAGCCCGCCTCGCACCTCCTCATCTTTCACATCAGCATCCCAGGCATCCTCATCCCTTGCCTCCGCATCCCAAAGCCCGCCTCGCACCTCCTCATCTTTCACATCAGCATCCCAGGCGTCCTCATCCCTGATATACTTTGAGTACGACACCGACGCAGATTCCACCGCTTATGAGGTGCCCGGCTCCTGGTCCTATGAGGGGTTTGGAGACCCACCCAAACCCACATTCAACCCTAATTACACACAGCTTCCATGGGGTTCATTACCTAGTTGGGATACTATTGGTGAAGAGGTGTTTCCAGCACATGGAGGTGGACAGTTAGATCTACCGTTCCCAGCACACTCGTGCACCTGTACGGCATGTCGCTATTCCTCATGGCTCCAAGCCATAGCTTCCCACCAGCAAGCACCACAACTCAAATCACCTACACAATCATCATCGGAAATCATCCCAAAAGTTTTCCGGTATATTAACTCCTTCAAATCACAAGCAAAACCTGATCCACAATTCATTAATTCATTAACTGCTGAACCAGAAAGAATCCCCAAACTGTACCCTGAATTGTCCAAATATTTTAACATGCCGAAACCTGTGCCTCCTTGGAAACACCTTTACCCACCAACACCTCCCATCCCAAAAGATTCCTCCGATTATCAGACCATCCCCGCCCCACCCAGAGGCCCGCCCCCTTGCCCTCCTGTGTGGTTACCGCATCAGCACTTCTTGAGCCCCAGTGATCTGAGGGGTTGCGGCAAACGCGTCCGATTCTCCGGTCAAGATGATATATTCATTAGAACCCCCTCATTGGATTCTTCCTCGACTCCTTGCGATGATGAGAAGTTAGTTGGTGACCTAATATTCTGGCTGTTGTGTGTATATCCCCAGTTGTTACAAGCCATGTGTCAAATATGTTTATTGTTTTTTGGTTGGATCCCATTTTTGACCCTTATTTGACCGCAACCCTGTGATGTGGATCCTCTTTGATCCTGAACGTTCCCAATGCATGTTTATTTTGTTCACGTGCTGTGCCAATTATGCCTGCCTTATGAACATTAGAACTCCTCTGTGCTTTTCTCTTAGGTTGCCTTCCCTAACCACGAGAGCACATTCCACTAATAGAGGGGCTGTTAATGTGGTATAGTATGGTTCATTGAATCTGAAAGATGAGGTAAATCCAATGAGATGGTAGAGATATCTAGTTGACACTACATCATCCGGCCACACTCCCATCTGGTAATGGTGTTCATTAGTATTGAGTGAAATGGAACCTGTGAAATTATCATTTATACCAACACGATACGTACGAGTAGACTTGCTTGCATGTTGAAAAAGCTGTTCAAACCAGGGTTAATATTGATTGAACAACTCAAATGAAACAACAATTGTGTCCAGGTAACTATCTACCTGTTTTGTATTACTTGTCAGTTCTACAACTTGGTGTTTTGTATGGACATCTACATTACTATATTATGATCATAGTTTGTTCTGAGTTGTTGTCATTGGTTACCATTGTCTCTTGCATATTGAGTTTTCTGTTGTTATTGACAACCAGTGTTTTCTTTGATCTGTCATTAACATCTGTTGTCATCATTGTTAATTGTTATCTGATATGTATATAATGTTATAACAAATCATAATAGATGTAACCTAATGGTGTTGAAAAATCATCTTTGATGCAATTCATGTCATTAAGTAACAGTTCATATATCAGGTTCTTTTTGAGGTATTGAGACAATGTATGTATGCTTGTATTCATAAGCTGTAGACATTTGGAATCAAACTGTATTTCTGTTATATTTCAGACATATGATGGGGTCAAATCATTTGTATTTGACCTTATTCTGACCCAACCATGACCACATATTCTGCCTTACAGAATGACCACGTCTAATCCCCTGTATCTGTGTCTGTGTGTGTCTGTGTGTGTGGCAGTGAGAACACACAATCCATTCAGATCATGAATCATATTGAGGAAGATGAACTGGTTTATCGTGAGGAACTCATTGAGGAGGGTGAGGCAATGAGGGATGAGTTGGTGAGGAGTCTTGAACACCAACAGATGACCTCTTTATCCTCTCGCTTCCTCGTTCATCAACAAGCGGAGGTTGACGAGAAACAATCAGAAAGTCGGTGGAAGAAAGTTCAGGTCAGAATTGAAACTATGAGGGGGCCATTCAAAATTACATCCTGCTATGGGGTGTAGGGGTCTGTGGGTTAGTGTCATGATGTGTTCTGGGGGTCTAGTGTTATGGTATGTTAGGTGGGGTGTTTGGACAAGTGTAAAAGTGATGACTAATGTCATTTGCTTATTTTGAAAAGATTTTAATAATTTAACATGGTACCAAATCTTTGAGAAATTTATAGATCAATTTGGGCGTCTACACAGATGACTTGATATTGTTTATTTTGTTACAGGTGGGCACTGTCAAGGAAGAATCAGTCTACCATAAGATGACTTGATATTGTTTATTTTGTTACAGGCGGACACTGTCAAGGAAGAATCAGTCTACCATAAGATCCTATCACGAAGTGGCTCGAAAAATGAAGTTGCCAAGGGTGCCACACAAACAACTTCACCAGGACCCATGCTGGCCACTTCAGCTGGAAACAGGTTATTGGTTCTCTCATCTATTAGTTAATGAGGGAGGGGGAGCACTTGTTTTAAGAATGTATGAGTTTATTCAGCCAAACTTAGCTGTTGTCAGAGAAATTCTCCTTCATGATGCAGTGGTGGTATTTGTGGATATTTCAAGAACCCCATTATGGTGCACAGTGTGAAAAAAATTCTTCATGAACCTTGGTCGTTCACTTTTGGGTATTAGCACATGGTGAGCTCCTCCCAACCCAGTGTAGGTGTCTCGTTGTTTTATACAATATATATTAGGATGGGGTGTGGTAGAGACACAGCATAGCTTAACCTGTCCTTTAGTGGCTGTGGTTACAATCCATGTTGCTCTCGTGACCAGAACCATTGGTGACGGCTGAAATTGGTGTGTAACTTTGATTGACAGTTGTGACATCCTTGACGACTTTCCGGCTTGTACCCATGAAATCAAAACTTGTTGTCATATCCTCTGCTCAGGAGAATGTGCCTGTTGAGGACAGGTTTTGTGTTTTAGCTGTGCCCTTGAGTTTGTTGTTAATGTGTGCCTCTTACAGGTCTGACCCACTTGTCAGCTTACCTACGCCCAAACCACCTCCAGCTGGCAACCACGGGGAGATAAACAACCGCACTGAACAGCCCCCAGCTGGCCACCAGGGGGAGATAAACTACCGCACTGAACAGCTCCCAGCTGGCCTCCAGGGGGAGATGAACTACCGCGCTGAACAGCCCCCAGCTGGCCTCCAGGGGGAGATGAACTACCGCGCTGAACAGCCACAAGTTTGCCACCAGGGGGAGATGAACTACCGCGCTGTACTTCGGAGAACAGGGCACAATCCAGAGGCCAAACCTGCGACTGACCCTGAGGAGAGGCCACTGGTAGATTACAGAGCAGTGCTTAAACGAAAATCAACCAGCCCTTCTATCAAGAAGCACACCATTATCGCTACTTAGCTGTCAGATTTATCAATTTTTTTTTTTTATGGTTGTGCGAGTGGAAGCCTGTCTCGTACATTGTTAGGGAGGGACCCTGTTGAAACCCTGTCATTGACGTAAGAGTTAGAAGTGTGGGGATAATATAAAAAGTCAAATGAACTGAGGGGTTATATCAGTATGCCTGTAGGTGTGACCATTGAGTGTTGGGGATAAGTGATGTACCATGAGGCAATTTTAGCTGGCTTCATCCAACGTTATGGTAATAATAATATCTCTATGTCTGTTAGTCTAGCATCGTTTGAGTCTGACCATCGGCCAAATCTAGGATTCTGTTATTTTGATAATATCGTTGATCTCAGATGGATTTGACCAACGCACATTGCATCTGATGCATATGATTCCCAGTGTTCCAGATGTCTCAATGTCGTATTTTGGTCAGTCTTTTTCACTTTATTGTGTTAAAGTGTATTCATAACCGCGTGAAAGCACGCTTTAAAATCGTCCAATAGCTCGACATAGTGGTAACATTATGACGGCGAGCGTTATGATGTAGCACAGCTGATCTCGCAAATTTGATGTGAATTCAATGGTCAATACTTCTCTCCTTCTCTGTTCACTTATCCGGTAGGTGGTGAGATATATTTTAAAACGCTTAAACGTCGATTTGATTTGCAACAGGATTTTGTTTTGTTAATTCAAGAAACATGAAGTGATTAACTGCCAAACTGAAATCAATTTCTAGAAAGAAGGAGTTCCATTCTTTGTTGTTAAAATTTCGGGCCAAAGAAGCCAGTTCCTTAATTATTGTGACATAGTTTGATTGATTGTGCTGGCTTTGTGTTAGATAGATTGTGCTGGCTTTGTGTTACATGCTGTTTGGTTTGCTGCACAGTGATTTTTGTATTGTTGTTATGTTGAAGAATGATGTTAATTTATGAGGAATTAGGATATGATGCGCAAACGTTATGATGTGTCAGATTTATGTTAGGTTATGGTGTTCTTAGGATATACTGACATTATGACCTGTTAAGTTAAACTGCACGAGGTAAAATATGCCAGATCAGGATGCAATCGATGTATATATACATCCTGCTTATTTGTGGAATTCTTAATGATATATTTTCCCCCACATGATCTCCGCAGGTATTGTATGTACTTAATATTTCCATGGCAACGAATGTATTTCCTTGACAGTTTTTTCTTTGTGCAATATAATTGATTGTGAAGTTTCAGAATTATTTTATCTCAAAAGCATAGGAAATTGAATGCATACACTTAATCTAGGTTTTTGTTCAGTGTTGTATCACTGTAATACATTAACCCATGAAGACTCACCAAAATCCTTTTAGTATTGTTTTTTTCTAAAACAATTATGAAAAATGAATATCCATGAAACCTTATGCTACTCCCATTCAACTAGATGAATATGTTATTGTATTTATCATCCCTAGTTTAGTTTTGTGATCTGCATACAAATTTATCTTATGTCATTAATTTATTGATCAAAATTAGAGTGCCTTGATATTTGGGGCCAAATTAACTAAATAAACAATGAGGTGTCTTTCTGCATAAAATTGGGACCAGAAATGGGTTAAGGGGGATGACTAAAATTATAATGAATCTCTACATTCAACATTGAATTAAAGATTGTATGTGTACAACATATATATTATAGCCTTATTATATTGGTAATGCAAGTGTATTATTATGTGGGAAAAACTTGCTTGTTGATAGCAGATGTGTTATTTTTATTGGTACCAACTGACTTCAACTGGAGGAGATACATTGACATAAGGCGATGGTTGCTTTTTGCTGTTGTAACTGTGCTAAACACTTTGTGATATATGGCTAGAAATGTGCAATAAATAATGTTCTATATCACTCCTATATTTTCTGCTGTCATTTTGCTTCAGAAGTTATCATACAGGAGCTGCGGCCACGATGAAATCCTGTCTTGACCCATAACAGAAGCCGTGGGGTGAACCATCATGTACACACACAAGCACACACATCTATCGAATCATGCTGCCTTCACATCAACATGGTATATACCGTAAACCGTGTTTGTTGGTCTGGTCCGCAGCACTGGGCACGGCGCACACTGACTGAAGCGGAGGGAACGGATGTTGGGGGCTCAAAGACGGGGTTATTGAAAGTGAAATGATTTGTAAATAATGATTTACAAACCGCTGATAACAAATTACGTCTTTTTCCTTCGATGATCGCTTTAAAAACTGCCGGATGCATGCGTGCACGATTCCCACTCTCTCTTTCTATCTCGCGCTCGCTCGGGTATTGATTTCGGCGAGGCCATGTCCTCGTCTGAGTCCACCCAGGCGAGGGTCACTTACGTCCATAACGAGGCTAGGTGCAAATATGGCACAGTGGGACGCCGGCGATGTGTTGTTTTCAGGTCACGGGACGCCTTAATGCCTACCATTTTACCACTGATGCATAAGTAGGTTTTTTTCTCTCTTAGCTATATAACTGGATGTATTCTTGGATTTATGACCTTATCTTCAAATAAGTTTTAAGAACAAATGCTGACGTAATGACCTTTGACCTTCACTCTCTATTCACGTATCATAGTCTCGACTCTCATCAACAGGTTGCTTTTCTTGTGAGATACGTGTATTCAAAAAAGATATGATTTCCCTCCACGCACACAAAGAAACTCGCACGCACCCGCAAGCGAACACTCTGGCACATTCCCGCACGTATGCTGACAACAATACTGTTACTAGAAAGAATAAAGGTTTTGGGGTTTTTTTACGGTTTGAGGCCATTGGCAGATGACGTCAATGTTAAACATGCGGTGGTGTCATTGCCTTTAAATAGCAGGCGACGTTCAAAACAACATATTTGGCCACGAACGCAAATGATGTAGAAAGAGGAAAAAACGTCTTGCGTCACAAATTAAGGTCACCGGGTCCAACTTGTGGAAAACAATTCTACTGATAGATAATTAATGATACCTTGAAGTGTTTGGAAAGCTGTCGGTTTGAAATTGTGAGGGTTGATCGTGGTGGTAGGTGGGATGGAGGGATGTTTTAACAGAGAGTGATCGTCTCATACACAAACTGGTGACAGCATCCTTACACTATTATACGATCACTTTGGTTTGATAATTCTTGTGTTGGTTAGATGAAACTTTGCAAAACTATGGATAGATATTAAACTTGATAATTGGCTCAAAGACGCATTTCATTTTTAAAAAAAACAGCCATCGAAATTACGCGGTGAAGTAAACTTAATTAATTTATCTGCTTCCCTACATCTTTTGCCATTGAAGTCGATGGCTGCGGCTATATCCCCCCACAGATAATTAATTAACCTTATATGACCTAGGGTTGCAAATGTTGCACAATCCCGGCTGCATAACTGGCGTTTTTACTAGAAAACAAAGAAGTTAAATATTACAACCGTTCGCTTCCTATTTATGTAAAACCCCCGACATTTGCTATACTGTCGAAGACCTCGGTGTTACCAATACAAGGACAAGACAACGATGAAAGAGTGGTACAGAAGACAAAAGTTGTTACACAAGACAATGATTATATGAGAAAGTTGTAACGCAAGTAATGGTTTTATGAGAAAGTGGTTACACAACACAATGATTATATGAGAAAGTGGTTACACAAGGTTTTGATTGTATGAGACAACAGCTATTGAAGACAATGTTTAAATACGTGGGGGTTTTTTTCATCAGAAGCTGTCCGGCAAAGAACTTCGACATTTATAACCAATTGTGTTTTTATCAATTGAACTTTTCAAACATCCACTTTCGAATCAACAACAGCTTAAATGTCAACAGTTCCATCGGTTTTACGATACGATGTGATAATTGCAGATATTGCTAGAGCAACGTAGTTAAATTATGGTGGTCAACATATGCGGAGCCGCCCGCACATGCCAGACACGCAACTCACTTCTTTCAGGGAAGTCAGTACGTAAACAGATCGGTTGGAGAAAATATTTTTCAGGCTGATTCATATTGTTACGATTTTTTTTTCTTCACAATCTTTGCCGCGGACCGGCGAAGTCTGCGCAATGAAGGCCGTAGGCGTGAAGTGCAAGTGAAAACTGGCTGGCCTCCTCGTCAATGCCCCCATTGACCCACGCTAGACGCTGCAAAACAACATGGTTCGCCTTGACGCCCGAGCGTCGCTATGACGACCATCCGCTCCCCTGACCGAGTGGCAGTTTGTTGTGGTAAACCGTACACGATAAGTGCCAGCTCTTCTACAGATCACCACCTGCATCGTTTACCGTACTTTTCCTTTGGGTCAGTGCAACTATAATATTGCAGAATGATTTGTAATGATTGTACAAAGACTGAATAAAAATGGACCACAGAATAGTATTGCGCGTCGCGTGCAGTACAAGGTTTCGTATAAAACCGACCATAAAACTCACTACGTCAGAGTCATTCGAACGAAATCGATGACGGCCTGGATTTACACACCAACAACAAAGCACTGCTCATTCGTTATACAAGAACTAGATGTCTTTCTATAAATAGCCAAATAACAAACCACGAACGTTGAATCGTTTATTTTGTGTACAACGTATTTAGGCCGAGAGAAAATGTACACAATATCCTTAACCTAAGGTCTGGTCAATAGAAGATTGTACTATGTGATCAGTCACCGAGTTGTTATCTCAGAGAAAAATTATCATCTTATTCAGTCCGCAGACATCGTTAATATTAATGCATCCTAATTTCCGAGTGCTACACTTGATTATCAAGTAAGGGCATCGTAATGCATTGGCTTCTTTCATGTAAAATAGAAATTTAGGAGAAAAAATGGAAAGGGGTATAGTGTCATCGATGAGTAGCGTAAATCGCTATATCATAAACTTTAAGCTAATCTTGTCCTCAAAATAGCCATTGCTTTCCTGTTTGACCTCAAATTGTACTAATAAGAATGTTCTCATTTTACTCCCGTACGCATTAAAGCATCGACTTGGTAAGCATGTGAACAAATCAACCAGCGCTCATTGAGCATCCACCGAAACAACTACCCGTCTGGAGCGCGAATAACGGTTGAGCAGTGGCAGCTTTACCTCAGTGACCCCGTCAGGCGAGGTCATGTCGGGGACACGCCGCTGGGATGTTTACTCAAATCGCAGCGCAGGTCAGACGCGGGTTGGGGGCGATTGCTAAAGCGATGACGGAGTTGGATGCGAAGGGGTAGACGGGGGGGGTAGAGATTCACCTGCAGCAAAGGAGGGAGAGTGAGAAGGGGCTGGGGTCACTCAGACCCAGGTTTCACAATAAGCAAGCGCGTAAAGTGGGCCACGGTTATATTTGGTTTCCACACGTTCAGTCAGTGACCGGCCCGCCATTTAGCTCCGCCCCTTTGCTATGTAACACCACCTCCCATTTGCTAGTACCCCATTGACCTACATCTCCTGAAGGTTTTTTCACACGCATTTGTTTTAGAAATTTTAATGATTAGCCTCGAAAGCTGAATGGCGGCCTTAACTGATAATTATCAGGTTATGACAAGTCGATTCTTTTCATTTGAAATCCACCGGTAGTAATTAAAACTCACGATTAACTCGTTATTGAATTTCCAGCGCGCATAGTGATCGGCCAATCAGCAGAGAGTCCTTGGAACTGGGTTAGTGGCTCAGAACTGTGGCAGTGCAGATGCATTGAGTTCAGGCCAACATAGCTTTGAGTTTCACGCTCTAAACAACCTGGCAAGCGTGCGCATAGTCTAATAATGTTATTAGATGTAAAAGCTTTAATTTGGAATTCTCACTGTTAACCAAGGTAGGTTACTGCTGTTTATCTATTATTTTGAAGTCTGATTTGTTTTCATCTGAGATACGTTCTGGTATCATTGTCTGGGACTCTTGACCGCGTTGTGCCGAATGATGTGGGGTTGGGGCTTGAGGTCAAATCGATCACTTCTCAAGACTAGCTCTTCAGAGATAAAAACCTGTTAGACTAGCAGCTGTCATTGCGGGGGTATACACATTGGCCTATATTATACACAATAGATGGGACCAGGTTATGAATTCTGGGATATTGGTTTAAGTGGATTCTTGCGTGTGGCCGCGCGCTCTTGTTTTTCGTGTTGGAGCGCAGACGAACTGAGTGACCTTACATGCGGCTCTTTGTTCCGAAGCGGGCCGAGTACGAAGCTCGAACCGGGGCGTATTCGTGTCGACCTTTCCACATCTATTACCGTCACGTCACCACAATACCTCTTATATACTTGTCTCTTTGGTTTACAGGAATAAACCTAAGATTACTAAGGGATATTATTGACTTGCTATTTGAGAAACGCCGATCTTGAATATCGAAGTGCGAGCAACGGCTTGGACAGCGAATCGGTTGGTCGCAATGGCCAGCCCAAGTGTTGGCAAGGAGCAATGCGACGTTGAAAACTTAGGTGAGAGCATATTTTGCTTGGCAGTTATGGTTATATGTGGTACGAATTGCATCTGGATGTTCTTCGAGTCTCTGACGTGTAAGGTGATGTTATTCGTGAAACATGTATGTGCATTTTATTACACCGCTTTTGACTAATTACCTTGTATGTTTGTCTCCGTACAAACCTAAGTAAGTACCATGTTACTTTTTAAAGACAGATTCTTGGAGAAGAAAGTTGTCTTATTTGGTGGCTGAAAACTATTAATATGTTATTAATTTAGCAATCGTTTGCTCTGAGTGATATTCAATAGGCAAACTGGAAATTCATCTGTGTTGAAACTGACCAACTATTTGAAGTTTGGATCCCTGTTGATTTATCATGTACTGTTTAAATTGAACCCTAAATGGTGATGTACCTGTTACTATAGAGCAGGGTCAGGTTTGTGATATGATCATTTCATAACTTCTAAACGCCAACAATGCTGTAATATACTTCGTTTTCCGATGCAAATAACACCCCTACCCCACTTCTCCTCCATCACAAATAACACCCCTACCCCACCTCTCCTCCATCACAAATAACACCCCCACCCTGCCTCTCCTCCATCACAAATAACACCCCCACCCCGCCTCTCCTCAATCTCAAATATCACCCCCTCCCCGCCTCTCCTCCATCTCAAATAACACCCCCACCCCAACTCTCCTCCATCACAAATAACACCCCTACATCGCCTCTCCTCCGTCACAAATAACACCCCCACCCCAACTCTCCTCCATCACAAATAACACCCCCACCCTGCCTCTCCTCCATCTCAAATAACACCCCCACCCCAACTCTCCTCCATCACAAATAACACACCCACCCCGCCTCTCCTCCATCGCAAATTACACCCCCCCCCCTCTCCTCCATCACAAATAACACCCCCACCCCGCCTCTCCTCCATCACAATAACACCCCCACCCCGCCTCTCCTCCATCACAAATATTTTGCTGTCGTTGCCATAACCTTTCATTCGCCACCCATTCTGAAAAATTAAATGGTACGTTCCTGTCTCCATACCAACTCGCATATACGGTCCCTTTCGTTTCCCTGCACCGCTCATTATACGCTTAAAAAACCCGCTCGTGTGCATACGCAACGGTGGTGAAGGTTGTTATAAACAGGCAGCGAGAAACCGTCAACGTGTGATCGGGCTCGTCACTAGACATCCCGTCTCTCGAGGTGGACGTGCGTGGCTATGACGATTGGGGACGGAGGTAAGAAGTTGATACTTCAAGGACAGCACGCCTTCCTGAGTGTCTTATCGCCATACCGATGTATAATCGCTCGTGCGGTATGGCAAAACCTGATCACCATGCACTTCTCACGTGATCTCACGCTGTCGGATGCGCGGGCCATTCGCGGAATTCAATCCTGTGCCCCCCCCCCCCCCCCCCCCACGGCTCGTTGATGTCACCTTAAGTAGGTCATCCATGTGACCTGATAAATAGGCCAGCTGTTTGTCAGCCGTCGTCAGGTGTTTGGATCATATCTCATCTACTCACTGTGAGTTATATTAGTGAGGAATATGATTGATTGTATTTGACTTAATAAGCGAAATAAACGTTGTCGCTGGGTAGAAGGAAGTTGTGTTACCAGAAATCTTCCTCGGGGCGTTATAGTTTCCTGCAGCGTATTGTATAGTGGACTAAAATAACATTTCTTATGTGTATCTTGCTTGTCCCATGTTGACTATCAAGATGAATTAGCTATTCCCTATATTGTCATAGGATTAAGACCAGTACATTCCCGCCCGGTGCTCTCATTTAGTAATTAGTCACATGGCAATTAGATAAGTCTGATCTTACGTCATCTACAACGTCGCCGCTGCGAGGTCGACTCATGACTTCATTTTCTTTCCATTACTCTGAACCATTACCGAACACTTGATTGTCCCGCTTCATTGCTGTAGAGTTGGACGGTGGTATCGCAGCACGGTCTTCTGGTCACTTCGATCGGTGCACGCTTGAAGTTCATGGCCTGCCGGACAACCGTAACTCTCTGTGCACCATCATCCTTCTCGAGAAGGGCTCCTCATTTGACACTGGCAGACCGCATGTGTGACCTCTTTTCATCATCAGAAACCCCATCACCACCTACACCCCCCCCCCCCCCCCCCCCCACACACACACTCATAACCCCCAACCCTTGACCACCTCCTGTCGGCGTGGAGCTGTATGACGCAATAGTTCGTTGACCTATTCGGCTTGGCTTGTTGTTAACCTGGCTTCGTCGCGTAACACTTGTTGGAACTCGTCCAGATATTCCTACCGATCGCGTAATGTCTTGGTACGAGCTGTCACTTGACAATCCCTTACCGACATTGGTTAGAAGCAGTGCGCGTTGAGCGGATGTTAGTTGTACATTTGGCCGCCGGATAACGCTTGCACGCGTGTCGAGAATGTTATAAGGTAATTAGTGACTGAGTACACGCATCGTATTGTGTAATGATAGGGGGATATCCAAGGTCATCAAAGTGAAGCTGAATCTGATTGGTTCTCGTAAAATATGCATTACGTAACAGTCAAATAGCTGACCATTAAACGCCGCCTCGGCCATCATGACGTCATTTGAAGTATTGGCTCTCGTGATGTTGATTGACCCAGACGCGACCTGACCTAGTTTAATGCCTCCGGCCTCGCTGGTCGCATGTTCTCGGAATTTGTGTGACGACAGAACGGACTCATTCGCCTCTTGGTTACGTGTGTGTAACCAATGGTGAAGTGTTTGTCGGCTGCCACGTGACTATTTAAGTACCCTCCTCCCCTCTCTTGGGGATTTCTCATCGGTCAATGACTCAGACTTGATATTTCAACCGCGATGTCAACTCCGGAGCGTAAACAGAATTGACGTTATGACCGAAATAAACACGTGTCCTGACTGATTACGCGTGATGAACGCGTGATATCATTGTGGAAGCACTGGTTCTAACCTGAATTGTGCCATATGGGTGGCGCTTAGCCAGTTCATCACTTTACAACAAATCATTCTAGGTGTAGGGTACCGTAGGGCTACGAAGTGTGACGTCACATCGCTGATAACGGTCCTAATCGGCTCCTTGACACCTTTTCGCTGTGGCATTCTTGTCATGTCTGGGAGGCGATATCTACGTGGCCACTAATAGGATAGATATCAATCTAACACGGTTAGGCCATATGGATGATTCACTTGCTCGAAACATTTTAATGACCCAGGCGTCTAAATGCTTTTTTTCTTGTTGGAGCCAGTCTGGCTGTTTTCGCACCCTTTTGCGGGCGCAACGTGGGGTCAGAAGGGATTAAGATGACATTATTTGGTAGCCCTATTGTGGCTTAATAATAAGTGTTTATTATACATCGTTTATGAAATAGAAGCTGTTAATTAGTCCTTCAAGTGGAGTTGTTCTTATGGATAAATATGCGAGTAGGGCTATACATAGGCCATCTCGTAATTCCCTCGCTCGAAACAACTTTCTGACAATTCCTCAAATGTACTTCGGTCGACTCGTAGTTGTCAAATGTGCGTAGAAATGCGAAACCAGAATACTGACACATTCAATAGTTAATCTCGAAATCATAGTCCCTTTCCCCACCCACACGCGTACGCTTGTTTTTGACCCGACGAGAGGCTGAAGCGGGATCAATAAACATTGCAGCCGCTGTTCGTGCCAGTTTACCATTACCTTATTCAAGGTCGCGCTATACGACAATGCTGATTCCGGGGCCATTGACCTTAGCTTGGTCCCGTGACCCGCTTCTAGTTTGTCCTAGTTTCCCGTGGGTCAGGTCACGGATTCTCGCCGCGTTGTGTACCTTGGTGAAGCTGCCCCAGGCTTTTAATTAGAACGCTCTTGTCTAAACTTTCCGGACTGTCCGAATGACCAGCATATGCGAATCTAAAATAAGTGAAAAAATTAAATAAAATGTACATGCATGAGTCATTGAATTGGAGAATGCTTGTGCCAAATAATTGTTGGCGTCACGACTTTGTTTCAGTCCCTTATTTGCCTCTTTTTACTGTGATGTCACGACTTTGCATCAGTCCTTCATGACCTCTTTTACTGTGACGTCACGATTTTGTTTTAGTCCCTTATAGCCTTTTTTACTGTGACGTCACGACTTTGTTTCAGTCCCTCATAGCCTGTTTTACCGTGACATCACGACTTGGTTCCGGGGACCACGCTTCGGCATACCAGCTTTCTTTACTTCATAATCATCCCACGGCTAACAACCTACGAGTTACTTGTTTACTAAGTCACTTTCTTTGAATTGACCAGAAAATAGTTTTGTTCTGTCTCATGGAGTAGGTTGTTATTTTCCGAGGAATCGGTAATCATCAGACTTCATTGCGTTGTGTCACCGCCACGCCTTTGAGCTTGGCCTTTGCCATACGCTCTTGTCATATATTCTCCTCTGCGCAGCTACGCCCTTCATGTCTAGATACGCCCCCCCCCCCCTCCCCTCACCCATTGCCATTCGTTGTACCGTTGCGCAGATGCGTGGACGCAGTTGACTGAATAAGTATTGTATCTTGGTAAGTTCACATAAAGCGAAAAGTAGCGTTCGTCTGACTTCTGACCGAATTTTCACCACACGAAAGCCGTTGTGTGCGCACCGAGTCGGATCCACAGCGTGGTTATTGAACTACCACAGTTTGTATATCAATTGGGTTCCGTGCACTCATATACGCCAGGGTGTATCCTGAAAATTACATGAGTTTTAAGCGTCTGCGGCCTGGTAACCTAATGTTGCTCTCAAATAAACCACGCGTTATCCTTCACATAGAATTTCCGCTATATGTTGACTCAATACATCACAAAACTAGTCTCCTCCCGTTGTTTGTCAAGTTAACCTCTCAAACCCATAGTCACAGCAACTAAATATAACTGATTATATGCAGCATGCTGTCAGACGAAGAGCGCGCTGTTATTTCAATTCTCAGACGGACGAGTTATGTGGATTTTTTACACGACTTTTCCCTAATGTTGTTCTAAATAAATCGCTCTTTGTGTTTGATATTTGTTATGTTAGGATCATTCGGACTTAGTACCCATCTTAATTTTGGCAGAGAATGGTGTCTGTTAAGTGCAGTCGTGTGGCAGGGCTATGAATAGACTCAAGGAGACCGGGCCACCTGATGCGGCGAAACAGGGAGTCCAAATGTCGTCTGCTACTCGCTATTTTTGGCGCACTTTCACTGCACCGCAAGCGCGACTCAACGCACTGTGGTCCATTTTCATCAGTGTGAGAACGTTTTCTTCAGGCGTTGTCATTGAATAATGTGGGTCAACAGTTCATTTGTGAGCATTTTTCAATAAAAGCTGAATGCCACGCGTTCGAAGTGGGATGAATATTTTCTTCCAAAATTGACTCACGCCTGCGTTGGGCATTCTTGGTCTGGTTATGCACCTCTCTCACACTCGTCGATGTAGTAAACAAATAATGCGAAATTTAAGCAATGGGGTGGGGTCGGACAAGCACAGGAGTCTGATCAGGCAGCTTGATGATTGGTTATGTACGCGCTCGGTTCCCGATGCTAGGTTTCCTAGCAGATGGATCTCATTTTGAGACACGGATATCTTATGTCATCTCTGCGACGGATCTACATGAAGCTGCACGACGCTCGGAAGCCGTGCAAGGGAGCCGAGCATCTGATGAGAGATGACTTGTTTAATAGCATCAAGAGGGCATAAATATTCTGTCCATTTTCTTCGCTCATCCCCACAGATGCTGTCGAGGCCTATGTGTTACAGGGGAAGGTAACCTGTTTTTTATCAACCGCATCGATCTGGAAAATAATTTATGACCAAGGATAACCTTATCTTAAAGGCCATGGAATATGTTACCTGAGTTTCGTAGTAAATTGTTTTCATGCAGACGATCATTTGTCTCTGTATTGTGGTATTGAAGGGGAATCGATCTTCTAGAGAGTTATCAAAGAAAAATAATCAATTGGATAAATGAAATTTAGTATTGGGGGTAGCCTACCCGACTGATTCAAAGATCTATTGAAATACCTGTAATTTTCCAAATGAATTTTTTTCTTTTATTTGCACCTTCTGCCTTGTATAATGCTGTTAGAAATTTGACGGAAACATTGACGTCAACTTGTCTTGTGTGTGTGAATCCAGTTCGGTCCTGTTTTTTGTGAAATTAATTTAATTTTGATATATCATGAAAACCGACTTGCATGACAACAAGTAGCTGAATTATTGACGGTTCTGAAACTCGGCATGTTTTGCTAGCGTTGTCAGTAACAACAGATAATTGGACATTTTTGTGGTGATAAAATAGGCACGACCTGTTGCCGCCTGTTAGCGGTCTTCTGGGATTACCTGATTACTGGGTTTCTCTGGGTTTCATTGTTAACTGGTCACTGTCTTTACTGCATCTCTGAAAACACAGCGTATCCATAAAAGATGCGGCGACATCAACACGAGCTAACTTGATCTCGCTACTAACGAGGTCATGTCAAACCAACCCCCCATTACAGTAGCCTCGTTTGTTGCTCTCTCCTTTCAAAACTAACGAAATTACCCATTAAAATATGACTCCTAGTTCTCCAGCGATGGCAAACCCCCTCCTGTCTGTGTCGTACTTGCTCTGATGAAGACATAGTGGTCCGCGCGGATCTCGTTAGCGCTCCAAGCCTGGTTTACATGTTAGCATAATAGCGCCAAATATCGCTGTCGAAGCAGACAACTCGTGACACGCGGTCATCTTTCCCGCGCGCGGGAAAACCTCGTTACTCCATGATGTTGTACATGATTAATGGTATCACATCATGTCCTGTTATATTTTAATCATACACCCCTTTATAAATAATGCTCAATTCACCCTTCATTACAAATTCTTTCAGCTTCGTTATAACTAGTTAATTGGAACTGGTGTGGGGTGGTGAAATAAAGAAACAACATCACCGCGACGTGCATGCTATTTGGGCGGCCACCACACCGTTGACAGTCTGGTGTCTTTTGCATGTGTCATTAGATATAGCTTATGGGAAATTGAAAATAGGATTCGTGATTTTGAGTAATGCGTTTGTGTTATACACCCGAGTTAAATAGTGTCCCATACATATAGTCTATAGTCTAATTTCGGAACATAAAATCAGATGAAAATATCAACATTTGTAATCAACAACTCAAAAGTTCATAGCGCCATATAATTGTTTTATGCTGAGATATCCATTATAGTTCGCACGAATTTGCTGATGTAACTGGCGCCAGGTGATGGCGAGTGGGTCGCAGGGTCAGTTTCTACCCCACGCCAGCGTCGTAGGCCCGACCACCCAGCCCCCGTGTGCTCTCATCCTACCCTCTTGTCTCCCGGCTGCTTCAAGTCCTTTACGGTCGTACCCTTCTCAGCCAATAGAATTGCAATATGTTGATAAACTCGTCTCAAAATGGACCAATTGGAAGACCGCGCTCGGAGGCTGGCATCTTCAACTTTCCCTTTTATCAACTCGATTTCGCCACACCACCTATTTCCGTGACTTCTTCTGCTAACTGACGCTCGCGACCTCCCGATACAGACAATGTTTCGGGTGAATCTAATCGAGAAGTTCGTCCTCTCTCTACCAGAGTATCAACGCAAGTTCAACGACCGAAATTTCATCGAGATATATTCCTACAACGGCTTGTTGGCCACGAGAAAAGTTATCGGTAAATTTAAAACTTCCAAGACGATGGTCGTGGAACGCTATTGTTTTGGGGCATGCAGATAATTATCAGAACTGTGATAAATGCTGAATTCTTGTCATTTCTTTTTAATATTTAATTAAATCTATCTGTCGCGATTCGTTTAATGCTGTTGTCGGATGCCGAAATAAAGATTTTAATTGGTACCCGCCACATTTGGTTTTGAGATGTAGTTCTTTAAGCTTCTTTGTTTATTAGTTATTTGCATTTGCGTTGTTCGGTTCCCTACACGACCGTTAAAATATACTACCCTCGATCATTTCTTCATCAGTTTTCTCGCTGCCTGCTCATGTGTCCGTGGCAAACAAACGCACCTTGTGGGTCCGGGGGCAACCTGTTGGTCGTGGGTTGCGACTCGTGTTGGTGAACAATGGGACCAGGTGGTCTTTTCGAGGGACATATCAGCAACACACACTCTGGCCCGGATTTCACATAGACGAGAGGTTGGAATGGCCTGGTGCTGTCAATCGGCTGGTGGTGACATGCTCTAGGATAATCATTTGCATATTTATCCTTTTCATCATCATCCAGGTCTTTTTCCACATTTATCCTTGAAGGCAGCTGCTCAATCAGCTCCAACTTTATTTACCTTTCTAGGCGCCATATGACACATAAGTGTTGGTGTGCCTTAAAACAATATACTCACTGCTGCAGCAAACAATGACGAATGAGGCCGTGTGATCTTGTTTACTGTGTGGTTCAGAATAGTTTTTCGTGTGTTTGTGTAGAGTTTGACGGCACCACTGTTCTCTGTCGGGTGTGTGGTGATAAGGCTAGCGGGTTCCACTACGGCGTCCATGCCTGCGAAGGATGCAAGGTAAGCAATCTTGTTTCCAATTCAAACGTACTTTTTGATGCAATTTACCATTATTTTTGGTATCTTTGTGATTTTCGCAGGAACTGATAAGGGAGTTTCGTTTACACCAGTATGGAATGTATTGAATTTAAGTATTTCTTTAAAATCGGCGAGATATGGCGCGCGTGTGTCTTTTCTTGCGTGTGCTCGATGTGCACATGAGGGCTTGGCGAGTGTGTGCGTAATAATGGCCCATTTTAATGTGCTATGTAAAATATTCGATCAAGGTAAGCGGTTCTTTAGCATTGGTCTCTGACAAAAAGATTGTTATTGGCATTGTTTCGTCAGCGAATTGAAGTCGTTACATCTTGTTGCTTATACAGGGTTTCTTCCGCCGCAGTATTCAACAGAAACTCCAGTATCGCCCATGTCTTAAAAACCAACAATGCAATATCATGAGGGTCAACCGTAACCGCTGTCAATACTGCAGGTAATGAGGTCATCATAACGTTCATTTACAGTCATAACGTGTTAACGTTGACCAACATCCACTTTCATTATAAGATGCGGGACTGAATGACTAATTCCATAATTAAGTCACCCTCTGCCTAATTATTTTGACATTTTTATAGGTTGACCTTAAAATTGTTAATTTTTTGACGTCTTTTATTCATCTGTAGGCTAAGAAAGTGTATTGCAGTTGGAATGTCTCGGGATGGTATGTATTTTTCAACCAAATTATCAATTCTATTCTATAAATGAAAGCCATTAGTGTCCTGTAGTTTGGCCTATGTTTAAGATATTCTGTATAAACCAGCGTTGGATATAACAAGTAAAACAGTGAGCATGGGTCATTGACTTTAAACTGAAATAAAGATCATTGTCATGCCTTTGTTTTCAGCTGTGCGATTTGGCAGAGTCCCCAAACGGGAAAAAGCTAAGATCATGGAACAGATGCATCGAGTCAACGCCCAGTCCCAAATGACATCACTGACCTCTGTCCTGGAAGACCAGGCTGAGGTGATTCAGACAATCGTCGAAGCTCACCACCGCCTCTGTGAATTCACCTCCCTCAAACACCGGGTGTTCCTCGAGAGGGCTTGGAGGAAACCTGACGTGGTTGATTGCCCTCCTCACAAGGCATGCCCGCTGAACCCCACCCCCAGTCAGGCCACCGGCCAATGGGATTTCAACGATCTCTTTACACCAGCAATTCGCAATGTGGTGAACTTTGCCAAATGTATCCCAGGATTCCAAGTGTTTTGTCAGGAGGACCAAGTGAACTTACTGAAGGTGAGTGTGCTTCTAGGTTGATTTATATTACTAATAAATGCTATCACTTCAAGCTGATCCTGGTTTAAATGGTGAGCTAATTGAGGGGATTATTTCAATGAAGATGAAATTGAAGGCTGATTATGTACCTTCATCCACTTGGACAATATGGAAGGCCCACTCTAAGCATGATGCGATATCTGCTTCTGCAAACAGTCAAAAAAAAAACTTCACATTATATTAGCTGTTTTGTCTATAGTGCCTGTGTGTGTTGCAGGCGGGGACGTTTGAGGTACTACTGGTTCACCTCGCCCCATTATTCGATTACCGTACCAGTACAATGCTCTTTGCTAACGGACAGATCTACAAGCGAACTGCCGCCATGGTAACACCACACCTAGTTCATGATCCAAACACAGATATCTTTCCTTAATTGATTATCTTCATTTATATATCAAAGAAAAACCCTTGATTGTCCACTTTGTTGTCATGGTGATCATTGTGTTTGGTTACCATGACAGCCTGTCAACCACGCCGGTTACCTACTGGACTCGATGTTTGACTTTGCGGGTCAGTTCAACAGGCTCGGTTTAACTGATGCTGAGGTTGCTCTCTTCTCGGCCCTGGTTGTGGCTGCTGAAGGTGAGTTGATGACACGATGATGCTACATCATATCAACTCCATAGCTAGTGTAGATTGTGAGGCTTAATAGGATGTACAATCTCAGATGGCGTTCATCAGGTACATTAAGTGTTGTGTGATTAAATCTCTTTAGACCTTAACTCAGAAAGGATTTATCATATGATAAAATAGGATATTTTATATGAGAAATTTCTCCTTTATTTGGCTGTATGCGCTGTTTTTCAATTATGATTGATTAACCTTGTTGTATATTTGATATGGCCTTACCTACAACATCAGTCAACATAGATGAATCAATGACAATGTATGATTTCTCCAGATCGACCAGGACTCAGATTCCCTGATCAAGTTGCGCAGGTGAAGGCCACGATAGAAGAGGGCTTTGGAGGCCCTGGTTCGAGCCAACCACCCAAATGACCCCACCTTATTCTCGCGGCTTCTCCTTAAGAAACCAGATCTGAAGACTCTCAACATTCTCCACTCTGAGAAACTACTTGGTGAGCGTCGTTGTCACCATGTGTTGAGTGTGGGTGACTGAATGTTTATTGTAGACATGTAATTATCCATAACTCAATTGGTCGATAGCATTCTCAGTTCCCAGTTTAAACCTATTTGACCCATAAGCCATAACTGTGGAAATTATGCAAATAAAGCATCTAAGAGAATGTTATGATGATGTTGCAGTATTCCTGGTGGTTTTGAGTAGATGCGTTATGACTGTAAGGTTTGGTAGTTGCTGGTGACACCTTGTGTTTTTGTGTAGGGTTGACAGTGCCATCACAAGAGACAGATATCTCACATGATCTACAGCCCAAGTCAGTAGCCCAAACAGAAAAATGTCAATTCTACAAGTATATGAAGAGTTTTGTTTAGTAATCCTGAGTTAGAAAGTTTGACATATATCCCTTCCCTGTGGGTCTGCAATATGAGCTGTTCTGTTGCAGTTTGGGCGTAACATCCCGGACGGATGTCAATGGGGTCAAGGTCACAGATCCGCCTGTGACAAACCAGAGTGTTGGGGTAGAGATCCCGAAGCAGGAAATGATTCTCAGTGATGTGCAGGGGAGGTACTCGCCTCTGTACAGTACACCCACCCCCTCCACCTGTCCCATCGTTCACTCAGAGAGCCCTGTTCCCTCGCGTGATACAACCCTCTCACGCAGCCCAGAGCCCCTGGAGATGGATGTTCCTGGTTGTCATGACGCCCTGTCCAATGCCCGTTTCAGCAACAAATCCCATATTGCTTCAGGGCTGGGCGGGTTGAAACGCAGCTCTGAAGGGCTTTCTGACTTGATAGAGAAAAATCCAAAGGTAAATTAAAATAACTACATTATCAAAAATGGCTAGAAGAACTATAATTTTTTTACTTAAAGCAACTGCTATCAGTTATGTTGGTGTTATGAAGTTTTAACCCAATCTTTAATGTGGCCATTTATAATATTCTTTTAGGAAAATTGTAATTTAATATGAAACTAAAACAATTTTTTGTTGCCATTATTTATCATTGTGTGGTGTTCATCTGTTTGTCACGGTGATTCAGATGGCAAGGCTGTGGGAGTTTGACATGAGGTCATCCAGATCAGGGTCAATGAGTTCAAACTCAAGTCATGAGAGTTCAGACAGTGCATACAGAACGATATCGAGCCCTGGGACGCCTCACACTGCCTCGCGCTCACCGCTGACTGCCTCAGAGGACCTCCGTATCCATGTGCCCACCTTAAAAGAGGCTCTCACTTCTCCACCTCTCTCAGCATCCTCCTCCCCTCTCACCCTCAATAAATGCCCTCATATAGCAGCAGTAAATCAGGGTCAAATTCCCACAAAAGAAACATTACATCATGTGAGTCCAGGCAGTCTCACCACAGAGAAGTTACTTCAACACCAGCATATGGGGAACAAGGAGAGTTCCTCGCCACCTCCACCACCTCCTACCCCTGGTTTGATAGCCTTGCAGTACCAGGCTATGCTTCACCCAGCCGTGTTGTACAGACATTATGCAGCACTACATCATCAGATGCTTCAGTCTCACCTGCAATCATCCAAACACTCACCTGTATCACACTTGCTGTCCCCATCTCTACACCTGTCTTCCTTACCACCACCTGCTCTGCAACCACACAGGTAAACCTGGTCTTTTGTTATGAGCTGTTGTTATAGACAGGTAAACCAGGTCATTTTTTTCTGAGCCATTGTTATAGACAGGTAAACCAGGTAATTAATTATTAGCATTTGTTACTGACAGGTAAACCAGGTAATTTAAGATGAGCTTTGTTATAGACAGGTAAACCAGGTCATTTATTCTGAGCCATTGTTATAGACAGGTAAACCAGATAGGTAAACCAGGTAATTAATTATGAGCTTTTGTTACAGACAAGTAAACCAAGTCATTTATGATGTGCTGTTGTTATAGACAGGTAAACCAGGTCATTTATTGTGAGCTGTTGTTATAGACAGGTCAACCAGGTATTTTTTTCTGAGCTGTTGTCATAGACAGGTAAATCAGGTCATTCATTGTGACCTGTTGTTACAGGTGGGTAAACCAGGTAATTTCTTCTGAGCTATTGCTATAAACACAAGTAAACAAATTATTTTTTTTAATTAGTTTTTATCATTGTTATTATCAAGGCTGAATATTATCGGATGTGTGATAACCTTGACCTATTGTGTAATGACCTTTGCTTGTATGGTGATCTTGTACAATTATTTGACCATAATTTGTTAACTTAGACAAACTTAACCTTATATGTTGTGATGACCTGATTGTTATATGCAATGACCTTGACCTGATTGACCCTTTGTGTTTCCTCACAGTATTTGTCGTGAAGAGCTCCCAGATACACAAGCACCGTGTTCACCTCCAACTCTTCTCCCTATCAAGGTCGAGCAGTTGTAAACAAAACACACCTTGCTCCCCCTGAGGGAAAGGTCAAATGTCATATTGTTTTGACCTCACCGCCGTTTAAGTCACAGATGGACCATGACCCACCTGCAGAACAAGAATGACTGAGGTTGAAATCTGTGGAGCACCTTTCTCAAATGTGTTCAAGCAGTTTCTATTAGTCATGATGTCACCTTATCCCCGGTGAAGACACAGACTATTTCAGACTCCAAACAGAATTGTAACAGACATTTGAAAATGTTGTATTTGTAGAGAATCTTTCAGGAAATCTATAATGTTGTTTTCTTGTTGATTGAGAACATATCAAGCTTACTTGTCAAAGATTTTGACATTCACACCACATATAGGTGGTGTTACCTGAATAATCTTTGACTGCATGGGCTGGAGAATTCTACCACACTGCCATATTTGTTTCGTTGTTAAATACTTCTGTAAACTATAAAGATAGCTCTGGTTAACAATCAGTGCTTTGTGCAAGTTCTTAAAACTTATCATACTTCACTAACTTATTTCTTGTTCTTTGTTTATTCTGTACCATTGTAGTTGCTATGGAAACTTGCTAGTTTGTTTGTATGTGTGTCAAATCATAATTGTTGCTTTCAGTGAAGTTGGTAACTGCTAGTTTGAATACTGGAAGTTAAATGATAACGCTGCTTATTCCTCTTCTGGGGAAATGGCACTCCCTTTCTCTAATTGTGCCGATGACATTCATCGTCCTTTTAATTGCGAATATATGTGAATGAAAATGCAGGTGTCCATTACAATTCCTTTGTCTCTCTTGTGTTTTATTTATGTTTGTATTTTGTTAGGTTGGTGAACTAATGTTATTTATTTATTGTCAGCTATGGTTTATTGGTGAATAGCAATCTTTGACGATATTCTTCAAGATGTTTGTCAATAAATTTCATCTTGAACAATTTATGTGATGTCATACTCGTGGTGACCTAAAGAAACAACCAGGTGCATGTTGAGTTGCAGCTAGGTGATGAAGTTTAATACAATATGGTATTTATATACAAGTGGTTAGCATGATGGGTTATTCAAGACTCTCACAATAAGAGGAAAAAAAATAATTTCTGTTGATGCTTGTGGTAAAGATAGATGACGAAAAAGCAACATAACTTACAAAAACTATTGTATGTGATTGCTGTGACCCCTCCTCGCCATCATGACCCTACGTTAACACTGATTCTACCCTCATCCCAATACCCACAATGATCCCTCCCTTATCCTACCTCTGAGACCCAGGCTTTTTCTTGCAGAGACCCAAGTCTTATCCTTGTTGAGACCATGGTGTGTTTTAATTGCTTTAGAGCAGTCAGCAAGCTCGTTGATCAAACTGTCAAACAGAACCACATAATTTGTGTATCCAATAAGAAATCGTAATTTGGAAATCATAACGTTCCTTATAAACTATGACTGGGGTTTTTACTATTATTTAAGATTCATCGAATATGAATGAATGATAGCTGAGAGTTGCACAATGGGAAAACCCTCACGGTAGGAGATGTTCATTACATACTAAGGACGTTGATTGATGGGCGTTAAATACGTTTCACGCTTCTCTAATGCGAAGCTGACCAGGCAGTAACTCCGTTATGATGCTATTAGAGTAAGTTTCGCATGGAATTCATAACGTCATATTTTACGTTGCACCTATCAGCAAACATAACATACTTATTTCGCCTCATTTTGCCTAAAATTTCTCTAGTGTTCCGTTCCAAATCCGTGGAGTACAAATTTGTACAGAATGTTATCTTGACTAAAACCTTTGGTGAGATCTTGGAAAGAATATGAGCCAGAATATTTGCTGTTATTGATGCACACACTTGTTTGATCAATGGATACAGCAGTTTGGTTTACTGTTATTGACATCTTTGTTGTTGCTAAGTGAGGTTTATTATTCCAACCTTAGTATATCAAATCCAATTTGAAGGATTGTAAATATCCATAGATAACCCAGATTACATACATGATTCATTCACAACACTGGGTGACCACCATGTGTGAACAAGTCGGTATTGAGGGGGTCTATACTAGAGACTTGATGCTAAAGGCAACAGCAAATGAAACATGACCCTCATATGTTATATGAAATACGGATACTATATTATTCCCTATATATATAGGAATCTATTGACTTTGCTTGTAATTTAGTTTAGTTTGTTGAGGTGCAGCAATGATCATTGAGAAGGAAGTGGAATGCTATCAGTGAATAAATCCCCCATTACTATTGATAATCGTGGGAAAGTAAGTTAAGAAACTCTTCAAAGAAATCTAATGTAACACAGCTGCACTGTGCATAGGCTTGTCTTCAATGCAACACAAAACAGGTTAAAATATAATAATTTTATTAATAATCAATAAATCATCCAGGTTAAAAGGCAGAACAGCTATAACATCAGGTGAAATATAAATAACCCTACAAAGTCCATGTTAACAACCGAGTGAATTATAATCAATAAATCATCCAATCAAACTCTTTATGTGTGAGCAGCAAATCACATTACCAATATAGACAGCAATATCATCTGTAACTCATGGCAACAGAGGAGTAATGCTTCTTGGTGTTAAGGGGCCATTTCATACAACATAAGATATACCTTACATAATAGGTAGAGTTATTTCTTATACATAGTGACTAATACAAATGATTCCGATGAATATAATCAGTGCCATGTCACACAGTAGCTTACAATATGACATAGAAAAGCAACATTTGATAGAGCAACATACAGCGAAAATTGCTCATACAATTCACAAACACATGACAAACATAACATACCATATAGAGATCTATTCCAGATACAATATGTACACAGCCAGCTCTCACATTAAAGGGAACAATGAATGTATATAATTCCAACAAATGGAATCATTGCTAAGCAACACAATGGTATACAACACAGCAATCATTATACCAAGTTCAATAGAGCCCTAAAAGGCAACTAATTCCAGAGTAAAGTCACTTCTAGAACATCAGGTGAAATATAAATACATGTAAACAACTGAGTGAACTATATTCTACACATCAAGATAAATAACATTCAAACATTTCAACAAGTTAATTAAGTGAAATATTATTTACAGCAGGAAAGTGACTCAATAAAACAAGACGACATTCAATCCAACATGGCGGACATATTGCGTGACTCAGCATCACATCATGACAAAAGTAAACATTGTTCATGTTCATCACAACAAGACATACATATGAGGGTGACTAATCGGGGTGAGACATACCTCCGAGTGAGGACCTGTCTGACGTGACTGGGGATGGAGGTCAGTAGGTAGTCGCTGTATACCAGCGGTGTGTAGAACACGCCCTCATGACCTCCCCAGACCTGCTGCAGCTCGCCCGTGAAGCTCACTACATCACGCTCCACTGACCTGACGTCGCCGTTGTGTAGATGTGACGTACGCTGTGAGGCTCCATGGCGAGCTGCCTCAGGAAACACGTCACGTTGATACGGGCACCAAGAGAGACCCACGAGTGATAGTCTGATGAGGCGGCCGTGTCGACACACCCGCCGTGCCAGGTCAACCAGCACAGCATCACTCGGTGGAGACCAGAACTCCAGCCAGAGTTCCCGTAAAGATGACGCGTTATCCAGCGAGTCTCTGATGAGCTCCATGTGACGCGCGACATCAGGCTTCACCCACACCAGCGACAGACACGCGACGCGGGAGGCGGACACGACGCGCGACAACTCCCTGCAGGCAGCAGCATCATGTGTATCCAGCCACAGACCTAATGCCTGTAAGGCGGGCGTCTTCTCTATAACGTGGCGTATGGCGGCCGCGGTGTCGTCATCATACACCAGCCCCGTGAAGGCGCGCAGTGACGAGGTCACCATGCTGGTCAGTGTGTCACTGTGGAGGTACACGAGCCCCATCAGGTGGATCTCCTGTCTGTCCCGTGTCAGCCGCGTGGATCCCGGGAGGCGAGAAGCCGCCGTCCTGTATAACAGAGACAGGGACAAGGCTGACACTCCACATGACACAATAACACGCCTCACTCACCATTCTGTCCTACATCAACCTCACCATCACACATCAAACGCCAACAACATCAATCATAACTAGTTACTTAACAATTCATATACAATTATTAACTCGACAATGTTTATCTAGACATAATTAGGAATAAATTACTATACGATAAGAATAAACGAACAAAATCAAAACGAGACCAACTTTTCGAGACAGCGTTCAGAGTTCGGCGTTATTTTTGAATCGACATTTTCCCAATTCTTGAAGAGCGCTGACGGAATGGCGGCGTTTGTGAGAGATAAATAATACACAAACTGATGCCATCCGACATGTTTGTCGTCTGGATTAAGGCAAGAAGAAGACAAGATGGCCGATGTACAATAAAGCACGAGTCGATGTCATAAGAATGAACTGAATCCAACGTGCTGCAGTTTATCGTGCGTTGTATTTTGACGAATAGATCCAGACTGAGGTAATGAGAATGACGTTTGTCTTTCTCTCCTTATTTATCCTCGCTCGAGACAGGCGGGTACAATGGCGGTGGTAGACGAGATGGCGGGTGGGGGTGCTGTGAAGAGTTTTTTTTAAACTAAAGATTAATTGCGTGATGGATTATTGCATAATATATAGTTGATATGTTTACACAAGAGGTCCCATAGTTTAGCTTAAAACATAATGTTGTCAAATTTTGAAAATAAACAAAAGTGTTTGGTGGCTGGTCAGAATGACAGAAGATCCAAGTAGACTAAACCATAGATCCCAAACCAAAGGCAACATGATTTTTCTTGTATTAGACTATAGATAAAATCTAGCGACAATTTAATGCCATAATGGAAAGTGTCAAAATTTATGGAGGTGATACCAATCAATTTTAAGTAGAGCAGTAAAAAAAAATCTGCTACTTACACATTATAGCTATCACTACATATTACTTAGTATCACATAATGAGGGCGACAACATGAGCATTTCGTATCAATTCATTATACGCATGTCTTTGTGAAAGCCCTCTAAAGTAATGGTGAGTTGCCCCCTACCCAGTAAATTCGACCCAGACATGATTGGAACTGCCAACTGAGCGTCACTAGACAGGCGTCTGGGGTGGTTGGGATTCCTGCTAATCGGGCGCGTGTATGACCTTATTTCCCTCTCTAATTCATAACGCGTTATTACTTGAGCACTGGAAATGTTTTACTAGTGACATTTGATAGCACCATTTGATAATGATAAAATAGATGTTCAGACGATCCATATCGCAATCTTTCTATGAATAATTGATATTTGTCGTATACGCAAGTCTATATATTAACAGAGCAGAACATAGCCATTTGCAGTAAGACACTCATTTACAAAAGTAACTAAGAAATTTCGTGGTCATTGCGTGTGTTCGGACCGGGGTCTTGGCGCGCAAATTGCATCCCAGTACGTAGACTATGGCTTCCGTGTGTTGCATGTCAGGCTTATGTTATCTATCCCCGCAGGCCATTACAATATCCTGATAAACCAAAAATAAAAATCTATGAAGATAATATCACACAACATTCGGTGAAATAATCACTCGAGGCGAGCCGCGCACAATGAATGATTATGTTTGATGATTTCAACACCTTCAGACCGAGTTGCTGATGCAAAAAAATAGTTTAAGAACGTTGTGTATACAATAACAAGTCCACTGGGGCTCGGTACCAGATGTCAGCTTTCCGGAAACCGAGCGCCTGTTAACCCTTTCAAGGCAAGGACGATGACTAAATAAATGGTGTTATGACCAAGGAAGGTTTCAAACTAACGTTATTTAATCTAGCCTAGCCGTATTTAACTCGTCATTTAAGATAGTATGTCCTTGTGCTAAGTCCACTGAGGTTCTTTGTATGAGAAGAATATAAACCGCGTAACATATTGCCCCATGTAATTGGGCTACACTGCAATTACTAATCGGAGACCATTTCAGAGAGTTTCACCATTGCGCTCATGGACCGTGTATGACTAACCAGATCAATGCCACATAATCTTTACAGGGGGATTGTGCAGCTTTGGGTGATGGGCGAAATACCCAAAATCGCTGAGAGAGTAAGGTTACTGAGAAATCCCGTGTCTGCCAAGAGAGGCAGAAACGCGACGAACAACGCGCCAAGAAATGAACATGTCCGCGTTACCAAGTTTTGAAACAACGTAAAGTTGATAGACCTCGACCTTGTGATTTATCTGGCACGTGCATGCCCTTGTTAAATTGAAACTTTGAATGGAAAAGTTAGCCAGCGTTATGTTTGCAATCGAAACACATGTCGACCACTGACTCACTGCTATAAATATTTAATAGTGCCTCGTCAGCGCCTAGTTCTATTTCAGTTAACTATATCTTGATTATGGAGGAGTAATATGTTTAAGAAAGCAAGAATGAGAGTAATTATGCGCACATAGGTTTACAAAGTGACATAGGGTTGTTTTGATCCAATATCATTTTAACACTTTGATCAATAGCGGAATGCAATGTAAATAATCTTTAGGACACTAGCCGCCAGCACAAGCTCCTTGGACGATGTTATATTGAGGGTGTGTGTTAAGCAGTCTGAACCGCAGAGCCATCTCGCCCCCTGAGATTTTATGAGCCGAAGATGAGGTCGTGACCTTTTACAGTGAGCTTTAGGCTTCGTTCCCATTAATATCGTTGCATTCTTGTGGAATCGGAATTAACTCTTCCAATTGGGGATGTTTCCAATTTGCGATCCTCATCCGGTCTATAGCCGGGGTTTGTTTTCAATCGGATCAGGGAGCGATTCAGCGCCACGGCATAACAAATGCTTGCGATTAATGATTGTGATTTAGCACTGATCTAGCTTGACAATTATAACCATGCCAGGGACTATAACAGTATGTGAGTTGGAGAAATCTATGTTTATACGATGTGACGGACCCCAAACACAGGGATAGTCGGCACTTATTCAATGTATATGTCACCGAATGACATTAGATATAGACTTCATATAAACAGTTGTTGTATAGCAACATACCGACATCATTTTTCAGCAGACACCCATGCGAGTAATTTGGTATCCCATGACACCAAATGTGTTCAATGTGTTTATACCCACGTGACCCAAAACATGTCACAATCTCATTCGCTTGGAGTACGGCAGTCAACACAGGCGCTCGATTGCCAATGTTAAGCTTCTGAATGCTGAGGGGGTTAGTTTATTATATTACGGTTCACGGCGTCATGTTTCCGAGTGTTTAGGTCATGCTAAATTGTTAAATTACTTGAATAATTAGCTAGGTTGAATATAGCCGCTAAAACAGCTTGTTTACAATTTATCCCGAGGCCGGCTTGTATAGCAGAAACACAGCCGCAGTCTAACAAAACAACTGCGATTTGGCCCTCACGCGATCAAGTCTATTCGATTTGTGACACCCTATATCCCAATTTTCGTTTTCGACGGCAACAGACAATGCCGCAGGGAACAGTATCATCGTTATCATCAGCAACAGACAATGCCGCAGGGAACAGTATCATCGTTATATCACCGGCAACAGACAATGCCGCAGGGAACAGTATCATCGTTATCGCCGGCAACAGACAATGCCGCAGGGAACACAGTATCATCTATTATCAAAGATACAACAATGCCGCAGGGAACAGACAATGCCGCAGGGAACAGTATCATCGTTATCACCAGCAACAGACAATGCCGCAGGGAACAGTATCATCGTTATCACCAGCAACAGACAATGCCGCAGGGAACAGTATCATCGTTATCACCGGCAACAGACAATGCCGCAGGGAACAGTATCATCGTTATCACCAACAGACAATGCCGCAGGGAACAGTATCATCGTTATCATCAGCTAGAGACAATGCCGCAGGGAACAGTATCACCGTTATCACCGGCAACAGACAATGCCGCAGGGAACAGTATCATCGTTATCACAGGCATACAGACAATGCCGCAGGGAACAGTATCATCGTTATCAACAGCTACAGACAATGCCGCAGGGAACAGTATCATCGTTATCACCAGCTACAGACAATGCCGCAGGAACACATCATCGTTATCATCAGCTACAGACAGGGGAACAATGCCTCAGGGAACAGTATCATCGTATATCATCAGCTACAGACAATGTCTCAGGGAACAGTATCATCGCTATTAAAAGATACAGACAATGCCGCAGGGAACAGTATCATCGTTATCATCAGCTAGAGACAATGCCACAGGGAACAGTATCATCGTTATCACCGGCAACAGACAATGCCGCAGGGAACAGTATCATCGTTATCACCGGCAACAGACAATGCCGCAGGGAACAGTATCATCGTTATCACCAGCTACAGACAATGCCGCAGGGAACAGTATCATCGTTATCATCACCAGCTACAGACAATGCCGCAGGGAACAGTATCATCGTTATCACCGGCAACAGACAATGCCGCAGGGAACAGTATCATCGTTATCACCAGCTACAGACAATGCCGCAGGGAACAGTATCATCGTTATCACCAGCTACAGACAATGCGCAGGGAACAGTATCATCGTTATCACCAGCTACAGACAATGCCCAGGGAACAGTATCATCGTTATCACCAGCTACAGACAATGCCGCAGGGAACAGTATCATCGTTATCACCAGCTACAGACAATGCCGCAGGGAACAGTATCATCGTTATCATCAGCTACAGACAATGCCGCAGGGAACAGTATCATCGTTATCACCGGCAACAGACAATGCCGCAGGGAACAGTATCATCGTTATCACCGGCAACAGACAATGCCGCATGGAACAGTATCATCGTTATCACCGGCAACAGACAATGCCGCAGGGAACAGTATCATCATCGTTATCACCAGCTACAGACAATGCCGCAGGGGAACAGTATCATCGTTATCACCGGCAACAGACAATGCCGCAGGGAACAGTATCATCGTTATCACCAGCATACAGACAATGCCGCAGGGAACAGTATCATCGTTATCACCGGCAACAGACAATGCCGCAGGGAACAGTATCATCGTTATCACCGCCGCAGGGAACAGTATCACAATGCCAGACATGCCGGAACAGTATCATCGTTATCACCAGCTACAGACAATGCCGCAGGGAACAGTATCATCGTTATCACCAGCAACAGACAATGCCAGGGAACAGTATCATCGTTATCACCAGCTAACAGACAATGCCGCAGGGAACAGTATCATCGTTATCACCGGCTACAGACAATGCCGCAGGGAACAGTATCATCGTTACAGACAATGCCGCAGGGAACAGTATCATCGTTACAGACAATGCCGCAGGGAACAGTATCATCGTTATCACCAGCTACAGACAATGCCGCAGGGAACAGTATCATCGTTATCACCGGCAACAGACAATGCCGCAGGGAACAGTATCATCGTTATCACCGGCAACAGACAATGCCGCAGGGAACAGTATCATCGTTATCACCAGCTACAGACAATGCCGCAGGGAACAGTATCATCATCGTTATCACCAGCTACAGACAAGACCATGCCGCAGGGAACAGTATCATCGTTATCACCGGCAACAGACAATGCCGCAGGGAACAGTATCATCGTTATCACCGGCAACAGACAATGCCGCAGGGAACAGTATCATCGTTATCACCAGCTACAGACAATGCCGCAGGGAACAGTATCATCGTTATCATCGGCAACAGACAATGCCGCAGGGAACAGTATCATCGTTATCACCAGCTACAAACAATGCCGCAGGGAACAGTATCATCGTTATCACCAGCTACAGACAATGCCGCAGGGAACAGTATCATCGTTATCACCGGCAACAGACAATGCCGCAGGGAACAGTATCATCGTTATCACCGGCAACACAGACAATGCCGCGCAGGGAACAGTATCATCGTTATCACCGCTACAGACAATGCCGCAGGGAAACAGTATCATCGTTATCAGGCACAGAGACAATGCCGCAGGGAACAGTATCATCGTTATCACCAGCTACAGACAATGCCGCAGGGAACAGTATCATCGTTATCACCGGCAACAGGCAATGCCGCAGGGAACAGTATCATCGTTATCACCGGCAACAGACAATGCCGCAGGGAACAGTTTCATCGCTATTAAAAGATACAGGCAATGCCGCAGGGAACAGTTTCACCGTTATCACCAGCTTGAGACAATGCCGCAGGGAACAGTATCACCGTTATCACCAGCAACAGACAATGCCGCAGGGAACAGTATCATCGTTATCACCAGCTAACAGACAATGCCGCAGGGAACAGTATCATCGTTATCACCGCAACAGACAATTACAGGGAACAGTATCATCGTTATCACCGCACAGACAATGCCGCAGGGAACAGTATCATCGTTATCATCAGCTACAGACAATGCCGCAGGAACAGTATCATCGTTATCACCGGCAACAGACAATGCCGCAGGGAACAGTATCATCATCGTTATCACCGGCAACAGACAATGCCGCAGGGAACAGTATCATCGTTATCACCAGCTACAGACAATGCCGCAGGGAACAGTATCATCGTTATCACCAGCAACAGACATGCCGCAGGGAACAGTATCATCGTTATCACCGGCAACAGACAATGCCGCAGGGAACAGTATCATCGTTATCACCAGCAACAGACAATGCCGCAGGGAACAGTATCATCGTTATCACCAGCTACAGGCAATGCCGCAGGGAACAGTATCATCGTTATCACCAGCTACAGACAATGCCGCAGGGAACAGTATCATCGTTATCATCGGCAACAGACAATGCCGCAGGGAACAGTATCATCGTTATCACAGCAACACAATGCCGCAGGGAACAGTATCATCGTTATCAAACAGCTACAGACATGCCGCAGGGAACAGTATCATCGTTATCACACCGGCTACAGACAATGCCGCAGGGAACAGTATCATCGTTATCACCGGCAACTACAGGCAATGCCGCAGGGAACAGTTTCACCGTTATCACCAGCTTGAGACAATTCCGCAGGGAACAGTATCACCGTTATCACCGGCAACAGACAATGCCGCAGGGAACAGTATCATCGTTATCGGCAACAGACAATGCCGCAGGGAACAGTATCATCGTTATCACCAGCTACAGACAATGCCGCAGGGAACAGTATCATCGTTATCACGGCTACAGACAATGCCGCAGGGAACAGTTTCATCGTTATCACCGGCAACAGACAATTCCGCAGGGAACAGTATCATCGTTATCACCAGCAACAGACAATGCCGCAGGGAACAGTATCATCGTTATCACAGCTACAGACAATGCCGCAGGGAACAGTATCATCGTTATCACCAGCTACAGACAATGCCGCAGGGAACAGTATCATCGTATCATCGTTATACACGGCAACAGACAATGCCGCAGGGAACAGTAGTATCATCGTTATCACCGGCAACAGACAATGCCGCAGGGAACAGTATCATCGTATTATCACCGGCAATACAGACAATGCCGCAGGGAACAGTATCATCGTTATCACCAAAGCTACAGACAATGCCGCAGGGAACAGTATCATCGTTATCACCGGCTACAGACAATGCCGCAGGAACAGTATCATCGTTATCACCAGCTACAGACAATGCCGCAGGGAACAGTATCATCGTTATCATCGGCAGGCAGGGAACAGTATCATCGTTATCACCGGCAACAGACAATGCCGCAGGGAACAGTATCATCGTTATCACGCTACTACTACAGACAATGCCGCAGGGAACAGTATCATCGTTTATCACCAGCTACAGACAATGCCGCAGGGAACAGTATCATCGTTATCACCGGCAACAGACAATGCCACAGAGAACAGTATCATCGTTATTATCACCAGCTACAGACAATGCCGCAGGGAACAGTATCATCGTATATCACCAGCTACAGACAATGCCGCAGGGAACAGTATCATCGTTATCACCAGCTACAGACAATGCCGCAGGGAACAGTATCATCGTTATCACCGGCAACAGACAATGCCGCAGGGAACAGTATCATCGTTATCACCAGCAACAGACAATGCCGCAGGGAACAGTATCATCGTTATCACCAGCTACAGACAATGCCGCAGGGAACAGTATCATCGTTATCACCAGCTACAGACAATGCCGCAGGGAACAGTATCATCGTTATCACCGGCTACAGACAATGCCGCAGGGAACAGTATCATCGTTATCACCGGCAACAGACAATGCCGCAGGGAACAGTATCATCGTTATCACCAGCTACATACAATGCCGCAGGGAACAGTTTCATCGTTATCACTGGCACAGACAATGTCGCAGGGAACAGTATCATCGTTATCACCGGCTACAGACAATGCCGCAGGGAACAGTATCATCGTTATCACCGGCTACAGACAATGCCGCAGGGAACAGTATCATCGTTATACATGCCGCAGGGAACAGTATCACAATGCCGCATGCCGCAGGGAACAGTATCATCGTTATCACCAGCTACAGACAATGCCGCAGGGAACAGTATCATCGTTATCACCGGCAACAGACAATGCCGCAGGGAACAGTATCATCGCTATTAAAAGATACAGACAATGCCGCAGGGAACAGTATCACCGTTATCACCAGCTTGAGACAATGCCACAGGGAACAGTATCACCGTTATCACCGGCAACAGGCAATGCCGCAGGGAACAGTATCATCGTTATCACCGGCAACAGACAATGCCGCAGGGAAACAGTATCATCGTTATCACCAGCTACAAACAATGCCGCAGGGAACAGTATCATCGTTATACAGACAATGCCGCAGGGAACAGTATCACGCAGGCAACAGACAATGCCGCAGGGAACAGTATCATCGTTATCACCGGCAACAGACAATGCCGCAGGGAACAGTATCATCGTTATTCACCAGCTACAGACAATGCCGCAGGGAACAGTATCATCGTTATCACCAGCTACAGACAATGCGCAGGGAACAGTATCATCGTTATCACAGCAACACACAATGCCGCAGGGAACAGTATCATCGTTATCACCAGCAACAGACAATGCCGCAGGGAACAGTATCATCGTATATCAACCGGATACAGACAATGCCGCAGGGAACAGTATCATCGTTATCACCAGCTACAGACAATGCCGCAGGGAACAGTATCATCGTTATCACCAGCTTCAGACAATGACCCAGGGAACAGTATCATCGTTATCACCAGCTACAGACAATGCCTCAGGGAACAGTATCATCGTTATCACCAGCTACAGACAATGCCGCAGGGATCAGTATCATCGTTAGACAATGCCGCAGGCAACAGTACATCGCCGCACAGACAATGCCGCAGGGAACAGTATCATCGTTATCACAGCTACAGACAATGCCGCAGGGAACAGTATCATCGTTATCACCAGCAACAGACAATGCCGCAGGGAACAGTATCATCGTTATCATCGGCAACAGACAATGCCGCAGGGAACAGTATCATCGTTATCACCGGCAACAGACAATGCCGCAGGGAACAGTATCATCGTTATCACCAGCTACAGACAATGCCGCAGGGAACAGTATCATCGTTATCTACAGCTACAGACATGCCGCAGGGAACAGTATCATCGTTATCACCAGCTACAGACAATGCCGCAGGGAACAGTATCATCGTTATCACCGGCTACAGACAATGCCGCAGGGAACAGTATCATCGTTATCACCAGCTACAAACAATGCCGCAGGGAACAGTATCATCGTTATCACCAGCTACAGACAATGCCGCAGGGAACAGTATCATCGTATATACAGACAATGCCGCAGGGAACAGACAATGCCGCAGGGAACAGTATCATCGTTATCACCGGCAACAGACAATGCCGCAGGGGGAACAGTATCATCGTTATCACCGGCAACAGACAATGCCGCAGGGAACAGTATCATCGTTATCACCAGCTTACAGACAATGCCGCAGGGAACAGTATCATCGTTATCACCAGCTACAGACAATGCCGCAGGGAACAGTATCATCGTTATCACCGGCTACAGACAATGCCGCAGGGAACAGTATCATCGTTATCACCAGCTACAGACAATGCCGCAGGGAACAGTATCATCGTTATCACCGGCAACAGACAATGCCGCAACAGTATCATCGTTATTATCATCAGCTACAGGCAATGCCGCAGGGAACAGTATCATCGTTATCACCAGCTACAGACAATGCCGCAGGGAACAGTATCATCGTTATCACCGGCAACAGACAATGCCGCAGGGAACAGTATCATCGTTATCACCAGCTACAGACAATGCCGCAGGGAACAGTATCATCGTTATCATCAGCTAACAGACAATGCCGCAGGGAACAGTATCATCGTTATCACCGGCAACAGACAATGCCGCATGGAACAGTATCATCGTTATCACCAGCTACAAACAATGCCGCAGGGAACAGTATCATCGTTATCACCAGCTACAGACAATGCCGCAGGGAACAGTATCATCGTTATCATCAGCTACAGACAATGCCGCAGGGAACAGTATCATCGTTATCACCGGCAACAGACGATGCCGCATGGAACAGTATCATCGTTATCACCAGCTACAAACAATGCCGCAGGGAACAGTATCATCGTTATATCACCAGCTACAGACAATGCCGCAGGGAACAGTATCATCGTTATCACCGGCAACAGACAATGCCGCAGGGAACAGTATCATCGTTATCACCGGCAACAGACAATGCCGCAGGGAACAGTATCATCGTTATCACCAGCTACAGACAATGCCGCAGGGAACAGTATCATCGTTATCACTGGCACAGACAATGCCGCAGGGAACAGTATCATCGTTATCAGCAGCTACAGACAATGCCGCAGGGAACAGTATCATCGTTATCACCAGCTACAGACAATGCCGCAGGGAACAGTATCATCGTTATCACCAGCTACAGACAATGCCGCAGGGAACAGTATCATCGTTATCACCAGCTACAGACAATGCCGCAGGGAACAGTATCATCGTTATCACTAACAGACAACATGGAACAATGCCGCAGGAATGCCGCAGGGTATCATCGTTATCACCGGCTACAGACAATGCCGCAGGGAACAGTATCATCGTTCAGGCAACAGACAATGCCGCAGGGAACAGTATCATCGTTATCACCAGCAACAGACAATGCCGCAGGGGAACAGTATCATCGTTATGACTAGCTACAGACAATGCCGCAGGGAACAGTATCACCGTTATCACCAGCTACAGACAATACCGCAGGGAACAGTATCACCGTTATCACCGGCAACAGACAATGCCGCAGGGAACAGTATCATCGTTATATCACCGGCAACAGACAATGCCGCAGGGAACAGTATCATCGTTATCACCAGCTACAGACAATGCCGCAGGGAAACATCGTTATCATCATCGTTATCACCAGCAACAGACAATGCCGCAGGGAACAGTATCATCGTTATCGTTATCGGCAACAGACAATGCCGCAGGGAACAGTATCATCGTTATCACCAGCTACAGACAATGCCGCAGGGAACAGTATCATCGTTATCACCGGCAACAGACAATGCCGCAGGGAACAGTATCATCGTTATCACCAGCTACAGACAATGCCGCAGGGAACAGTATCATCGTTATCACCAGCTACAGACAATGCCGCAGGGAACAGTATCATCGTTATCATCACCGGCAGAACAGACAATGCATGCCGCAGGGAACAGTATCATCGTTATCACCGGCAACAGACAATGCCGCAGGGAACAGTATCATCGTTATCACCGGCTACAGACAATGCCGCAGGGAACAGTATCATCGTTATCACCAGCTACAGACAATGCCCCAGGGAACAGTATATCATCGTTATCACCAGCTACAGACAATGCCGCAGGGAACAGTATCATCGTTATCACCGGCACACAGACAATGCCGCAGGGAACAGTATCATCGTTATCACGGCAACAGACAATGCCGCAGGGAACAGTATCATCGTTATCACCGGCAACAGACAATGCCGCAGGGAACAGTATCATCGTTATCACCGGCTACAGACAATGCCGCAGGGAACAGTATCATCGTTATCACCAGTATCAATACAGCAACAATGCCGCAGGGAACAGTATCATCGTTATCAGCGGCAACAGACAATGCCGCAGGGAACAGTATCATCGTTATCACGGCACAGACATGCCGCAGGGAACAGAACAGTATCATCGTTATCACCGGCATGCCGCTACAGACAATGCCGCAGGGAACAGTATCATCGTTATCACCGGCAACAGACAATGCCGCAGGGAACAGTATCATCGTTATCACCGGCAACAGACAATGCCGCAGGGAACAGTATCATCGTTATCACAGCTACAGACAATGCCGCAGGGGAACAGTATCATCGTTATCACCAGCTACAGACAATGCCGCAGGGAACAGTATCATCGTTATCACCAGCGCACAGACAATGCCGCAGGGAACAGTATCACCGTTATCACCGGCAACAGGCAATGCCGCAGGGAACAGTATCATCGTTATCACAGGCAACAGACAATGCCGCGCAGGGAACAGTATCATCGTTATCACCAGCTACAGACAATGCCGCAGGGAACAGTATCATCGTTATCACCGGCAACAGCAACACAATGCCGCAGGGAACAGTATCATCGTTATCACCGGCAACAGACAATGCCGCAGGGAACAGTATCATCGTTATCATCATCAACAGACTACAGGGAACAGTATCCGCAGGGAACAGACAATCATCGAACAGTATCATCGTTATCACCACACAACAATGCCGCAGGGAACAGTATCATCGTTATCACCAGCTACAGACAATGCCGCAGGGAACAGTATCACCAGCAACAGACAATGCCGCAGGGAACAGTATCATCGTTATCAACAGGCAACAGACAATGCCGCAGGAACAGTATCATCGTTATCATACAGCTACAGACAATCCGCAGGGAACAGTATCATCGGCAGTATCATCCGGCAACAGACAATGCCGCAGGGAACAGTATCATCGTTATCACAGCTACAGACAATGCCGCAGGGAACAGTATCATCGTTATACATACAGACAATGCCGCAGGGAACAGTATCATCGTTATCAGCGGCAACACAGACAATGCCGCAGGGAACAGTATCATCGTTATCACGGCTACAGACAATGCCCGCAGGGAACAGTATCATCGTTATCACCAGCAACAGACAATGCCGCAGGGAACAGTATCATCGTTATCACCGGCTACAGACAATGCCGCAGGGAACAGTATCATCGTTATCACACCAGCAACAGACAATGCCGCAGGGAACAGTATCATCGTTATCACACCAGCTACAGACAATGCCGCAGGGAACAGTATCATCGTTATCACCAGCTACAGACAATGCCGCAGGGAACAGTATCATCGTTATCAGGGAACAATGCCGCAGGGAACAGTATCATCGTCATCACAGCTACAAACAATGCCGCAGGGAACAGTTTCATCGTTATCACAGCACAGACAATGCCGCAGGGAACAGTATCATCGTTATCACCAGCTACAGACAATGCCGCAGGGAACAGTATCATCGTTATCACCAGCTACAGACAATGCCGCAGGGAACAGTATCATCGTTATCATCGGCAACAGACGATGCCGCATGGAACAGTATCATCGTTATCACCAGCTACAGACAATGCCGCAGGGAACAGTATCATCGTTATCACCAGCTACAGACAATGCCGCAGGGAACAGTATCATCGTTATCATCAGCTACAGACAATGCCGCAGGGAACAGTATCATCGTTATCACCGGCACACAGACAATGCCGCAGGGAACAGTATCATCGTTATCACCCGCACAGGAATGCCGCAGGGAACAGTATCATCGTTATCACCAGCTACAGACAATGCCGCAGGGAACAGTATCATCGTTATCACAGCTACAGACAATGCCGCAGGGAACAGTATCATCGTTATCACCGGCAACAGACAATGCCGCAGGGAACAGTATCATCGTTATCACCGGCAACAGACAATGCCGCAGGGAACAGTATCATCGTTTATCATCACCAGCTACAGACAATGCCGCAGGGAACAGTATCATCGTTATCATCAGCTACAGACAATGACAATGCCGCAGGGAACAGTATCATCGTTATCACCGGCAACAGACAATGCCGCATGGAACAGTATCATCGTTATCACCAGCTACAAACAATGCCGCAGGGAACAGTATCATCGTTATCACCAGCTACAGACAATGCCGCAGGGAACAGTATCATCGTTATCATCACCAGCTAACAGACAATGCCGCAGGGAACAGTATCATCGTTATCATCCGGCACAGACAATGCCGCATGGAACATCGTTATCATCAGCTACAAACTTTGTTGCTCGGAACAGAATCATCGTTATCACTACCTTCGAACAATACCGCAGTGAACAGAATTATCGTTAGCACCAATTGCAACCAATGAAACCGTGAGCTATCACCAGCTACAAACGCTGTCGCAGCTAATAATATCATCATTATCACCAGCAACAGACAATGCTACAGTGAATAGTATCATCGTCATCACCCACTAAAAGCAATGCCTCAGGAAGCAGTATCATCGCTATCACCAGCTATCGGGATCCACGCCTCGCACATGAGATCATTCTCGCCTTTAATGATGTCATATTGAGAGCAGCTCCTTACCACCAACTCGGCCCCAATACTCCGTGCATGTATTACTGGGAAGCTACGCCATTCTCTTGCGCCTTCTAAAGGCTAACGCTTGCATCGCTGATCTTACACATGAGGTCATATTTCTCATACTTAGTTGTACGGTTCTTGCTGCTAGGGAACGGTAGATTACCACGTTAATATGGTTTCATATGCAATGGGAGTGATCTCTGTTCCCGAACATGCCGTTATATGGTCATGGTATATACGTCAAAGAAATGGTAACTTACCCTGACAGCGAGCTATTTACCATATGGAAGTGAAGATTTACCGGGATGGATACGCTTCTTTACATGAGACAGTGGTAATTAGTCCTTTACCGTGTTTTTACTTACGCTAGCTTGATTGTTCACTTCATGTGCCAGGTGGAAGGTCACTTACCTAGTTACTTGTCTTGTACGCTATGGTCCATGGCAGTTAGACGATGTTCAGAAGGCGTGTAGTGATCGGGTGATATTGTCTACATGACATGGTGTGTTAGGCATGCAATGACAAGAAAGAAATACCCACGTTAAATAAACACAGCGTGCTGGCGCGGCTCGTCTCTACAACACGGGCTGCGCTGTCCCCCGTCATTGTCCCATGCATTAGCAGCATTTCTAGCGGGCTCTCCACGACAACCTCACAGTGGACTACAAACAACACAACAACACCAGACGCGTGACGGCACGAGCACCCATAGCGATTTTATAATACACGTCATGGCAATGATCGACCCACTACAGGATGCTGCCATAGAGTCACCCCTCCTTCGCATCATGGCCATAGAAGAGTGGATTGTTGGGAGCAATAAAAATATATCACTTGGATGGGTTATTACAAAGGCATATAAGTATGTATAGAACTTAGAATGCCCAGAAAGGTTAACTAATAATAGCCACGAACTGATACATGGATTACACGCTATATAGTACAACACTATCACATACCGTCAGTCTCAATCAGTAGGTGTTTGAGCTTCTTCAGCTTGCACACTTCTATCGTTAGGCTATTTTGGACAGTACTGTTAGCTGCCTCAGTGAAGTGAAGCCTCACCGTATCTAAACCTATCTCGCTATCAGGTGTCCCTGTCGCCTCTTTCTGCTCGTCCTGTAACGAGTTCAACTGCTGTACAAAGTAACCGACAGCTTGCTGGTTTGCCTGCGCTATGTGAGTTAATTGCAGCACATTCCTATCAGGAGCCAGCAATGGCAAAAGGGGTCGAGGATTAACAAATTCCCCCTCCCAAAGCAGTTCAAGGGCAAAGTGGGAGCCTCCAGATCTACCACATCTCTCAGAATTAACAACTTCATCTAGCATTTTGTGAGCTTTCAGTATGCATTCATCCTCGGTGATTCGAAAAAGACATTCCATGATTCTCTGACCATCAGAGGACCCTAACAAACCTGCTGCAAAGATCAAGATGACATCAAGCACTCCGTTATTTCTTTTGATAAGATCCGCAATATAATCAAAATCACGGCTTGCGGTATTCAACCCACCAAACCACTCGAACGTGGTGAGGTGGGTGAAATAGAACAATATAGAGAGGCGCACACCGTCAGAATGTTTTGTCTCTTTTGTAAACGAAGCCATCAAACCACCTGTTTTAACCTCGTCTTCAGTCAACTTACACTTCTCAAGGTCACTAAGCTCAAATATGATTTGTTTCTCCCCAAAGTTATTGAGGGCTATTCCTGTTAGTTCAGCCAGTTTGTGTAGAAATGCCTTGATCACAGGGTGCTTCCACATCTCGTTTTCTGGCAACTGGTGCACACCTTTCAACCTCAAGCATTGCCTAATTACAGGTAGCATTTGTTTTGAGTATAAGGATGTCTTGGTCTTTGGTAGTTTTTCAATGACATTTTGAGCATTGGTATCTTGTAACCATACAAGATAGCTGAGAAACTTTTGTAAATTGACCGGTATGCATAGCATACTTGCAACATCTTTGTATTTCTTGAGAAATGTTCCAGATTCCAATAGCAGTTCCCCAGACAGAACCCCACCAAATACGTCATAGACTGACTTCTGTGAAAGTCCTGCTAGTTCAACCACCCTGTCAACTCTCATGTCAGTCTGGCGAAATGGACGGCTGGTTATCAAAACCTGAGAATCTTTAAATAAATAACCTTGGACGAGGTTACGTAGTATGTCGCTAATGTGGTCTTTTGTATTGTAATCAGAAACTTTCCGAGTACCTGTCATAAATTCAGGAATTTCATCGTAGCCATCCAAGATAAAAAGTATTTTGGATTGTTGTTGATCAAGTTGCTGAATAAACTTTTTGATTTGAGCCTTAGTTGGTGCTTTGCGATTGTAGCTAAACAGGAGGTCGGCGATTGAAAGCGATATTGTCATGTCTCCGAACTCTTTCAGCAACAGAAAAAAAATAAACTGATGACCTCCCCATTGGCTGCGAACAAAGCGATTTAGTATGTTGAAACACAATGAGGTTTTGCCCATACCGGGGCTCCCCAGCATGAGCACTGAATGTGGTCGATGTCTGTCTGTGTTCTGGGTGAATATGGTATCTAATGACAATTCGTTTCGGTCCTTCGTTTCAATGCTAAAATCATCAAACCCAACCCGCGTCTGCCCGGCCGGCTGCTGATGGCCGTGGTTGATAATCACGGGAACGTGCTGCTCTAAACTCACTCTATTACCATAATGCTCTTCCTCAAGCTTTGTTTTGTCTTTAATCTGCACATTATATTCCTCCTTCATCTCAGTCATGTACTTATCTATACCGAGGACATCACTAGCTGGCAGCTTGTCAAGCTCTTTCTTAAGGCTGGCTGATAGCTCACATAGTTGTAACTGATCAGTATCCCTCAGGGCAGCTACAATGCCTCTACAAGCTTCCTCACCTCGCTGTTGTACACAACGCAATAGCTCCATAACCTTTTCCCTTCCTTTCTTTTGATTCCTTATCACATCAGTCTGATTCTCAGTTATTGCTTTTTGCAATACCAGATACCCTATAATATCGTCTAACTCTTTTAACTCCCCAACAATTCGTTCAATACTTTTGGTGAGGCATTCTAAAAATGATATGGGTGAATCAGCGCCTGTTTCACCATCAGCAATCTGCAACGCAAGGATAACCATGTATTAATTATGGTCGCACTTTCACTTCTTTCTAACGTTGTTTTTTTTTAATAATAATACAGCCAAGATCAAGGAATATATCCATAAAAGAGACAGATCAAAAGAAATTACCATAACGACCACAAATGCACTGATGCGACTTAAAGAAAGTAACAAAGACTGTATAATAGTAATTAAGTGCATTTGAGTTATTGCATGACGCGTGACTACGGCATCCTGGATTGGTGAGATAATGTCAACGAGATACGAGACTCAAATTGAGGTTTACTTGTGTGTTAGGTTTCTAATCATCATCATGTCATGAGGGGCTAGCATAGTACGCACCTGGTCATCATCATGAGGACGAGACGAGGAAGGGGTATCAGCCGGCTTCTCCGGATGATTATTTAATTGGTCATGGCTCGCAGTGATGTGTTCGGGGGGGATTCCGGAACCTCCAGTTGTGATCTGCAACAGATGCAGAAACTTGGAAGAGTTTTGTAACTAAACAATTGTCGGTCAATTCAACGATTATAGATTCCTGTTACGCTTGATTTTTTCTACATATGAACATCTAGAACATCTAGATAATGTCGTGGGATGTTGAGAGAACAGCTTACATTGTGGATATCACGAGGAAGAGACGGGGCTTTTATATCGTGTGGCTTCTCTGTGTCATTATCACGAGAAGGAGACGGGGTTTGGATAAAGAGTGGCTTTTGTGGGTCATTATCATGAGGAGGGGACGGGACTTTGTTATCGTGTGGCTTCTGTAGGTCATTATCACGAGGAAGGAACGGGCTTTGATATAGTGTGAACTTATAAAATGAATAGAAAAAACAACTCGCATTACGCTACGAAGGCGCTACAAAAACTACTCACCGAATCATTATCAACAGGGACGCCAGGAACGTCAGGGCCGAAGACATGTTCCTCAGCAGCGTTTTGTCCAGACCCTGTGATGGCCTCAGCCGCTTCACGGCCAGCAAAATACATGTAAGCCGTATGGGCGATGACGGCGATAACGGCTCCCATGCTGAAAACCACGGAATCAACACCAACGTCAATGATGCTGGACGACGTTAACATCAATAATTCGGAATGTAATATGTACCACTGGAGGGTTCAAATGGGATGGCCAGGTATGGGAAATGAACAACTGTGGTAGGTGCAGTTTGTGGCAGGTGTGTTTTGGTAATAAGTGTTGTATGATATCAGGGAAAGTTGGTGGTAGAGAGCATTGGTGGAAGGATAGGGTTGGTAGTAGGGAGTGTTGATGGCAGGTAGGGCTGGGGGAAGGGAGGGTTTGTGGTTGAAGGGCGTGTTGGAGGTAGGGATGTTTGGGGGACGGAAGGGTTGATGGTAGGGAGCGTTAGGGGAAGAGAGCGTTGGGAGTAGGAGTGTTGATGGTAGGGAGTGATGGTGGTGATGAGGGATGGTGGTAGGGAGTGTTGGTGGTAGGGAGTGATGGTGGAAAGGAGGTTTGGTGGTAAGGAGGGTTGGTGTAAGGGAGAGTTGGTGTTTGGGTGGGTTGGTGTATAGGAGTGTTGGTGGTGATGAGGGATGGTGGTAGGGGGGGTTGGTGGAAGGGAGGGTTGGAGGTAGGGCGCTTTTGGGGAAGGGAGGGTTGGTGGTAGGGAAGGTTGGTGATAGGTAGGGATGGTGAAAGGGAGGGTTGGTGGCAGGGAGGGTTGGTGGAAAGGAGGGTTGATGGTAGGGAGTGTAGGGGGAAGAGAACTTTGGGGGTAGGGTGGATTGGTGGTAAGGAGGGTTGATGGAAGGGAGGGCTGGTGATAGGGAGGGTTTGTGGTGGGCAAGGTTGGTGGATGGGAGGGTTGGTGGTAGGGAGGGCTAGTGGTAGGGAGGGTTGATGGTAGGGAGAGTTGGGGGAAGGAAGCGTCGGTGGTAGGAAGGGTTGATGGTAGGGAGGGTTGGTGGTAGGGAGGGTTGGTTGAACGCAGGGTTAGTGGTAGGGAGCGTTAGTGTTGAGGAGGGTTTATTGTAGGGAGAGTTGGTTGTAGGGAATGTTTATGTTTAGGAGAGAGGTTTTATGGTAGGGAGAGATGGTGGTAGTGAGGGTTTGTGGTAGGGGGCGTCGGGGGAAGGGATGGTTTGTGGTTGGGAGCATTGGTGGAAGGAACAGTTGGTGGTAGGAAGCGTAGGGGGTAGGGAGGGTTGGTGGTAGGGAGGGTTGTTGGAAAGGAGTTTTTGAGGTAGAGCGCGTTCGGGGGAAGGGAGGGTTGGTGTTAGGAAGCGTTGGTGGTGGGAGAGTTGAGGGAAGGTAGAGTTGGTGGTAGAGAGTGTTGCTGGTAGTTAGGGTTGGTGGTAGGGAGTTCTGTTGGTATGGAGGGTTGGTGGTAGGAAGGGTTGCTGGTAGTGAGTGCTGGTGGTAGGGAGGGTTGGTGGTAGGGAGTGCTGTTAGTAGGGAGGGTTTGCTGAAGGGAGTGTTGGTGGTAGGGAGGGCTGGTGGTAGGGAGGGTTTGTGGTAGGGAGGGTTGGTGGTAGAGAGTGTTGGTGGAAGGGAGGGTTGGTTGAGGGGAAGGTAAGTGGAAGGAAGGGTTGGTGGTAAGGAGGGTTGCTGGTAGTGAGTGCTGGTGGTAGGGAGGGTTGTTGGTAGTGAGTGCTGGTGGTAGGGAGGGTTGGTGGTAGGGAGTGCTGTTAGTGGGGAGGGTTTGTTGAAGGAAGGCTTGGTGGTAGGGAGCGTTGGTGTTGGAATATCAGTGCATTTTTTTACGTCAGGCAGTGATATTCTTTTCGTATTTGAAATGATAAGTTGTTGTCAGAGGCGGTGATGGTAGGTGGTTATCTATGTTCGTAATGCATTCCAAAGGATGACGGGGCGAATTTGCTAGGTGTTTGACATGAGTCGAGAAGAGTGTCGGGAAATAGATTGAATGTAATGGATGAAGTGCAGTTGCTTCTCCGGCTAGGTGATATGGATCATATAATTTCGTGTGCCGTAGCCGAGGTACAGGAATATGTGATGCAGGGGTACCCACTTTTGAGGCTTACTAAAGCGCATCTAGACTTCAATAAGCTGGAGGTGCGGTTGGAGATAAACCTCTCCCTGTGTAGAGGTGAGTATACCAGGGCGGTAGTCAAAGTGGCCAAGACCACAGTGATAGGTCCCAGGCAAGAGAACATGTTATTTGGGTACCTACGGAAGCCTGTTTCCCGCAGTAGTGGGGTGATGCTGATCAAGGGAATGAGCAGATTAGCGACCCAAAAGTCACTGATGATTGTCTGTACCCTATGCGTTACACGTATGCATTTCAAATCAATACCTTTAAGGGTTTACCATCCCACATAACAGACGGTGTGTTTAGCAAAAGGGTCTAGCAACCGCTTATCTGACTCCAATATGCGCTGCTGGCGGGATTGTCTCAATCAGTAGCAATCAGGAGCCAATACTTGCGGGGCAAACAGGTGAAGTGGGCGAGGTTAGCGAATGTGTCCCAGTAGCTGTGCCTGATCTCACAACAAGAGGTATTCGCAAAGCTACTTCAGGTGTATGGATAGCCGTGCACGACGTCTTATTGACGTCGTGCGATGATCGTAACCAAATATTATTTAAGTATATGTGTCATTTTGTCAATGATCATCTTATGGAAATACCTACTTTAGAAGGGCGATATGTATTCAACGATATCACATTGACATTGAAAAAAAGATAACACTTATTGATTCTCGCAGTCTGGAGGGGGCACTTGGCCTGCGCAGGGGTGTGCCCCGGGATCTCAAAAACCTGTACCCGTCATACAAGGTACAAATGGCAAGAGCATACCCCATCCTACAATTATGAGGTCAACAATACCCGTCGAGTGGCCGAAAAAAAAACATAGCCCGACACATGTATACTACCTCTATAAACTTAAGTGCCCCCTCCCCCGGGACCTGCAGTCACATGGCGAGTGAAACTGGAACTTCGTAATGTGACGTCATCTCTCCAAAACTGGGGCTGCCGTGAATGAAAGTTGTGATTCAAAAAGTTTATTTGACAATTGCTTAATGATCACGAGCCAGTGGATAACCAAAATAGCCCGCATAAGCGGATATTCATCTCATTTGTCAACATATATATTTACGTAAGTACACAACTTGGTGGTAAGCCCCAGAGACGCGAAATAAAAACAATTGCCACACGACCCACATACTTTCAGGCACGATGGTATATATTTATATTACCGTCGTGCGCGGCTAGTGTATGGAGTCTTATTTCTGAGAGGGCCCCATGATGTCGGACGCACCATGGTGGTGCAGAACGAAATTCGCCCAAGAATACAAGATGGCCAACAAACTGGCCACGCAAGGCATGGCAGCACGTAAGCTGATAAGCAGATAAACTGCGAGCATGGAATTGCGAAACCGATTAACAGTCTGTGGTCTTTTCCTGTCATTATGGTCAAAAAGAAAGTTGGCGTACTGCTTATCTGTGGAGATTACTGGACTTTGAATGCCCAAACTATCAAGGATAGTTACCCGCTATCGCGCATAAACCAGGTGATCAACACGCTGGCGGGCGCACGCTACTTTAGCACCTGCTACCTGCGGTCGGGTTACTGGCAGATCGGACTGAGCGAGGTTGCTAAGGCGGTATTCTGTACCAGAGGCGGGTTATTGGAGCAGAAAGTCAAGCCTTTTGACTTGTGTAATGCCCCCCGCCCATTTCCAGCGATCGTTGGAGAGGATATTGAGTGGTTTACAATGGGACACCTGCTTAGTGTACTTGGATGGTGTTATTGTTAACGGTTGAGGAGATGGTACATTGGTTAGGACAGGTGTTTGCCCGTATCAGGGAGGCAGGATTGAAGCTTAACCCGGGAAAATGCTCCCTGTTTAAGAAAGAGGTACTGTATTTTGAGCACATGATCTCGGCAGAGGGCGCAGCAGCAAGTCCTAATAAGGTAGAGGGTCTATAATGAGGACATGCATTTAAGTGGACGAGCCTTCCAGATTTCGGATTGGTATGGTCGAATCAGAAGCCTTATCTCTCGGGTACTTTTGAGCGTCATATTTGTTTTTATGCTCCCGGTTTTAGACCTCTTTTCTCAAGAACTAAAGTATATGATGTTGCTTAACCATGGATATGACTCTACGCGCAACAGTCGCATGGTATTGGTAATGAAAGTCATTAAAAATGGATTGTGCACTCTATTGCTTGATGGGTCGTAACGGTTTTGCCTGGTTGGGCGGGAAAACATTTTTCTATGCTTTTTTCTAGCTACTGCTTTCGATGCCATGCTTGGAGTGGGTCGTTCGACGCTAACTATGGACAAGTGACTTTGTCTTACCGGAGTGATTTTTATGAACGTGGCCCGCATTCTGCAACGGCCTGATTTGTTGTTTCACGCTGAGCGGCGTCCTTCATCACATAGCCAGCGAAAGAAGCAGACACACAATTGGTTTCTTTAACTGACTGTATTACGTAAACATACTGTCATGTACATAGGCGATTACAGCGCTTGTTTATGGTCCCAATTGAACTTGTGAGTCGCCCCCAATTTCTAGAAGACATTCTCTGTGTTCTCATTGGATGCAGACTACAACAATGTACATGACGCCACACAATACTGAGGGCGCATATCACAAATCAGTTGGACGCGCAATGAAGGTCAATCTAGGTCGCAACCTTTGCGCTGATTGGTCAAGCAGGGGCTGTCACGAAGATTAACGAACATATATAATGAATATTCAGACACACCAGTTTTAGTCGGTGTCTTGTCGAAAAGCGTAGAAGCCCTGGAGTCTGGAACAGTAACTGTGCGGTTGGAGATGTGTTGCCTACGAAATAAGACGGTAAGGAATCTGTTTTTGAATAAGCATGTAACACTCTCTCGCCAGTAGAAAATAACTACTGTACCACTAGACACGAGTTGGTCGCTGTTGTCACGTGTGTGACACGTTTCCGGCAGTACCTGTTAGGACGCTCGTTCGTTGTTCCGACTGATTATGCCGATATCCTTGCGCATTGGCTTCTGTGCAGGCTAGGACTTGCCTCTGCACCACGAAGATTGCTCTGGGCCATTACGTGAAGGAATATTGATACGAATTATCAACTCCAAAATGTTACAAAAATATTTCTGCTGTGTTTGATTAGGAGAATAATATACATTTTTTATGGAAAACTTTTCTGTAGGTCCAAAATGAGGCATTTATTAGTTAACTGTTCCATAGACGCTTCATGGCTGTCAAGCTTACCAAATAATGGCGAAAACAAATTTGTTATCGAAAATCGACTGGAAAAAAGCAATAGAGATTTATAAGGCGGGATTGGAAATGACAGACAAGTAATGAGAGTGTTCGGAGAAGTTGTTCGTGGGAAAATATGTTGTTGCTAATCTACCAACAGGGTATGGGAAGAGCATGATATACCATTGGTCCCAGATTTTCTGCCCTCCCCCGATGGGAGTTCACAGTTTTACAGAAAAAATATTGAGACAAAAGTGACCAGTGACAGCCACATCAATTGGTAATATAACCTACAATAACACTGCTATAAAGACATACAACCAAGAAAACTAAATGTTAAAAAAAGATATGCCAAAATTTAATACTTTTAGGGCCTTGGTTATATTACCGAAATAATTGCAGCTTAAAAAGTGAAGAAAATTCATAATTAAAGACATCAAAATTCTGCATTGTGGGCAATAAACACAGCTTTATTTCTAAGTTACTGGCGGTGGTTATCCTACGCCGTAAGTGTTTGATATACCGAGAAATCGAAAAAGGTAACTTCAACCGGCTAACCATTGGTTGACAGCAATTTGTATTTCCAAAAGCTCGTCACGAAAGTTGACCCCAATAAGCTCCATTCATGTTGACCATTCAAGTTTGTGTATGGTTGACCAGCGCTGCTTGTTATCGCCCAGTCATAGGTGAAAACCGGGTCAAATCGCTTGAGCTCAATTAATTAGGTGAGGCTGGTAGCTGATCTGGGGTCGTAGTTGATATGGAGTGATTGGTGAGGTTGGTGGTTGATCAGGGATGGTATTAGATGCTAAGTGATTGATTAGATTGGTAGTTGATGAGGGATGGTAGCATATAAGTAAGTTATAGTTAGGCTAGTAGTTGATTTGGGCTGATATATATGGAGTCATTTTTTTGGATGGTTGTGGGTGGTAGAGGATGTAGAGTGTTAGAAAGGCGGGTAGTTGCTGTGGGATGGCTATAGGTATGACGTGATTTGGTTTTAAGGTGATGGGAGATGATAGTAGATTTAAAAGTTATTAGTTAGGCTAGTAGTTGATTTTGGGTAGTTTTATTTATTGAGTAATTAGTTTTGCTGTTAGGTGATATGGGGTTGTAGAAGATATAGAGTGATAAGAAAGGCAGGTAGTTGATGTGGGATGTTGGTAGGCATGAAGTGACCAGTGAGGTTGGTAGTTGACGTGGAGTAATTATTGTGGCTCTTGGTTGTTGTGGGGAGGTAGTAGATATGGAGAGATTAGTTAGGCTGGTAGTATATATGGAGTGATAATGTTGGGCTTGAAGTTGATGTGGATTGATAGTGTATACAGTTATTAGCGAAACTTGTGTAGATTGGTAGCAGATATGAAGTAATTGTTGAGGCTTTTAGTTGATATAGGATGGTGGTAGATATAATTTGATTTTTGAAGCTGATTGTAAATATGGAGAAATTGGTGGGTGATGTTAGTTGATAGGGAGTGATAGTTTTGAGCTGGCAGTTGATACGAAATGATTAGAGAAACTAGCTATTTATGCAGGGTGGAAGTAGATATGAAGTGACTTGTGAGGCTAGTAGTAGATATGCGACGGCAGTAGATGTGCAGCGATTAATGAGACTGGAAGTTGATGTTGAGTTGTAGTAGATATATAATCATTACAGGGGCTCTAAGTTGATGAGGTCGGGGATGAGGGTAGATATGGATTGATGAAAGAAGCTGGGAGTATACGTATGGGTAATAGGGGCGGGATTACGGAACATGGATAGTCTGTAAAGAATCAATTACCTCATGGTGTGGAAAGCTTTAACAACTATCGATCAACATAGTGTGAAGAGCTATAAGTTTATCAACGACTGTATGGTGTACACATATGCTGGTGAATAAGATATACATCAAACTGTTATCCTTTTGAAAGTTAATCAACGACAGTATATTGTACAAATATCATACTGATGAATAAAAATATACATCAAAGTGTTATCTTTTTAAGTGTTTGGAATGGGGACTGTTGCGAATGACATGTTGAATGGTTAAGTCTATGAAAGGGGTCGATTCAAGTGTCAAGCTGCAAATGAACTCGTAATAATACCGCCGAAGACATGACATTTTTTGCACACTAATCAAATGATCACTTGTTCAGATTATATCAAGTACTTTTCAAAACAGAGCATTTTTGCGTATAAACTTTGATAGCTACTTTCAAGGGCCAACAATTTTGAAGGGTAATCCACTTGGACTCTCCCTTGATCAGCATATTGGAGTCCATTGAAAATGATGTGAAGTTTATTAGTATTATCATATTACTTACGATGCTCTAACATTATACGATTGATTCACCAGGTCAGGTACACTAGGTTTCAGTCAATGAACCGCCAATTAACATGATCATCCGAGTCATGAGGGATTCTCATCCCCCTACATAACCAGTCAGGTTGTCACACCATGAGATGGATCCTCCCAACCTGGAGTAGAATGGCAGAAAAGTTAACAGCTACACGGCAGGGACCGGTCCTGATAACAGCATAGAGTCCGTTATCAACCACTTAATTTGCGTAATAAATACAGCTTCCTGCAATATGAAATTTACTGGTAAGAGGGATGCTTACATATTAATTGGCTGATTTAATGTGAAGGTCAGCAAAGAACAAATGTGCAGCTGTACATTATTCAAGCTGGCTGCCAAAGCATTCCTAGCAGATGCCAATCAACATATAGACAGCCTTTTCCTTGTATTAAGCTTTATGTTGACAAATCCAGGGCCATATTCAGGCCGTATTCATAAAACAGTAACTTGGCGATCTCTGCTACGTCCGTCAAAAATAATACCATTAACGATGCTTGCACTAACATAATAATTCCGCGATGAATATAAACACTCCTTGCTGGGTATTGTTGTTTGACAGTTCGTTAGAATTTGCGCGTTACTGGGTCACTGCGCGTCACAAGTCTATGACGTGTCTGCGTCCTTGACGCATAAAACGGAATGTTTAGCGCCAAAAAAACGTTGTCGTAGGTGTGCTTCGGGGAAATTTTCAATATCTGCCATGCTATCATGAAGAATTTAGAGACTTGTTAGCTTGGTGCCCGCTTTCCTTATATTCAATAATACGAAATGTGAATCCTGGCGACGTTTTTGTGATTAATGAATTTTAAGAAATTTATCTGTCACATGACCAATCGTGCAATGCATATTTTATTCACTTGGAAACTTCCATCCACTCACAAGCCTATCCTTATTGGGATCTAGACTACTGCAAGCTGTCTCGCTTTCTTGGAAACAACAGCCTATCCAAAGCGACCCGATTGGTCGTGAAGAATTGCCAGCTTCCTTTTCTTTAAACCTACTTACGCAGAAATTGATGTTAATTTCACGATAAAAAAATACGCCGGCTAATGATAACGAACGACTGATTACGTTTTGTTTCACTTTAAGAATATGCATGTCCTTTTTCATATCTATGAAGGCGTTTTCCTGTAAATATTACCTCTGTACAACCATTTTTAAGTATGAGCTTGCGAAACTTAAGACAGCTACCGAGCCGTTGAGATCACTGGAAGGCATAAGATTCTTTTTGAATACGGTTAAGACAGCCAACTCAGCTTGCCGTATCAAAAAGCTGATTTTGCCATTGGCCTCGATGTTCCTCTCATGTCATTTTCAAACTGATCCTTCCTCAAAAGAAATATTTCCTTTACCTGTGAATGATGTGAAGAGTTCTTCGTCAAAGTGGCAATCAATTCAAAGGTATTAAGTCGTTATTGAAGGTGTGCACGTGAGCTAATGCGTTGTGCGTGTCGACAACGAACAGTGTATTGTGCGTTGACCACGAGCAGTATAGTGTGTGCCGAGCACGAGCAGTATAGTGTATTCCGAGCACGAGCAGTATAATCGTCGAAAATGCCACATACCCACGATATCGGACTGATCATGCCCAATACCCGCTTTGTTGGGATGACAAACAAAGTATTTTTTTATCTACTGGCGTGGTAAACACGGTTTAAATGCCAGTGGCTGACAAACCGTCCACTTGCCATCCTATTTTTTTTATCGGCAGATCGTTTGTTTGCTTGTTACTCCAGAATAGAGCCAAGTCTCAATACTTGAGTATATTTACTTTACAACACTTGAACCATGAGGTTGAATAATAAAATGTTTGTTATTCCTATATCAGATAGATAACAAATGCATGGCATTCACTTTCAAGTGCCAACTTGAATCACGAGTGAACTGCGTGTCTCCCAGGTTAAACAGAAGGGCACTCTCCCTGGATCAGTCTATTGAACCACTTGGCAGTGCTGGTGTGGAGTAGATGTGGTTAATAGAAGAACCAGACTTCTGGAAACATGGTACGTATTGATACACGTCAACTTCGCTGCATCGATAGACAGGACGTGTTTTGTCTATAAGTGCTATGTACTTTCAAATCAGAAAAGGCATAGTATTGTTTTCTGACGCCATTACCCTCAACCCTCCGCTCTGGTAACGCATACTAAAACCAGTTAGAAGCAGCATACTAAAACCACAGCAAGACATTAAAACCATGCTGAAAATCGTGTCACTACTCTGTAAGATGGTAGTAATTGAGAAAGAGTAACCCCACCCTTAACATTTACAATATCTGAGCTTGGTGACACGCCTGTTAAGAGTTTTATGAATTTATCAACAACAGCGACCCTACACATCCGTGTGTACTTTCAAATGTAAATAAAAATTGCCACGGGCATACTTTTGTCAATCTGACGCCAAGCTTCGCGACCCTCCGTCCTAGTAACGCATACAAATACTACAAACACCATGTGACAACACCACTAGATATGGGGGTTGGCAACAAAGCACGGGTGACAAAGTTGCACCAAGTTGGCTACCGCACCTAAGGCCTCGCAGTGAGCCTCAGCCATTACCTCTGCGAAATCACGTCGATTTTGAGAAAAAAACGTATCCTAACCCAATCATCATCATAATCATCTTTAACATAGAGGATCTTCATTCCCATTGACGTCACTCATGTTCCCCTCCACTGGCGGAGTGAGTTTTAAAACCGGCCCATATTCTTAACATGGTGGGCCCTTTGTCGTAGATGGCCATAGCTGCCAAAAACGGCTAATCATTTTAGATTCAACCTCAAGAACATGGCAGTACTACATACTTCCCTCACCATCCTATGGATGGAGGGTATATGTACCAAGTGACGTCATCCACCCCCCCCCCCCCATCACTGTTTAATACATGGCGGGTCCTCAACACCCATCCCTCCCGTACCATCCTATGCATTGTGGTTGTTGAACTTCTCTAAATTCACTTGGCGTTCCCTTACCAATGTGTGGTGGGTCCTCATTCGCAGTGGCGTCACAAACTCTTCACTCACAGCTAGTTGCTTGGCGCGTCACTACTAGTAATGACGTCACCTGCCCTTTTGTTCGCCATCCAAGAGGGTGGCGATTTCTTATATATGTCCACAGTTCCAGTGACGTCACTCGGCCGCCCCTTGCATTCCTCTAAATTGATATGTTTGACCACAGAAAACAATAACTAAGTGTCCGTTGTCGGTCCCAGTGGTTTTCCAACCAACTGTGGCAACACCTAGGCGAATGTAACCAAGGTGCTGGATATGGTGCTTATCAATGGCAGCGATACTCTGGTAAATTATGTACAGGTGCTATTGAAACATCTTGCCTTCTAGCATGATGAGTGCTCAAGTCAAGCAGTGCTAACATACAGCCTGACCAGATTATTTATAATAATTATGCTATGACGGGATTGGTGCTACGATAAAAGCAATTGCAACATGAATTTGCTCGAAGATGGCCGACCAGGTCAATTGACTCTAGTTGATCAATATCTGTGTATTACCTGAGCAATGTAAATGGATGCCCTCTTTTATTCCCGGCTTGTTGGAAGTGGAAGTGTGAGGTTCGTCTCTTGTTTAACCTAAATTGCGCAGTACACCAGCGAATCATAATAACTTGGCGGTTTAAATCTCTGCTGAGAAATGGCTAGCTCTCTATTAACCTGTCATTGTTTAACCAAACTTAATGGCTCGTCCTCATTAATGAATCAGTAAATCAAATACAGCAGGTGCATATTTCGAAGACCTTAACCCAGCTGTCATGATTACTTATCAGCTGCAACAGAAAGGTGAGGTGACGATCGGTAAGGCTTAATTGCATCCCTGGTTAAGCTTACTTTTGAGTATGTACAACATTTCGTGATAAAGTACAACTCGCAATAGTCATAGAAAAACTATATCAAAATGCATCTTAAATGGAATTCGAGGGATGTAGCTGCAACAAACTACCAACATCTTAATGAAACCTGGTTAATCAAACGACAACCAACTTTATCAAATTATAGCAATATGAAGTTTCTAGTCTGATTTACAGCTGAATTGCTCTCGGACGCTGTATTAACACATCAAGGAGAATTGGCAGCATATATTTAATAACACTTAGGTGGGTGGAGTTGCATACTTGAAGTATATCAAAACAGGACGGTTCGGATTAACAATAGTAGTTGGGTCATCAAATTGATAAATCTGTTTACCCGAAACAGCAACGAAGTGGTACGTATATTTGTGACCCACAGATAATTGTCAATTTAAAAAAAATCAATTAACATGTAGTCCTGGCCTCGTGTGTAAAATTACCTCAAACACAAACACCATCACCACCCGCTAATCTGTGGCATGTTTTCGTAAACAAGTTAGATGACTGTGCTAAGAAGACTGTAATGACGAAAAGGTATTGATTGGCCCTGTTATATGGGAGTTTCATTCAGTATTCCATTTGAATATGCTTGCATTTCCATTAGGTTATTTATACATTGATAAGATAATTTCAGATATGGTGATCGTATAATTAAAAACATCAGTTAGTACTCTCGATAAGAACTCCCATTTGTAATGTGACAAGTATATCAGCTAAATTTTGGTGGGCGTTTATTTCACTCAAAGTGTTGGTCCCGCTAGTCTTAGACAAAACTGGGATATACTCGTTGATGTCGCATAAATGCATAATTTCTCATGATGTATACGGTAGAACATACTGGAGTGTAACGTCTTCAGGTATCGCAATGTATTTATTTGTACAGTGGTAGCTGCTTTAAAAAGCGACATCTACCGAGCAGCATAAGCCCGGCCAGCTCATTATTATTCGGGGACTTATCTGGGGTCATCAGTGAGGTCATCGTCAAGCCCCCACACGTGCTCTACTGATCGCTCTGAAGTAGATTTAAACTTGTGACTGCCATTTGGTACTAGAAGTTTTTATTTGTGAATAGAGTTTATATCAATATGACGGTGTTCAGGGGGGTGCAGTATTATGTGTGCGAAAGTTAGGCCGGAATTCTAATACGGCTACTTATGCACCTGTAACCTGTGATCAGGTTACTGGCAGATCGGACTGAGCGTGGGTGCTTAGGAGAAGCCCGCATTCTGTACCAGTGACGGGTTATTTGAGTAAGAAGTCATGCGTTTGGGCATGTGTAATGCCCCCCTCCACCGCCACTTTGCAGCGATTGATTGATAGGGTATTGAGTGTTTCAGTGGAAGATTTGGCTAAACACGAAGGAGTGGCAGACCTAGCAAATAGAGCAGGGCTTCGAATCAGACGCTGATGAGAGCAGCGACATCTTGAGTTCTGACGAGTTTCCGATAACTGGGATTGAATCGGCACATTTCCACATTTCGTAAAACTAGCTTAATTGTAGAATGCTTTAAAAGGACAACATAATTGTCTTGGCTGAAAAGAGCCATTCTCTCACACGTCACCACTTATGACTTGACCACAGCACTATGACGAAGGCTGCTGTATATGTGTTTCATGATATAATGGATGCCTATAGATTAATTGGTTCAGCCTTTGGGTAACTAGTTTTTCGATGCTTTGTTTGTATGTGAAATCTTTTGTTGTTTGTATGTTAACATTTATTTGTTTCGCGATATAGTGTGCAAGTTTTAAAGATTAAAATTCCAATTTAGAAAAAAAATATTGGCATCAATGACCCACTCCCCTGTCAACTCTACACTCTGGCCGAGGCGCGCTAGATATAGTTATTTGAAAACAACCCGTTTGACGTGCGGGCTGGTGTTAACCAGCGACCCATGAAATTCACCCCTCAATCATCAAATTATGGGCTCCCAGATGCCCATGATATACGACAATAATCACAATGCGGACCCCAAATTACCAAGATATCACGAAACGTGGCACTACCCATGATACCCGCAAATAGTCAAAATGTGGACCTCGATCTACCCCAAACAGACGTAAACCAACAAAATTTGTGCTACCAGCTACCACTTACTCCTGCCAATCATTAACATTGGTACCCCGAAACAACCCTTGGCACACGCCGCCAATCAACAAAATATGGTCAACTAAATATCGGCACTCAACACCTGATACTAAGCCAATCATCAAAATGTCACCTCGCAACTACCCCCGATGACCCGCCAATAATTTTTTCACCCGCAAAGCTCTCTTGCGAGTTGCGCTTGAGTGATGCCAGCTGGTACCAATAGCGAAAGAAGCATGGCAGCCGCACAAGGAAATCGTCACCGGGTCACTTGGGTTGGGCGGCTCTTGGCAGACGTGTGGTTATGCGATCCTGATGCGGAAATTACCACATGTACCAAATATGACGTTAGTCGTTATTGTATACTCACTTGCTCTTGCATTGTCAATTGAACACTCAATCATTAGTGAATATCGTCTACCTAGCAAATCTAACATGAAAAAGGAGTTATAAAGGAGGGCTCTCACCACGCTGATAAGGGGACGGGGGTAGTAGAGAGTAGGATAGAGAGAGGGGGCGGGATAGAGAGTAAGACAGAGAGAAGGGGAGGAAAATACAGCAAGACAGACAGAAGGGGGGGAGAGAGTAAAATAGACGGAAGAGGAGGGAAGGAGAGTATTGCAGATAGAAAAGGAGGTATGCAGGTATGCAGAGTATGACAGATAGAAACGGAGGTATAGAGTAAGACAGAGAGAGGGGGATAGAGAGTAAGACAGAGAGAGGGGGTTGGATAGAAAGTTTAACAGAGTGATGGAGAGGGTAAGTAGGGCAGATAGAAAACGAGGTATACAGAGTAAGACAGAGAGAGAGAGGAGATAGGGAGAGAGAGTAGAGATAGAGAGAGAGAGAGATTGAGAGTTTGACAGAGTGATGGAGAGGGAAAGTATGACAGATAGAAATTGAGGTATACAGAGAAAGACAGAGAGAGAGAGTGGGATAGAGAGTAAGACAGAACGAGGAGGAGGCAAAGAGAGTTTGACAGAGTGATTGAGAGGGAAAGTATGACAGATAGAAAGGGAGGTACACAGAGTAAAACAGAAAGAGAGGTTGGGATAGAGAGTAAGACAGAACGAGGAGGAGGTACAGAGAGCAAGACAGAGTGATGGAGAGGGAAAGTATGACAGATAGAAAAGGAGGTACACAGAGTAAGACAGAGAGAGAGGGTGGGATAGAGAGTAAGACAGAACGAGTTGAAGGTACAGAGAGTTAGACAGAGTGATTGAGAGGGAAAGTATGACAGATAGAAAAGGAGGTACACAGAGTAAAACAGAAAAAGAGGTAGGGATAGAGAGTAAGACCGAACGAGGAGGAGGTACAGAGAGCAAGACTGAGTGATGGGGAGGGAAAGTATGACAGATAGAAAAGGAGGTATACAGAGTAAGACAGAGATAGGGGTGGGATAGAGAGTAAGACCGAACGAGGAGGAGGTACAGAGAGGTAGACAGAGTGATGAAGAGAGGAAAGTATGACAGATAGAAAAGGAGGCATACCGAGTGAGACAGAGAGAGGGGGTGGGATAGAGAGTAAGACAGAATGAGGAGGAGGTACAGAGAGTTTGACAGAGTGATGGAGAGGGAAAGTATGACAGATAGAAAGGGAGGTATACAGAGTAAGACAGAGACAGGGGTGGGATAGAGAGTAAGACCGAACGAGGAGGAGGTACAGAGAGTTAGACAGAGTGATGAAGAAGGAAAGTATGACAGATAGAAAAGGAGGCATACAGAGTGAGACAGAGAGAGGGGGTGGGATAGAGAGTAAGACAGAACGAGGAGGAGGTACAGAGAGTTAGACAGAGTGATTGAGAGGGAAAGTATGACAGATAAAAAGGGAGGTATACAGAGTAAGACAGAGAGAGAGGGTGGGATAGAGAGTAAGACAGAGAGGGGGCGGGATAGAGAGTAAGACTAGGAGGAGATACAGAGAGTTAGACCGAGTGATTGTCTAAATTGTGACACATCACATCTGTATGAACGCATAAATAACACCCATATCACAGCTTTGTAAGAAAATGGGAAAATACAAGTTAAGTATTAGTTATCACATGGTCACTTGGGTGATATGGAGAGAAAACACAAGGATGTGGAGAGTTTGCGTCTTGGTCGGTATGGTTTGATGGTATTTTCATTTGGTGCCCCATTTGTGGCGGAGAGTACGACGAGATTGGTTCACTTCCGATTTCTTTTAAAATGTATTAATAAATCGAACAGACGCTACTAGCATTAAGGATCTTCTTCGGGTGAAAGTTATATTGAAAAGTCACTGCCACCAAAGTAGGTTGCTTAAACGACTTCAATATCATTGGGTCAGCCCTAGTTAATTGACGTAGTTTGGGTCAGCCCTAGTTAATTGACGTAGTTTGGGTAGTAGTATAGTAATTTTACCGGACGAGTGATTTTTATGAGCGGGGCACGCATTCTGCAATGCCCCGATTTGTTGTTTTACGCTGAGCGGTGCCCTTGACCACATATCCAGCGAGAGAAGCAGAAACACAACTGTTCTCTTAAACTGACTGTATTACATAAACATACTGTCATGCAGATAAGCGATTACAGCGCTTGCTTATAGTCCCAATTTGAACTTGTGAGACGCCCCCAATTTCTAGAAGACATTCTGTGTGTTCTCATTTGACGCATACCACAACAATGTACATGACGTCACACATGTTACAAGTCAGTCGGACGCGCAACGAAGGTTAATCCGGGTCGCAACCTTTGGGCTGATTGGTCAAGCAGGCGTTGTCACGAAGATTAACGAACATGTCTAATGAATATTCAGACACACCAGTTTTAGACCGTGTCTTGTGAGAAGCGTAGCGGAACCCCTGGAGTCTAGGACAGTAACTATGCAGTTGAAGGTGTGTTGTCTCAGGAACAAGACGGTAAGGAACGAGTTCTTGAATAAGCAATTAACACTGTCGCCAACCGAGAATAACTACTGTACCACTAGACACGAGTTGGTCGCTGTTGTCACGTATGTGACACTTTTCTGGCAGTACCTGCTGGGACGCTCGTTCGTAGTTCCAACTGATCACGCTGATATCCTTGCGCATCGGCTTCTGCGCAGGCTAGGATTTGCCACTGCACCACGTAGATCGCTTTGGAGCGAATTCAGGCCATTACGCGAGGAAATATTGATACGAATTATCAACTCATAAATGATACAAAAATATTTTCTGCTGTGTTCGATTAGAAGAATAATATACATTTTGTGAGGTGGTTAATTAATCTGAGGGATCCAGAAGTTGGCTAGATGGTTGGAAAGGCTGGGTGAGTTCGATTACACTATCCTGTGCAGGACTGTTAAGATGCGCACGAAAGCCAATGCGCTCTCACATAGGCCTTGTCGAGACCAATGTCCCTGTCACATGTGTAACATCCCGTAGTATATAAAGACCTGCGCCGCGATCTTGGCATTCAGCGTGACTTTGATGCCAATTTCGAGGTTTGAACTTAATAAAGATGGTGAGAAACTCTGAAGGGTGGGGTTTAGAGTTGTGGGCAGCGCAGTTAGTGGACCCTGCGATAGACTCTGTGTTGAGGTTGCGAGAAATGACCCACAGGGTCACGGTAGCCCGGTTGAGTATGGCAAGCAAGTCCTACATAGGGCCACAGGGACAATCTAAATGTTCTTCTATCTAAAAAAAATCCGCCCCGAAATTTGCCAACTAAAAGGGTACTTTTTTCGAGTCCAAACGATATTTTAGCCGTTGAGGCTGTTTACTGTACCAGGAAGTTCATTGATCGTCTGCCCGTCGCTCGGGGAAAAGAAATTGCAAGCTCTGATTGGACAATCTAAATAAGAGCTCCAATTAGAGCTCGCGATTTCTTTTCCCATTGACGTGATAACTGATTTCCCTGGCTCAAGGTTGAATGAGTCACGGCCAGAATATGCAAGGAACATGAAGACTAAGTTTATTGAGACACATAAGTTGGCCCGTATTGCGTTGGGCAAGGCCACTAAAAGAGCATTATGATAAGAAAGCAAATGAAGTTATTCAGTAGTTGACAAGGTATGGCTGAATGTGAAGTGGGGTGGAGGCAAAAATTCGGAAATTCATGCCATATTTCGAGGGCCTCTACGTGGTGCGGCACATAGTTGATTCTAGAGTCTATGCTGTTCAAAAGGGGGACAAAGATCACAGCAAGGTTGTACATCATGAGACATAAGTGTGTGAATGGAAGATTTAGCTACACGCGAAGGGGTGGCTGACCTAACAAATAGAGCAGGGCTTTGAATCAGACGCTGATGTGAGCAGTGACATCGTGAGTTCTGATGACTATCTAATAACTGAGGTGACTTGTCAGAGTAGTAACATGTTTTGTATTAGTATTGATTAATTGTGTTTGTACCTGCGGCCTCAGTGTAATGTGCTGTGTTAAGACGGCCAGCACCTTGTAACGTGTTTGTGCTGTGGTGATCCAGTGATCTGACGAAGCTGTTCTTCGTAAAGGATTCACCATGCGTCACAGTGATAAAGCCAGCGTTCTCGGAACGAATTCGCCACTAAAAGACGCGAAAGGGCTATCAATGTGTGGATGATGCCAAAGTCGCTTAATTCTGGCTTTTAAGTATGGTGAGGATTCTCGCGTGTGTCTGGTGGAGTAAGTCACAGCTACCTTCCATCTTAATGGATTACGCAGCCATCGACAATCTATAGCTGTATTGCCACAAAGAATGCGCCCGCACTCTTGGCTCTTAACCTCACTCCTGTCTCACGGAGTTCAACGCCATTCCATTAGAATTGCGTTACAGCAAGAGTGTTTGATGTTTTGCGCTTAGTGACTCCTACCGTTTCGTACTATATTGGTGGTGTAAATCGTTTCTTTATATGTCGTACTCTATATGTATTGCAAATGTGTTGTTTGTCCATAAGTAGTTGGTGCGGCCCTCCTGCAAGGTGTGTTGTATTTGAATTTGGATTGCAAAGTCACTGTAGTATCTAAGCGTTTGTATATGAATACTACTTTAAGTGCTCAGATGGTGGGGGTAATGTTACAAGGTGCCCCGGCGATCCCATCGTATGATGTCACCACTAGGCTGGAGAAGACCTATGTAATGGAATGCTTAGGTCAGACGCACGGCTTTTGGCGCGTGTCGGTTGGCATGATGGTTGTATCTTGTAGTTTTGAAGTATATTATACCAATTTACAGGTTTCAAAGAGTGGGTAGCAGACCCGGACACCCTGTGAAATAATATACCTGATGATGCAGTGACAGTGAACATACATTAGGTGGACACGGAGTACCCCCTAGCCCCTTAAAGGATGGCGGTACAAAAGGAATGGTTGTCAGACTACCATAGTAATCTCCGAGGGGGAGTGGGGACCCCCTCTGAGGTTGAACAATTGGTACCCAACCTACGCAACAAAAGTGGTAGGAGCCCCACAACCCAAGAACCGTGCATGGTTTTCAGTCAGAGGGTTCTACTATCTAAGAACCATGCTAAAACATGATATTGAAGTGGATTCCGCTACAAATACCATAAAAGCCATGGTTCCTAACTACTGGAATGAGCTAGCTTCCAAACATGCAGGGTTGTAAGGTGGTGGGACCCCGTCTACCTAAGAACCATGCATGGTTCTCAGCCAGAGGGTTCTACTATCTAAGAACCAGGGTGAAACATGATATTGTAGTGGATTCTGCTATAAATACCATCAAAGCCATGGTGCTTAGCTACTGGAGTGAGCTAGCTTCCAAACATGCATGGTGCTTAGGTGGTGGGACCCCCACAACCTAAGAACCATGTATGGTCTGTAATTAATAATTTCATATTATTGATAGAACAATTCCCCGACCTCAAAATAACTATTGCTTGCAAGCCCCGTTCATGTGTTTGAATCTTACATACACACGGCGCCACTGTTTTCTCTGGTTATAATGACTAACGTTTGTCAGTTCATATTTTATTGATTACCACTTATAGTACTAAAGCCGACTGCTCGGGCATGAATAGGATTAGTTAGGCATAAATAGGGTTTTTGTCTTGACTGATACAATCTATAAAATAACACCTTCCTCACAGCCTTTGTACCGCAATAGTCAAAAAGCAATCGAAGCTGTAAAATGTTTGTAGTATGGCTTTTGTATCCTGAACCTATGGATGCATGACTTCCATGCCACGAATGAATCAATGAACAAAAAATAACAACAATAAGATTACTATATAATAATGGAAGAACAAAAGCTTAGGACGACACCCCAAATCTAAGTGGCCACATGTCGAAGGCGGAGAGGTCAAAGTCGGTTATCATATGAGACCTTTATCATTAACAAATGGAGTGACTAATGTCGAAATATGCTGCTGATCTACAGGAACTGGCATACTGCACCCTACAGTGACAAAGGTTAACAGATTGTGTGGACATTGCATGAAAAACCGAAAACCAGAACAGATGCGACGAGACACAAACCGTAATGGTTGAAGCACAAATCATTGATGATAAATCGTTGCTTGTGATACTAAATCGATCAAAACCTAATTGTTCTTCCTGGTTAACTGGCGTTATGAGGCAGAACCAAGTAATTTGTTGATGGTAAAATTACAACAGTGATAGATTGAATGGTAACTATAGGAACAGTTGGATGCACGTTTACATTCACGATTTATTAACAACTTCCAGAGTGTACAAACTGAGTGTTACATTTGTAAAACTAGCTTAGATTGTATAATGCAACACAATTGTCTCTGCTGAATTAGCAGGTATGACAAGGAAATACTATTCTGTCACATAACAGCACACATAGACTTGACACAGCACCACTGTTGAAGTTCAATAGTGCATCACATATGCGATTCATACTATCACCATGGCTATGGATAACATGTGGGTCATTTCGTTATGGGATCACAGTGGACAGGGCGCCTGTATTTTTGCTACAGACAGAACACTTCACCTAGTTAAAAAAAAAACCTGAGCACAATCGACGACATAGCCAGTCTGACGGGAGTCTGATAACGTAACTATAACAAAGGGTGTCGGGAGGTGATTTTTTTAATTTGGAATCATTAAACGGAGAAATTTTTGATATCCAAAATTGGGGATGATACTTCGTAAAGGGACGCTTATAGCAAATGTTTATGTAAATTGGGCAACAATTAATCTGGTACGAGTGAAAAGGGATGAATTTCATTTGCCTAAATTGGTTTAGTGTTCATGTCTCGAGTGGCCGAAAGGTTGTAAATCTAACTTTAACTTTTGGGGTGTTGCGGGGGGGGGGGGGGGGGGGGGGGGGGGGGGGGGGGGGGTTGGGGTGGAAAGATGAGAGGTGGTGTGTGTATGTGTTTGCAAGTGCATGCGTGCATGTATGCGTTTGTTGGGGGGGTGAAATATGCCCTTCCTCTGTAAAAGGACACTCCGCTGTCCTTGTGATTTACATTTGTGTGTGAGTTTGTTTGAGCGTGCCAGTAGCCTACATTATAGACATAACAATATACAAATTGTGTACGCAGTAAGATAAAACTACAATTGACATAAATATATATATATGAAAATGAGACACATGACTCTCCATAATTAGAATTCATTAACATAGGAATTTAAGAATGAGATTAATTGGTAAGGTAGACATTATATACATACAATTATTATGAAGCTGTTAAATGTAGAATCAGTCCATATAGTGCAAATCATACACAATTTGTGGTTATGGTTCCACAGTGAGGATAATTTTTTTTTTTTTTTTTTTTTTTTTTTTTTTTGAGTCCTTAAATAGGGGATCCTGCGTCCTAATTTTTCTTTCCTTTGTTGGTGAGATTATTTTGTTGTGCGCGGTACCGAGGTTATGGCAGTTGTACACTATGCCCTAGCTATTTTGTACATGCAAGGCTACACATTATTTGTTTTTACAGCAATATTATTAACTACTACATTCGTAGTATCTTATGATACTTTAATCATACAAGTAATTTAAATATTATAGATTTAGGTTGTATGAACCACTTAGGATTAAGTGAATACATTCAGTATGTAGTAGAATCAATAAGACAAAGACATACAATTGATTTAGAATAAAATGAGTTGTGTACATAAAGTGCAACATGTATATACATATCATAAAATGTGGGACATTTACTAAAAGACTAAATATATATATACACTTTTTAAGCAAATATCTGAAGTGCAAACAATGTTGAAACATTTACATTAGTACAACTTATGTCAAGATCTAATATATATACATGAAACATTGAATACGTAATACACTTTAATACTACAACCGCTATGGTTTTGCTTTAAAAACTACCTGCGCACATGAGAGAGATGTCTATATATAAAAGCAATTACCAGCTAAGTTTATTATCACTTTTTGGTTCAGAGTGTGGATTAAGTAACGGATAAAGGGCTGGCGCGGAAGCGGGGGTAATATCGGAGTGAGAATTGGGGGATGGGAAGGCACAAGGTAAAATTTGTGTAAGACCGGAATGGCAAAATTGCAAATAAATCATATGATTTGATGACAAAATTGTTTTTGCTAATCGTAACTTAAGCAATGATATAGTCACGGAATTTGGAAGGGTCAAGGTATTTTCGGTCAAACAATTTGTTATGGACGGGTTATCCCACGTTAAATTTAAATTGGCTTTGAAGGTTCCCGAACTCAAAGTTAACGCTGACAGTTCAAATTTTTCTGGTAGCTTCCAGTATTGTGGACAAAAGGTCAGATACAACAAATCCAGAGAACAACAACTAGTGCCGTTGGTAAGAATGAGTTGAAGAGTTGTGTGAGATTTTATTGTGTTGACTAACTTGTAGACAAATGTAACAGTAATTACAAAAGTGATAGTGATTAGAATTGTAAATGAAAGGTAAGTGAGAATCAAAGTAGGTGTGGCTTCATGCTCGGATGTATTGTTGTGTAGTGATGCGCGGTGGATCTGATTATGTTGCCAATTAAGTGATTGGTGCTCTCCTATGGACAATGCTTTAACTTGCGCTGCTGTTTGTAGAACGGTGACTGTTAGTGTGAGCTGTCTGACTTTGAAGAAAAGTTGGAGTGTTAGGGAAACACTTAGGGTTGTAATTACAATTGAAACGTAGCTGATGACATGGGGGGAGGTAAACCACGATGAAGCCGATTTAGGTTGCCATTGTTCGGAATAAATCGGGTCCGTTAATGACTGGTAGATGCTGTTATTGAGTTTGGCCTGCAGAGAAATCTGACTGAGACTTAATTTTAGCTGATCATCTGTATTGGACGCATTAGAAAATTTGTGATGGTAAATGTTAAAAGATGGAACAGAGAAGTTTAGAGGTTCTTCGAATACTGTATTTGATCTTATGAAGGAGAGTTGATCCATAGAGAAGAAATTGTGCAGTAATGCGAGGTTAACGGGAAAGTAAAGGGAAGAGTTCTCGGATCTCGCGCAATTATTGACACGGGCAGGTAAAGAAAAATTGTCAGCGATGACAGAACATTTGCATAGTATATGCAAAATACAAATATTACATCCTGGTTTGGTTACAGTATCTGCTCCTGAACAAGTAAGGGAAAGAGATGTTATATTACTAAGAAGAATATTTCCAGATGATATTTCTTTAATTAGAGGAATAATACCGTTAGAAATGAAGCGAAACCTGCGCAGTTTGTTTATGGAGTCAGTTTGATCCATAAAGAGGGCGCTTGCACATGTCAAAGTATGATGATCTCGTTGGGCGAATAGATGAGGGCAACGTTTATAAAATGACCCCTGACACTGTAACAATTCCATCAGAGAAATTTCGATGTAAGATAACGACGATTTAGACACAGCCAAGTATTGTGGGAGGTTTCTAGGTAGAGAAGCATGGACCGTGGTGTGATTTAAAGGTATAGGAATGGCTGTTATTTGGTAGATATCAAACAGATGTGATGAAGAAGCTATAGGAATGCGAATTGAAACAAACAATGAGTCATTATGTCGGGCGTAATGGACATCTTGTGTATTATAATAATACGTTGGTAACATGTGGAGAACTTTAAATCCGGGATGTTTATGTTGTACCATATTGTTGACTTGTTTGAGCAAGTCAGACAAAAAAGGGAAAGTAACTAATTTTGGGGATAGTTTGCCTTGAACCAGTTCGTAAATGCCATCCCTGAATTGGTCAATTTGTGCATTAATAAAGTTGGCATTTCTACTGTAAGACATCCACAACTCTGTGATTGACAACACCCTATCTTGCAAACCTTTGATTATACTTTGGATACCTGAAGCCAACTGAGTGAGTTCGTCGTGATTTTGCTTTATCACATTAAAAGCATTATCTAACCTATGATTCACCATAGACATGTACGAACTCATCCCAGAGGCATGATTCTGAAACGCATGCGTCATCTTATTAGTTTGGGTCACCATTACATTAATGTGTTCCTTCAATAATTCCACATCTTTCATTTTTGCTGTTCCAAAAAGGGATTTAGACAAATCTCCTATAAATCCTAAAATAGCTCTATGGCTTCTTGATTTTGTTTCACGTCGCACTTCCGGAATGAGGTTAATGATTTCATCCGTCACATTTAGTGCATGCTTCATGACCTCCGTACGGATGCTTGTGAACGTTGACCAGATTTTCCATAATTGGTCACACGATGCATTTCGCGTCGTACAGAAAGGATATGTGGTTGGTGCCCATTCTTTCGTATGTAGTTGTATGTGTAAGGTGTGCGTCCACACCTGTTCTGCGTTGTTCATGACGCCTGTTCTGTCAAATATTACGCCATAATTCAATCTTTGGACACTGTCTACGGATCGTGCCATCGCGGGACCGACTTGGAGAAGTGTCATTATGAACAAGCTGACTAGCATGGCGTTTGAGAAGGTACCTGCAATTAATGAAACCACTTGATTTATGGTAGCAACGTATCCAAATAGTTATATTGCTCACAGCCATGTTACAAACTAAATTTAACCGGTAGGTGACACGATTGTTTATTGTTAACCAAAAGGGTTGCGCAAATTTTTTTTCTAAATTTAGGCATAATATACCTACAAGTTGTCACGAACGGTTTGACAGTAATTTATAAGCCATGAGTGTTAACCAATATAATGGATGCTGGTACCAAAGTGTCATAATTGCTAGTAATTTTAATTAAAGGATGCTTGATTCTATGGTGTATAGTAATAGATTCAAAAACTAGATTAAATGGGGGGGGGGGGGGGTGGGGGGGGGGGGGGGTCGGTGAGGAGTAGGGGTTATTTAGACAAATGAAGAAACAATTTGGCTGGCTTTGGTTTTTTTTCTTTTTCTAGCTCGCCCTAGACTCGTTTTGTGTATATGGAATTGCTCTATAAGGTTTTGAGGTATAAATGAAGCTAATTCCCAGCTCGACGCCATTGGTCCTTTCCACTTGACCTTGTAGATGATTTGACCGTTTTTATTTTTGCGTTTTTTTCTGAGCAATTTGTCTATTTGTTTGAATATTGGATCATTGAAGGTAATGTCGGATTTTCCGTTGAACTGTTGGGATAATGGGGAAGTCATTACGTCATTCAGGTCTGGGTCAATCGCGTTGTGTTCTGTAGACTGGTTTTGCGTGGATTGGTTGTCGGGTGTTTGTTGAGATTTTGGGAATGTCACAGTTTGTGATTGAGTTATGTTATTTGGCAAATTTACTTCTAAGTTATCACTTGGTTGTGGGTTGGTGAGTCTGTCGACGGGATCATTGTAAGGTTTCAATCTGTTAGCATGGATCCTTGAGCGCATAAGTCGATGTGTGCCGCAACGAGCTAATTGGTAGGTATGGTTGTCAGATTGATGACAAATATAGAAAGGCCCGATCCATCGTTTGACTAACTTTGCTGATATCCCTTTGGGTGTTTTGGGGCAATGAAGCCACACACGCTGTCCCACTTGGTAAGGTGGATTGCGTGCTTTACGGTCGTGACTTTTTATGCTTTTCTGTTGTGCAGCAAGTTGATTGTCCTTTGCTAATGAACGGGCCATTTTGAGGCGTTTGTGGACTGATGTCATATGTTGCTCAGTCGATTTTGGTAGACTGAGTGGGGGAAGTAGTGCCGTATCAATTGGCAAATTACACTGTGTCCCAAAAAGGAGGAAGAACGGGGACTGTAGTGTTGACTGAGTGGATGGATATGCTCTATAAGACATCATTATACTTGGAAGTATATCTGGCCAATCAGAGTGGTTCTCATTCACATAGGCTCGTAACGAGGCACCTATGACGCTATTCATTCGCTCACAAGTGCTGTTACTTTACTTTGTGGGTGGTAGCTGCTGGTTTCCACTTTGACAATTTGAAACAGTTTGCAAAGTTCCTTAATGATATTGGACATAAAATTTTTGCCGCGATCAGATACGAGTTTTCTTGGGGCGCCGTACCGACAAATGATGTCATTATACAAGTGTTTCGCGATCTCCGCAGCTGTTTGAGTTTTCAAAGGAAAAGCCTCGCACCACTTACTGAACGAGTCGACAAAAACAACAAAATGTACTGACTTCCATCTTGAGCTTTACTTATAGGTCCTAATATATCCATATGCCATCTTGAAAATATCTCATCGGGTGGAATAGGGTGAAGGGGCGCGGGCCGAGCGTGGACATGCCGTTTCGATTGTTGGCACGCGAGGCACGATTTAACATAGAGTTTGATGTCCGATGCCATATTCGGCCAGAAATACTTGAGCCGTATAGCTTCCAAACAACGTTCTTCGCCTTGATGGCCGCCGCCAGCCAGCGAGTCGTGGTACGAACGTAATACGTCATCACGCAGCGCGCTGGGTACTGCTAGCTGCTTGACTAAGCGATCGATTTTTCTACCCTTTCCCCTTGGGGCGTAATGGTGATACAGTAAGTCATCTTCTAAACTACAGTCAAACGACTCAACAACTACTCTGTGAGCCTCTTGTTTGTCAGCAGGAAGGATTTTTCGGTTACGCAAGTAATCGTAAATTGGGCCGAAATGATCATCTTGCTGTTGATAATCCGCTAGGGATTTAGGAGTGGCCGCGGTGAGTTGACAAATCAACGTGACGGGGTCGGTCTCATTGTAAGTAATTTGACTGTCTGCAAGGTGGGATAGAGCAGTGATAATATGAGCAGCTAGCTGCTTTGTAAGTGGGGTTTTGTAAGTTATGTCGTAAACATGTTCTATTCTGGACAAAGCATCGGCATTTCCATTATTTTTTTCCAGCCCTGTAGACAATGTCACAATTAAAACCCTGAAGCTCAATACTCCACATGAGAAGTTTAGGTGATTTGTTTTGTTTGGCGTCTTTTAGGTATTCTAGGCCTTTGTGGTCCGTTAGGATCAAAAACTTTTGACGGCCTTCTAAATACATTCGAAAATGACGTATGCCTTCAATGACAGCCAAACATTCCTTCTCGTGGACAGGCCAATGTTGTTCCGTTTTTGAGAGCGATCTACCAGCGTACGCAATAACGTGTTCCTTGTCGTCACTGTCTTTTTGTCCGAGTATGTACCCGATAGCGTAATCAGACGCGTCAGTGTACAAAATGAATTGTCGGTCATAATCAGGAAATTTCAACACTATTGGGTCAGAAGTCAGTCGATTTTTCAGCGTCTGAAAAGCATTTTGACAATTGTCAGTCCATCGAAATGGGACATCCTTGTTCATTAGCTCATTAAGAGGTCTAGCGATGTCTGCAAAGCCTTTAACGAACCGTCTGTAGTAATTGCATAACCCTAAGAATGCACGAACACCTTTGAGATTTTTCGGACAGGGATAATTTTGGACTTTGGCAAGTTTAGCCTTTTCCATTTCTACTCCTGAACCGGAAATCATGTGTCCAAGATAGCCAACTTTAGGCATGGCGAATTTACATTTCTCTGGTTTGAGGCGGATGTTTGCTTGTCGCAACCTAGAGAAAATGTCCGCGAGATGCTGCATATGTTGGGAAAATTCATTACTGAACACAAGAATGTCATCTACATACACCATTGCGTATTTTGTAGATAAGTTTCGCAAAACATGATTCATTACCATTGCAAAAAACACTTGGGGAATTCATCATCCCGAATGGAAGACGTTTGAATTGGTAGACACCTTGATGGGTAACGAACGCGGTTTTATGTGCCGTTTTCTTGTCAAGAGGTATTTGCCAAAATCCACTTGCGCAATCCAGTGTAGAAAATAGGGTTGCCTTATTTTGGCCAATGGAGTCAAATACGTCTTCAATATGGGGTAAGGGTTGGTGGAGTGGCTTGGTGACTTGATTCAATTTGCGATAGTCGACGGCGAAACGAAAAACTCTCCGCTCTTTTTCTTAACTAGCACGACAGGGGCCTGCCAAGGAGAAACTGACTGCTCTGTAAGGTCCGCGTCTTCCATTACTTCTATCTGCCTTTCTATTTCTGCTTTCTTTTCAGGACACACGCGGTATGGGGGTAATCTAATGGGACTGGCTGTACCGGTGTCTATGTGATGGTGATGAATGTGCGTTGACCCCAATTCTCTTAAATTAGCCGCGAAAACGTCTCGGTTCTTTCCCAACAAAATGAGTAGTTCCCTGTTTTGCTCAGGTGTAAGGTTGGGATTGGAGTCCACAAAGCCCAATGCTTTTTGCCGTTGCAATGAACTTGTTGTCTGATTGGCTAGCTGACCCACTAGATTGAAGACTATTAATACTCTCTTGGGACTTCCATGCGTGTATTTCATCACCTTGGAGCTTAGTAAGAGAAGCTACTCGCTGACCAGCTTTTATGTTAATGACATTGAAGTGAGGATTAAAAAGCCTTAAGTTGGTTAAGCCTTTGTTTGTTGTCGTAACGGAAGTAGCACCTACTAGGCCTGTTTTGGCGGGTAAGCACTTTAAAGGCTGCACCAGATACGGGTGGTTAGGTAGGGTGACGTTGGTTGTAGCTACAGACACAAGTGATTCACTTCTGGGCGGAATGATACAATTGTTAACCGATTTCATGACACACGAATCAGGCACACCAATCATTTTAACAGATACTTGCCCATTTTTCAATTTCAATTTACTGCTAGCAAAGCAAATGGTAGCTTTTTGAGATTGGAAGAAGTCCATGCCTAATATAATGGGTAAGTTCATTTCCTCAAGCACATAGAAAGTATGTTGAACTGGCAATGACCCAACATGAAAATTGAGGGAAAATTTTCCTAAAACAGAGATTAAATGTCCTCCGACACCTGTAACAGATGATAGATCACATGACGTAACTGTATTCTGCTGATGAATGGAAGAGAGAGTTTTAGGAGATATACATGACACAGATGCGCCTGTGTCTAGTAAAGCCTGGGCCTTGCTATTACCCATTGATACTTGAACAAGATTTCCGGTCAAATCAATTTCGAGCGTGGTCGCGGAGAGTGAAGGAATATGGATCAAAGGTTTGTCAGATGAGAGAATTGGAGAATGGTTTAAGGAGGCATCTGTATGTGCTGATTGAGGTGCAATTACACAAGTTGGCATGTTATTCACTGAACACTTAGAAGGATTATTGACTTGTTTAGTCCTTGGGAGACTACGTTTGTTGATGTCAGCGCCAACTTTGATATTTGTCATTGATTTGTTGAAATTTGTCAGTATTCCCATTTGTGTAATTTTTAGTTTTCCTTGAAACTACATTTTGATGCCCATCCCCAGAGTTAGTTGCTTGCACCCTTGAGACAGGCGCTGAATCCTAGCGGGGTTGGGGACGGGTGGATCTATTCGTGGGACGGTAGGATGTGGGAAATGACGATGCGGGGCCAGAGGTATTTGAGGCGTGGGGGGACGGATATCGAAGACGTGGCGAATGAGTTAGGTGCTGCTGCTTAATTCGACAGGCTCTCTCAATGTGGCCGGTGCGATTACAATAGCGACATTGAACATTGCTAAAACGACATTCATGAGACTGGTGATTATTGCTATCACATCTGTTACATGCAAACCCTGACTGACCTTGGTACCGCGCATACTCATTGGGGTTCCGGTATTTCTGTGGCGATGGTCGATGAGGAGGGGCGCTTGCCACGTTTACTCTCTGTTCCAATTGCTGAAATTTGTTCATGAGGGTTTCGACTGCATGAAGTATTTTCGAATCGTTGTGGATCACTGGAGGAGATAGCTGCGAGGTTGAGGTTGAGATGCACAAGCGGGCGTGGCGCAGAGCACTTTCGATGGATTTAGGCTCGTGTTGTAGCACTAGGGGTTTTATGGAGTCAGGAAGGCCATAAATAAATGCGTCAAGCACATCTATTTCCGATTTGTCCAATTGTTTGCCAAATTTTCTGACGTCGTCGAGGAAATCGTCAAGGGTTTCACCTGGTTGCAGTTTACGATTTTTGAATTGTTCTATATGGGTATGGCGCAACCCATCGACTGAGTCAAACCTGTCTATGAATGCCTCTTGAAGTGATTTCGCATTGGTTTTCACTGTATTGGGTAGCGTATGGTACCAGGAGCGAGCGGGGTTGTCCAATAAGCAGGGAATGTAGCCAACAATTTGTTCATCGCTCCATTTGTTTGATTGCGAGTAAAGTTTAAGCGTTTCAAACCACTCACCTGCCCGTCCTTTTGCAAAACGAGGCGGCTGAATATTTGGTATTTGAGTCATTGTTGCGGTTTCCTGGGAGCGGGGGTTACTGGCATATGAGTCGATGAATCGATGTGATGACCAGCTTGAAAGTGGTCAAACCGCGAATTCTCCACCAATTATGACCGGTTGGGTCACTGTGTTTTCGTCGAGATGTGATGAGGTACCAGATACGATTATTTGTAGGTCGTCGACGTGATTGCAGGTAGCTGAGGGTTGAAGCTAGATAATACCCGAGACTTTGTACGAATTTCTATTTTCTTTATTTGGTCGCGGCTGACTGGCACGTTCGGGTTCTACTTCGGGTTCTTGTGTGATGAATATGTCGAGTTGAGGAATATCTTGTGGTTGTAATGTAATGTGTGTCTGATGCTGTCGTATTTATAGTGAAGGTGCGGGTGGCTTGATGTGGTGAGCTGTGATTGGTTAATCCGGGGCTTGGGGTCATTCGGAGCTTTAATTGGAGATCAAACGGGTCTAAATTATTAACTTGGCGTCATAACGCCAAGTTATGGCGATCGACCCGGTTTGTTAGTTTGTATGTATGGATGTTTGTAACGTTTTTTTGTTTCGCGATACAGGTCGCAATTTTTAATATTTTTCAGATTTTTTTTTTTAAATGGTTGAGACCGACGATGCGCAGAACCGAGAGGTTTTGTTTTGACCTTGACTCAAAGGTAAGGTCAAGGTCATCGAATAAGTGAAAAACTAGTATCTCAAATAACTCCGTTAATAATGGTCGGATCGTGAAAAAATTTACACCATCGTGTGTAGCTCATTCTAATTGTAAAACTTTTAAACATCGAATATATAGTCATCGCACCGACGGTTTTCCCAAGCGCCTAAGGTCGAAAAAACGTGGTATCGGACCAAATGGCAATATGTTTCCTGAATATTTTGAGCGCCTATAAAACCGTCAATACATGTCCGATGGTAATAAAATTTGGTTCACATGTTCTCCACGACATACCAAGACGTATCCTAAAATATCATGAATGACGATGTCGTCACTTCCGGTCACGAAAGCATCAAAGTTTTCAAAAAATGACACAAGTTCAATGCTCAATACGTCCGTACTTTAGAGTTCCATTTTTAAACAGTTTAGATATTCTGAAAGTGTAATGTAATTGTAAACTTTTTCTAAATATACTTAGTTGTAAATAATGCATTGTTAAAAATATTGTAGCAGGTCGAAAATTTCTGGTAACCAAAATCTCTCAACTTATTGATTTCGCAATAAATTCACTAATTATCGTCCGATCGTAAAAAAATTAACATTTTCTGAAAGCTGATACAATTGCCAAACTTTGATTGTTGACATATGCTATCAAAATATTCGTCGGTTTCAAAGCGCGTTGAGTTGAAAAAACAAATTTCACTCAGTCAATTTTCGTCAAATCTTCGATTGCTAATAAAATCGAAAATATCAGTTCTATAGTCATAAAAAACTGCTCAGCTGTTGTCATCGACAGCACGAATCGTGTTCTCATGAATTGAGATGAAATAATTGTTGTGGCACGAAAATTCGGAAAAAAAATTATGTCCGTGTACTGGAATTGAACACCGGCCTCTGGCATGGAAGTCCAAAACAATGCCGCCACGCCACCTAGCATACCGATCTGAATTGTCATATATATATCATAACTATAATAGGTGCGAACAACAGCTAAACACTCAACATGATTGATAAACCCATAGTAATTTTGTTCATTATTGATTGATACGGATGTTTTATTGCTTGACGTTATTTGGCTTCTGAATGAATGATTAAGGTTGATAGTCTCACAAAGGGTCGCCGCTGCTGCCAGCTCGCTTTACGTGAAGCCGGCAAGCTGCAACACGAACCAGTCCAATTGACTGTCAAAATGTATGTCCCCTCAAATATTTAGCATATCGATGCAACACACAGCAAACGAAACCATGCTATTCAATACTTTTTTATCACTCTTGGCTATCGATGGTTCCCACTAAACATCATAACGATGATAACGTAATGATGATTTGTGCCTTATGATTTTTTATTTCCCATGAATAACTTTGTAATCATAATGGTTTTCATGATACCTGGGTGTATATAAATTATGGTTTTTTTGGTAATTATCATTTTTAAAAGGCCAAGTTCCCCCATGGTTTCATGGGCATCTTGATTGTTAAGGGAATTGACGGGACTTGGATGTTTTCATCAAAGGATTGGGTTTGGTTAAGGACTATATAATTTGGAAACTGACCCGTACG
>CM067355.1:17616683-17626683 GCA_034190875.2 Urechis unicinctus
TAAACATGAACCGATGAGTCCTGGGAATGTTTATTTCGTATTAAATGGACATCTGACACAAGGTTAGTGGCTTTAAAGCACAAATTTACATGTCACGAGGAAATATTTCGACCCGCTACACAGAATAAACAGCGGTTACCCCATATGTCTCCAGCTTGATATTGTACATGACAATTGCCTAACTAAAGATGTTTACAGGGGTCTTTCGACAAAAATCCTCATCCAAGAAAAGCTGTGCTACTGATCAAACAATAAGCATATATCTGAAAATTTGGTTCCTGTTGAAATAAACTGAATCAAGTGAACCGCAGCCATACTGCATCACGTGTGTTATTGCGAGAATTCGTGTGTGTCCTCATAAGCAAATTTGATATTGATTGATGCGAGTTATTTCATTTGATTTAGTCGGTGAATGATTTGATGATTGAGTAACTGCACGAAGCTTCCATGATTTGCAAGTAAAGTGAATATGAGGTTGAATCGGTTACTCGGGTGAAATTGTAGGAAGTGATATACTTGATTGAGCTGTGAGTGCGTCTTGTAGAATGATTGAATAAGTGAATGAGTAAATGATTACCCACCTGAGAGGTTGGGAGAGTATGATAGATCGAGTGAGTGTGAGGGATCTGTTGGATGAACTATTGACAGAATAAATGAATGTGTGCGGGTATGGGGGAGAGGGGTGAATGAATAAATGTGCAACTGATAGTGGTATAGTGTGCGTTATTGCATGGGTGGGTTAGACGGCCAGTTAGCGAGTGAGTGAGTGGGTGAATGGTTCGGTGCATGGGCGAGTAAGCAGAAGAGGATGAGAATTAGTAAATGTGTGGTTGTAGTAGCGCGTCTGTAAGTAAGAGTGAGATAAAGGCCGTGAGCGGGTGAGAAATATTGAATAAACGGCGATTTGTAAGATTGTCACATTCCATAAGGGAGTGAGGGATTAGAAGTTGATCTCGATTCTACACTTCCTACGTTTGGTAGGGGAATGACTGGTTTAATGGTTGGATGTGCGCGGGAGAGAAATGGATTGAATGAACGCGTATTTGTGAATGTTACTATGCGTGTGGTGAGGAGGTCAGTTAGTTAGCCAGTTAGTGAGCGAGTGGATAGATGAGTGCGTCGGTTAGTAAGCCGGTGAGTGTGTGAATGGGCGAATCAGTCAATGAGTTGCGTTAATGATGTGTAAATATGTGGGTGCATTGGTTAGTAAATATATAAAATTGATAACCAAAACATACACAGCTATTGCCTAGTGAAGTGCATTTATGCAATCCATATTCATATCAATGAAATATGTATAATTGATAACCGAGACTTACACAGCGTTTGCCTATTCTATGTAAACTGCATCCAGCGCTTATGACACAGCAATGAGAATGCGATCAAAACTGCCTGTACGATTTAGCGAACAGAACAGTTTATGGTAACATATATTTTGCACGATGTTACAGGACATAAGACCAGAGATGCGACCACATCGCTTACAACAGGACAAGTGCAAGCAGGTAAATAATTGCCGCAGAATGCATTTAGTATTGCTAGCATGGTATCATTCAAATTGTAAAAGCTGTGTTGAGTTGCAGCTTTAGAGGTTTTGGGAGGTATAGTGTCATCCTACTGTAGAGATGGCTGTGCTTGTTATATAGAAAAATTGAAGTGTGTTAATTTATGTCAAGAGACTTTGTCATTATATCGTTGTTGAGCTTACTTTAAGGTTATTGATTTAAGAGAACAATCTGCTTTCGATTTCATCGCATATGTATGATTATAGTAAATATATGATTGTTCACATGGAAGTTTCTGTCTATAGCATTTGTCGTCATCTTTGGGATTTCTATGGTCTGTTATGTATATTTCTGTATCAGAATAACACGAAAGAACAGACAGGTTGCCACTATTCTATGTAGAATTAATTTTATGTTCATATCCATGGACCAGCAAATCACGTCAATAACATTGCCATTGTGTGATGATGCTCATCGGGCTGACATAAACCAACATTCAGCTTTTAGGTCAATTATTAGCAAGTCAAAACGTATCTATCGCTAAACTGATAGGGGCCGATTGTGTGTATATACAGCCGCCAAGAAAAAACTTGATGCTTGTCAGAATGTTTTTTGGGAATGCTCAGTGTGTGTGCGTGTGCGTGTGTGTGTGTGTATGTGTATGCGGGTGTGCCGGAGCTCGTGAACACAACAGATGAATAACACATGTTGGCTTAGATGCTGCCATGCGCTTATCAATTACGTACCCTTTATTCCGCATTTGAAAAACCATTCATTCGTTATGTGGAAAGATCCAGAAGAGAAGTTATGACACATATTTATCTTTGTTGTTTTCACATAATTGCCTAATCATTGAGTGGATTAGAAGAATAATTTGATCAATAACATTGAGTATTCGGTAAGGATGTACCTCTAAATAATGTGCACAGTTGTAGCTACTGCAGGCAAGAGATGTGATTAGTCATAAATGAACTGGTTTGCGAAGTAAAATTATCCTGCATCATAGATACTCCACTTGTGTTCTATCATCATCATCATCATCATCATCATCATCATCATCATCATCATCATCATCATCATCATCATCATCATCATCATCGTCGTCGTCGTCGTCGTCATCGTCATCGTTATCATCATCAACATTTTGTTGCTAGAAGGAGATCTGCTACTGAGCCACTGTACAATTGTCCTCTTCATTTGGTTAACGATCAAATAGCATTTACCGTTAGCGTGTGCATTTGACAACCAGCATCAAGATTCCAGCGAATGAGTAGAGAAACCCGCCCAAAACAAATGGTACCGTGTAACCTCCACTTACTCCAAATAGCCACGCTGTAAGGACAGAAGGTATATCATTAGCGAACATTAAACAGATCAGTGATGCTGACGTGAATCATATTATTATCATACCAGCGAGTTGTACCTGCAATTGGTGGGCATATGACACCAGCAACATTCTGTGCTGAATATAAGTAACTAAAAACTGAGGTCAAATTGTTAAGGTCATGTAGATCGGCGGCAACAGCAGGTGATATTGCGTAGAGAAGGCCGTACATAAGTCCCAAGCACAATGACAAGGAGGCAAACCACCAGAATGTTTCGTACGCCGGCAGTAAACTAATACACATTCCTCCAATGACTGTGACTATGGTATGGAATAAGAGTCGATTCACATTTGGCTTTATATGCGTATTCCGGTATCAACGATGTACAAGTCGTGATTGGCCAACACATAGGTCGTGCTACAGATAATGTCCAAGCTGATTTAGTGGAGCAAGTAACGAATCGGCCTATTTCACGTGGAGCAGCAGGCAGTAGTACAGCCATCATTTGACAATATCTCCTAAGAATAGGGTTTTGTTTTAACTCTTCATTGTCTGTACTTTGCTGGAGAGTTGCATTCTGACGCATTGCCAGCATAAACCTTGCTGGAGTGTTGCATTCTGACGCATTGCCAGCATAAACCTTGCTGAAGTGTTGCATTCTGACGCATTGCCAGCATAAACCTTGCTGGAGTGTTGCATTCTGACGCATTGCCAGCATAAACCTTACTGGAGTGTTGCATTCTGACGCATTGCCAGCATAAACCTTGCTGGAGTGTTGCATTTTGGTGAATTGCCAGCATAAACTTTGCTGGAGAGTTGCATTTTGGTGAATTGCCAGCATAAACTTTGCAGGAGAGTTGCATTTTGGTGAATTGCCAGCATAAACTTTGCAGGAGAGTTGCATTCTGGTGGATTGCCAGCATAAATCGCATCGCACAAAATCACTATCTGGTTCCCCAGGCGTGAAGCACGATTGAAATACAGTGGTCTTATAAATACGCAATAGCTGAAATATCTCTATCATATTTAATGAAATTTCCCTTATATGCAATTATCATGTACAAGATCTTATCCATCCTTACCTACCGTATTCTATCATATGATTCAGCTAACTATTTAAAGGCCATAACGCACTTCCTAGCTGTGCTGCTTCTCCCTACGCATTCTTTGGACAATCATAATGCTCTGTCTGCCATTTGTCCTAAACTTTGTTTCACTTTGTCCTAAACCTTTCCACACATGTTAGTCGCTTGATGCAAATAAACTTACATAATGTAAATATACCTCCTATATTGACTCTGTTGTATATCAATCGGGGTGTGGTGTTGTGGCAAGATCGGAACATGCCCACTGACAATTTAAGTAAGGCATGCGTAAAATATGCTGCGGGTTGAATACTACAGCAGGTAACAAAAACGCTGTTTCAAAATGTGTAAGAACCCATCCGAATAACATAATCTAGTAAATGGTTTGTCCGATTGTGTACGTTCGGTTTAAAAACTGCGACAACGTCTTACACATTTTGTCCTCGTTCCAATACTCCTGAGCATCACCACTAGTTCCTATTTTGGAGAGTTGCCCCCGCGAAGCGTGCAGGTAACGACATAGCCTCGAGATATAAGTTGCAGATTTGGAGCCATACATAAATGGTACAGGTTTTTGTATGATAGCTTTCTTGCGCTGTATGTATTCGTTGTACATGTCGTCATTATGATTTATGGTAAACAAAAACTTGCTCAACTCTTCTGGTGAGTCAAAATCCTTTACGTCAATGTACGTCTTTGGAGGCAGAAGTTTGGAGTAGTTAGCACGTCCAAGAACAATTGGAATAACATCGGCTTTCTTATTGGCGACGATGCGCCAGAGTTTCTCAGTGACGTAATCTTGGCAAATGCTGTTCTCGAAGGACAAATAGAACTTGCATTGCTTAGACAGGAAATCCGAGTCACAGTTTGCGTATTGCATCCGCCCCCCGCATCCAATGGATGTGTTTCCACAACGACCCATTTTGTCCACCGAGATGAATTTCTGTAACTCCTGTACACATAATAAACACCAAAGCAAGTCGCGTTTTATTTATGGATGCACATTTGTGCAGGGGTAGTGGTTAATGCAATGTTGGTCTTATCTTGACATACTCATCCCTCTGGGACTGCAGGGGTAGTGGTTAATGCAATGTCGGCCTTACCTTGACATGCTTATCCCTCTGGGACTGCAGGGGTAGTGAATAATGAAATGTTGGCCTTACCTTGACATACTTATCCCTCTGGGACTGCAGGGGCGGTGAATAATGCAATGTTGGCCTTACCTTGACATACTTATCCCTCTGGGACTGCAGGGGTAGTGAATAATGCAATGTTGGCCTTACCTTGACATACTTATCCCTCTGGGACTGCAGGGGTAGTGAATAATGTAATGTTAGCATTACCTTGACATACTTATCCCTTTTGGACTGCAGGGGTAGTGAATAATGCAATGTTGGCCTTACCTTGACATACTTATCCCTCTGGGACTGAGCATTGCAGTTACTGACAAACCAAGCCACCATCTTAGTTTTGTTAGCAGCGTAATTGATATTCACAGACTGGAGCTCTCTTAGCTTTGTTCTGTTAATCTGTTGAATGACCTCCTCTTCTGTCCAGAATGGAACGTCTGAGTCGAAGGCAAATGTACTTGTGATATTGAACGCATGAGTGAAATCATGCTGGGTACCCTGCCAGCCAAAATTCCAAGCAATATATGGAGCTTCATGTGGCATATTTTCTGTGCTTTTCCCATGCGGTGCCAGTTGTGTTTGCCAGGCCACAAAAGAATCTCAATGGTACTTGACCTTGGTTTAGCGTGCCAGTATGGCTGTGCTTGCTGACAACATCATAAAGGTTTGAAGATGCATTGTTGTTAAGAGATATATGGCGAGTCACAAAGTTGCGCCGCAACCTAGGCTGGGCAAGGTTACTGTGTATTGCTGTCAGAGGCGCGATATCCTGACCCTCTGGCGGCGGATATAATGTATTCCTATTCCACCAAGCAACCAACAGCACACTGAAACACACGGTTCCTGTAATGATGACAGAGCGTCGGTAGCGGGCCATGATGTCTTCCGGTTTGCTGAACAGAAAGAGAACTATTTTATGATGCTGTGCTTAATCAACCACATATAGCAGGTTAAATTGTGTTTTTTTAACTGTACGCATTATCTTTACAAAGCATTATTTTTACCTATGCTCACTGGTGTCAATAAGAGTTGCAATTATCAATGCTGCTGACATGAATCATTTGAAAAGTGGGTTTTGAAATAATGAGGTTTATTTGACTCAGGTATTGCGTAAACGACTATATTTTTGGTCACTTAGGGTTCATCTTGAAATGTTGAATGGGGCTATCAATATGAATCGACTGCTGTACCCAATGGTAGAAACAGGACAGAGATACTTGATTGGAAGGTAATGTCATGTAAACAAATGACGTATTGTGCTCTGATGTTTTACGTAAACAGGATGCCGCCATAGATCAATATGTGTCAATACCTGATTGTAAACTCAACTAAATCAATCTGCTGCCATTGATAATTGATTCCATCTACCATTGTTTGAAGTGTCGAAATTGTCTGTCATATAGGTAAGTGAATTGTGTAGGGTAATACAACTGGTTATGGCTGGAGGCAAATCAATGCTTCAAGTTCAGCTTCAGTCACCTGATCGACTTGAGTTTCAAACATTAACCCGCAGTTAAGCTTCTATACTAAACTTCTGATATATCGCACGTCATGCAGCATTCGCCTCGTTTCCATTTACTTCGGTTTGATTATCGCCTTATGCGTTTCAGGGCCGAGTCGGTGTGCCACACTACCAACAAAGCTTACACACATTCGCGTGCCTGGATCTCGTGACCACGCCCAGTATAGCTGAAATTTAATTTGCACTTACTGTACGTTTCAGTTATCTATGCCATCGAGGACAAGATATACGGTATTCCTTTTCTAACACAACGCGCCATAGGAGGAACAATATTTGAGTCTTTCTTAAGCTCTGTTATACACTCTTATTAGCCCAGAGTTTATGGGGTAGAGGTGTTAAAGACAGGCTGTCTTTAAGGTATATGATGAAGTATTAAAAGCACTCGCCAAGTCAGAAACACCGCGAGCCATTAAATGTTTATACACAATAGAATTCGTAAACCTGGGTGCACAGCTGCTTCCAGGAGGAGGGGTTACTCTGGATATTATAAATGCATCGTGTATGTCGTCTTGAATCAGGTGGCATTAAAGATATGTTATGAATACACTTTGCTAACATTGTCCAGCTGAGATAACTAGATTCTTGCTACTGGGCAAAAGCGCCGATACATAAAATCTTTGGTCACTGGCTCGCACTGCATTTATTTCTTATCAGTAAACATCTGCCCCCACCCACTCTCCGGTTCTCCTTTTTGTCTCATTTGGTAAGCGGTGTTGTGGTATGGTACGCGTGACCTGATTCAACTACATCATGAACGCAGTGAATCTCATGTCAGGGTGGGAGATCGCGCATGTAATAAAATAACTCTCCTCTTTTCAGATAACATATTTGGCCAATATGGCTTAATTAATATCCAGTGCGGGCAGCAGGTTAGCCACTGGTGTACATGGGTTCTCTTGTCAGATAGGGCGGATAGTGATGGGGTGTCAGTCATAATATCCTCAACAAGCGCTGAAATATATCCCTCAGAGCTTGAAGGTCGTTAATAAACCTACCAGTAACTGCAAGGTCAAATCAGCTGGGCTTTATATGAAGTACCGATGGTGACAGGTTATATATTTATACTTGATTAAAGGGTCTCAGTTACAGGAACTGCTACCTTTTTGACTTTGAAGTGTAGAAAATTAACATTGCTGAATTTGTCCACGTTTTGGTTTGTGTTAGATAATGCAAAACACCATCGATACAAACGTTTTCAACATGTCCATTCCCTGCAGTATGAAGCCGGTGTCTAACTCTTACGCACCATGTAACTGTCTAGATAATAACACATGTATCTACTGCAATGGACCGTGTCCTGTCGGTTGTTATCTGAGATGGAATGGGGCACTCACATGTATCAACAATACTATCATTCAATACCACACAAAGATTTGATATATATTTTCGCCTATTTGCATTTGTTCTGCTTCATAAATAATGTTTTTAGTGAAATTCACTATATCTAAAATTAAGAATGTTTCACCAAATTGAGCATAGTGCAAACACATTGCAGCTGCGTAACCACGTCGTACTCATTGCACAACTGGTGTTTTGTGCATTTAAAACCTGTAACAAGGGAACCCATAAAGAATATTGTCACACACATTTGCAATCCCATCGAGTTTTAATTATATTATCATCCTCTTATACAATAAATAATTGATACATTGTTCTGAATACAGAGTTACGCTTACAAATGTTACCTCCCTAAATGTATCATCTCCCTCTTCCACAGAAGCAGCTTCCCAAAGTACAACCATGGTGAGTGCAGGAGTAAAGTGAGAACGAAGAAGCTTGCGACTTGGCGCACATGCGAGTTCAGAAGCTAGTTAGTAAGTGGGTTTGCGATATTACAATACTGATGTGTTGAATTGATATAAGTCCATTTGCGCTGCCAACCATTCACCATGTATTTAAACCTTTTGAGGAAGCTGACTGAACCCTCAATAGTAACCCAAACGAAGTACTAAACACCATATATACATAGGGCGTTCACATCCACCACTGAATAAACAGTGACAGCAAGCTAGTATACACTGTCGCTCTGATTAATAGTCACAGAAGTCTGTTTGTTTTATGATAAGGGTCACCTCATTGTGGTTGCGGCAGATGAATGCTTTAGCAAGCATTGTTGTATATGAGGCACACATCCAGGTGAGCCTTTATTGATTGAGTTAGGGCATACTGTGACAGAAAAGTAAACCCATAGAATATGCATTTGAGGTTTACAACGCCAGTCAGACATGTATGGCATTCTTAAACATGAACCGATGAGTCCTGGGAATGTTTATTTCGTATTAAATGGACATCTGACACATGGTTAGTGGCTTTAATGCACAAATATACATGTCACGAGGAAATATTTCGACCCGCTACACAGAATAAACAGAGGTTACCCCATATGTCTCCAGCTTGATATTGTACATGACAATTGCCTAACTAAAGGTGTTTACAGGGGTCTTTCGACAAAAAATCCTCATCCAAGAAAAGCTGTGCTACTGATCAAATTATAAGCATATATCTAGAAATTTGGTTCCTGTTGAAATAAACTGAATCAAGTGAACCGCAGCACTACTGCATCACGTGTGTTATTGCGAGAATTCGTGTGTGTCCTCATAAGCAAATTTGATATTGATTGATGCGAGTTATTTCATTTGATTTAGTCGGTAAATGATTTGATGATTGAGTAACTGCACGAAGCTTCCATGATTTGCAAGTAAAGTGAATATGAGGTTGAATCGGTTACTCGGGTGAAATTGTAGGAAGTGGTATACTTGATTGAGCTGTGAGTGCGTCTTGTAGAATGATTGAATAAGTGAATGAGTAAATGATTACCCACCTGAGAGGTTGGGAGAGTATGATAGATCAAGTGAGTGTGAGGGATCTGTTGGATGAACTATTGACAGAATAAATGAATGTGTGCGGGTTGGGTGGAGAGGGGTGAATGAATAAATGTGCAACTGATAGTGGTATAGTGTGCGTTATTGCATGAGTGGGTTAGACGGCCAGTTAGCGAGTGAGTGAGTGGGTGAATGGTTCGGTGCATGGGCGAGTAAGCAGAAGAGGATGAGAATTAGTAAATGTGTGGTTGTAGTAGCGCGTCTGTAAGTAAGAGTGAGATAAAGGCCGTGAGCGGGTGAGAAATATTGAATAAACGGCGATTTGTAAGATTGTCACATTCCATAAGGGAGTGAGGGATTAGAAGTTGATCTCGATTCTACACTTCCTACGTTTGGTAGGGGAATGACTGGTTTAATGGTTGGATGTGCGCGGGAGAGAAATGGATTGAATGAACGTGTATTTGTGAATGTTACTATGCGTGTGGTGAGGAGGTCAGTTAGTTAGCCAGTTAGTGAGCGAGTGGATAGATGAGTGCGTCGGTTAGTAAGCCGGTGAGTGTGTGAATGTGCGAATCAGTCAATGAGTTGCGTTAATGATGTGTAAATATGTG
>CM067355.1:17629183-17654470 GCA_034190875.2 Urechis unicinctus
GGTGAAACAAAGCAAAATCTACTTAGCAAATTATTCAATTACTTGCAAAATCAGTGTGTCTATGAATTATGTTTTGTACGTCAATAATACCTGTGATTATTCCATAGAAGAAAGTCAGTGACGTGAAGCTTTTTGCAAATGCCGATAAAAACGACCCTATTGCCGCAATGACGCTCCCTGCAATTGCTGAGGATCTATAGCTCAATATATTGCTAATGCATCCACCTACTGGAACTGTAATATTTATAAATACATGCAGTTAATTAGCACTCAACAAGTTTGGAGATACATGGCATGTTAATAATTAAAATGCATAAGATAATAATACACTGATAAGGATGCAAACTCACCGACAATGGAAACTATTAAGCTATTCAAAGCTAGCATCAAAGAGGCCTGAGCCGGACTGATGTTGAAAACTTCACGCAATTCCTCGAGTAGCACCCCACTGGACGATACAAGGCCGATCACCATAAATTGCAGCACCATGGAACATATTAACACCACCCAGCTGTGGCATTTGTCTGAAATGTCTCCTGGCAGTTCCTCATGCACACTAGAGGCCCGAAGCCGGGTTTGTTCAGTGGAACGCATTTGAAGGAAGGTGTTTTCTGTCAAATGGGTTAGTGAAAACTATTTAATTGTATTCTGCACGTGGTGATGAACGTGCATGGAATCTACTTCAGTTATCGTTCATTTATGATGACTTACCTTATGTTGTTTTCAAAATCTGTCGGTGGAAACAGGTTTTTTGTAGTGTAAGTGCTGTCAGCCGAGCAGGTTCACATCTGTGCCATAAGTACAATCAGACCCGCAGTTATATTGTTCGTCTACCACCCGCGATCAACGCGTAAAGCCTTTCATGACATCTGCACGTCAATACCGTTCTACAGCCATTGCTTACAATTGACAGTGAAATTGTATTTCCCGGCCCCTAACGATGATTGGAGTAGTTTAACTAGACACTAGACAGCTTTGTGTTAAACTTGTGGCATGATGCTGGGTTACATTTGATCCTGCTCTATCAATATATATTGCATGGCTTGTCACTATGCTTGAGCATATTTTGAGTGAACAGGTTACTTTTCATGCACATGTGCCAGTACAATCACCACTCGTGAATTAATTGACTGCAGCAGCATGTGCTTTTCTAGTTCAACCTTCATCTTCCCAAAATACGCTTTGTATCATCACAATATTAATCTTGACCGATGTTACGCAGGCCTAAAAGGCAACATATTCCTTGCACTCATGTTATTACGAGCCGCACCAATCTACGGCCACTTCATTCGCATAAAAAGAACACCGTAGATGAAACCATGGTTACCATGACATTTAAAATAAACATGCAACTATTGCAGCGATAAAGAACTTTCTACCATATCTGGATCATTCTGACTTCAAGCAGGTTGTTGGCAGTTCGTGAACTCCGAAGGTATCATAAACATATAATTTGGCAACGACGCACCTTGTGACATTAGATGTGGGACCGACTGGTCCATAGAGATGATCGAAGGTGTTGCTACCAGTTTAGATATGACTGCATTGATATTTGCTCTTTATAGTTAAATATATTGCAATTAAGCACACGCTCTAATCCTCGGTCAATCAACAATTCTCATTTATCAGAGCAATGCAGGACCGTATTACACATGTACGAATTTCTGATATTAATTTACTGGCACAACTGAAATGTTTATCGCCATTGTACTCGCACTATGTGGGAGTCGGTGCATATGATAAAATCATATGCACATACTTTTGCAAATGGATGTTATCCGTGCTATGTCACATCATAGGTGTCGACGATACCCGAATTCAATCACAGGGACTTCATTGGCAATTGCTTCAGCTTGCCGGTTCGATGTGTGTGAGAGCATTTACTTTATTTATACGCTTAACGAGATTGAGAAATATCAGCTCACTAACAATTTAGCATATAAGGAAACATATTTTATTAGCTAGTATAATTTGTATTTTGAACAGGAATGTAATTGACGATATAATCATCATGATATCAATGACTGACAACTTCGATTTTGATATAACATATGTTGATTTATTTTATGCAGTAACCATTGAACCACGTGATGTGCAATGTCGAAAGGGGAATATGTACCAAATCTTGTAGTTTTTATAACAAAATTCGCAGCTAGCACAACCGATTATTGATACGCGTATGTTGGTGGTAGACGAGTCGCTTTGTAGCAAATGTATCAATAAGGGCTTACTAGTAAATATTCCGGTTGATTGACTGCATATGTTAAAAAATGAAAAATTGAAAGATAAGAAATGCTGTATATCATATCCAAGATCGTTTAGGCAATAATGGATTTTATATAATCCTTGTGTCTATCAGTTTGCGTTTCTTACTCCTAGCGTTGGTGTGTTTGGCAACGACGAAAAACTAAGGTACATTCACTTATTTAAAGAAAATGTTAATACGTGTTCGTTCTTTAAAGAACTGACCGACTGGCGACATATTGATTTCATATGATGTATCAACTAAATGCAGCACTTACGTCTCGCTCATTATATATCAGTTCACATGCACAGATCACCCTTTCAAATGTCCGTGCGCGGCGCAATTGAAACAAGAAAACCACTTATGACAAATTTATTCAATGTGGTTACTAGACTATAATAGCATCACTTACGCGAGATAATTTGTATATTCAGCAAAGCCCAGAACAACGGATTAAATATTTAAATCTTGCCATTTAACATAACCTTTGCAAGGGGAGGGATTTGTGAATGTGGCCTTTATCTCTATGTAATTCTGTATATGTTAGGGATGAGGATGCGATGTATCGGCATGCTGGCTAGGTTATATCCCAAACCATAGCAACACAGGTTTGCAATCCACTGACAATGGGAAGGACTAAACAAACGTGCCTATATGATCGTTTTGAATGGTGTATTGAAGAACTCGTTTGCTTGCTTGAAGCTGGTACAGATGTGCTTGTGCTGCGGATCAAAGGTAGCACCATTGATAATCATACAACGTATCAGCATTAGCCCCACTGACAGCACGCTTGAACAGTTGTATATGTATATATATATATATATATATATATATATATATATATATATATATATATATATATATATATATATATATATATATATATATATATACACGTATATATATACTTATATATATATATATATATGTTTATATATATAATTATTTTTTTATATATTTGTTCATACATATATGCATATGTATATATGTATATAATCTTCAGAGCATAAACATTGCCTCCTTAGTCATACGTATCACCCCTCTGCATACCTGGTTTCAGACACATCATCAATGATCGACAAGTACATGTTCCTAATTGGAGGGAACGCATAAACAGCCTCCTCCGGGATTTCTTCATAGCCGTCAGCATCATCATTCACATAAGGGTCTTCATCAATAACATCGTATTGGTGGCTTGATAATCTGCTTATAACCTGTCTTAATACTGGGGAGTTTTCAGGTCTGACTGGTTCCATGGGGAGAGCTAAAGGATGTAGATAACCGTCGTTTACGTCATCCACGACACTGATACTTGGATTATCAACGAGGTCACATACTGATGATGTGTTGAGTTGTCGGCTTCGGGTACTGATACATCAATATAAATGACACTGTTGACTCACTGCAAAACAAGGTGTTTCTTTTGAACCAATATGACACAAATTGTCTTATTCATTTAGTTTAAGGGCTATATGGACTGTCGCGTACCGTAGAACACGAGCAAAGACAAGTTCTCCAGCAAAGACGCATACGGCAACAATTATTCCGATTGTGAAAGCTGCAACCCGATACCTTATATATGATTGTGTGAATGCACTGGACTTTGATTGATTATGGAAAAATCGGCAACGCCAATGGCGCATAACATAGCTTCCTCTCACCAGCAATTGTGATTTTGTTGGCAGGTCGGCAGTCACTTGAATCATTATAGCCGATTTGATCAGCAGTGTCCGTTGTATAATCGGCTTGATCGGCTGGATTGAGAAACAGAAACAAGATAAGGCGGCTTATGGGCTTTGTATGTCATGTCACTATGTGGCCAAAAACAAATGCTCAATCAAATTTAACCTTGAAATGGTGTAGTTTGGAACTTACTTGGGCGTTCAGTGCTGTTCATGCGTTCTGTAGATGATGTACCATATCTACTATAAATGGCATCACCTGCAGAAATATATCGATATTGATTGATTTTTTATCCCCATATTGGTAACTGCTTCCGTGGACTGACAACTTTGCAATTTAACCACCCGATAATGGACACAAAGCCGGAAATGTAATTAAAGAAGGCACAACAGTAATGCATTTTGCAGAATCGTTTGCTTGGTATGAATTATAAGTGATTTCTAGATGAATTCAATACAAAAGAGTAGCGCTTGTTGGCATATAGCGTTTGGCTGCTACCATAACCGCTACTTTATGGAGGACTTGCTTAAGTTTACGACGGAATGAACCAGGTCATGTTAGCAGACAATCATATAGAAATCTGCATCAACTATGACACTTTCTTTTCAGGACTACTGGACAACTGTGTTTAAGTTTATTTAAGCTACATTTATAAAGCAGAAACCAACTCACAGGCAGCAAGTTATTATTTGTCAAAAAGACAGTGTGTAAAGACAGTTGGAGGAAATGAAGGTATGTGGTGTACGTGATCATTGGTAGATCAAGCTGATAATTGTTGTGTGGAGTTTGAGATTATAGGTCTTATACAATGCTCTTGCTTTGCAATAAAAACCTACTGTGTATCAATTACCTAATGTTGGCGAGTTCCACAAGTCATCTGCTCCAATCCTAGATGTAGAAGAAGGGTCTGTTTCTTCCATTGCGGTTGTTAGTGAGTCCTCACTGTAGTGTTTTGTAGTCGGTGTTGCTTGTGGCGCTGTAGTGGGATCTACTTCCATTGCGATTGTTTGTGAGTTCTCACCAGACTTATATACATCTATTCAAGCAGAAATATATTTGATTGCACAGCATGATTGTAACGCAGCTTTGAAGCCTCTTGCGCATTCGTATTTGCAAGTAGTTTCACGATGTTTGGTTTGCTTTTAAACAAGTATTCAACAAATCGTGTCAGTGACATGGCAATGACAATATGACTACACAAGGTCAACTTACTATAACAGTGTTGACGACACTGTGTTTTATCAGGTCGAGAACACAGTGAATAACATGGCCGACAACGACGGCTTATGCGGTGGCAGTAATGAGTCACTGGACAAGTTCGAAAGCAGTACGGCAGGCATTCCGGTGTCTGTAATCCCAAACTGATTCTAGTCGAGCAATATGATTCAATTGTACAGCGTATCTTATCAGAGTTACAGAGGTCCAAGCACACAATCCTCTGTTTGTCGTAGTACTTATGAGGACCACAAGTCCGCGCGACTGCCATTATCCTTCAGACATACGGGTCATGAATGCACCAATATTAATTAAAGAGGCATTGGGTTAAAGTGGCGTCTCAGTATATGGCTACGTATTCAGAAAATGGAAATGAAATAATATGTTGAGTTCAAATCACTTAAATATTGTTTTGGCGTAATCTTTTAATATTACAGTATGTTATTATTCCAGTGAGTATGTTCTATTGAGCCATATCAAGTTATGGATAGTGGTAAAAACAATCTACCTCACGAGATTGAAAGCCAATGATGCCGCGATATAATGCGAAAATAACTTGGTCATTCTTCGCCCCATTGTTCTCTGGTAGCCTTATTCAGTCACACAGAGACAAAGACGTCGTGGTTAGAATACCCAACATTTAGTTGGCAATAGTTATGATTAGTAAAAACAAAGCGTTATACCAGATGAAGAAATGGAAGATGTTGATTTGCATGGATCAGAAAGCAGACGCTTTGTATCAGCATTTTTATGTACTGCATATTTGCAAATCTTTAGGTCAAGCAATTATTTTACTATCATCGTTCCTTAGTATTAAAGGTGTACATCTTTGTGGAAAACATCGGCGCAGGCTTCCTTGTGCTGTTTCTGGTCTAATAATCCTTCGACAAACTCTGCATGCATTTGGCATATTTGTTCATGGTCGAATTGCTGCTCTTTAGCGTCTTTATGTCGACGTTCTTTAACTGAATAATTGATCAACAAACTAGTTGATCGATGTTATCTTTTGCTGAGTATTTAACCGAACCACTTTAACAGCACTATTTGATGGTTAACCGTCGTTCGTCGTTATGTTAAGCCCCAAGTGAATAAATATACTTAATTGAGAACAGGTATTTATATAACGTTTCCAATAGACTCTTCGAAAAGATACAGCCAACAACAATGATAAATAACTTTTACAACAACGTTTAGTGAGCCGCACTGGATAAATCTATACCAAACATAGCTGCACTTTTTTGGTTGATATCAGATACTTACCTTATTACAATGCTAATGATGATCACATTCGCGAACGTATGAGGTACAGCGACACTGACGAAATGTACTATTTGGCAAGCTCAGAATGACACTGCTTTCCATAAGCTAGTCCATCGGCAATGGCTTGGTTTTCAATTATTTAAAAAAAGGGATTTTCACAAACAGCCTGAGAGTGTGTGTTGGATGGGGGTGGATCGGACAAGAAACACGGTGAATTTATGCTGCGAGCTCAGCGTTTTATCGCTTAAATATATATGGCTGATTGTGTATATTTTACAGCATTTCAAAATGTTTCAATGCATACGAGTGATTCGCAACTGTAAGTGAAAGATATATAAAATGAACTATTCTTCAGGCAGTGTATTGACGTGTAACCCCTCCGTGAAGTGAATTCAGTGACGTCACGTCTGGTGGAAATACGAGATAATGAGTGAACAATATCCATGGGCAATGAACGATTGCACACGGCTGAATCGGTACTTTTGCTGGCCTAGTTGATGTGATAGATTGATTATTACGCATTATCTATGTCCAATAGAATTGCCGGTTAGGATGTAAAAACTCGATATATTGATAAATGCAACAAACTCGCCATCCTGCATTGATCGAACATTGTTGCTCCTGGTTGGCTGGAGCATCATCAGGGATTGTCTCATAACCGCGTCAATGACGGGAGTTTTATATTGATCTTCGTCGACGCATAAGTTGCTATATCTTTCCTGGACATAACCTAATAACGATATTTCCTGTTTTGTTGTTCTTTGTGCCTCGCGGATCCAGAAATCAGTTGTTAGGCGTTGACTATGGAATTATGAATGGTACCCGCTTACGTATCATCACTGAAACTTTCGTCTTCTGTCACTTATAAAAAATCTAGAATAACACTTCTGCTCTGTATTGCAACAGCTTTGAACAGCTTTAATAACAGAGCACACCTCAAGGTACCACACTGATTGTGTATGTACACGGCAATCCACCCTAGCTCATGTTAGCGTGACTCAAGAAGACATGCTCACAAAACTAACAGGCGGTTTTTAGTGCTGCAAGAGCATGGACACATGATAGTTGTGGTGACGGTATGATATATATTCTTCCCAGTATCAATGGAATAGATGAAACACATTCACAAATTTGAGACCTCCATTGGTTTAAGGTAAACACTGCTTTTTCTACAGTGGATAATTCAAAACGCTTGGTTACCATCGAAACCGTTGCCATGCACCTGAACTTGCTTGGTGCTCTCCTTGTAGCGTAAACAATAGTCGACATTGTATCAATTACGATCTTATTGAGGTCAGTGTTTTATAAACGAGTATATTGTTAGTAGCAACTTTTTAATGGGCTAAATGCCTATTATTTTAAGCGTGTAACATAAACCATAAATTAAAAAGCTACTATCCATAACTCATTATGTTATTTTTAGCCCAGCGTATGGTAACCTGATGCACATAATATTTGGCGCAAAAGAAGTGCATTGCATCGGATCAGCTTTCCCTTAGACACCATCGACCCCAGTGTTACACATCAATAAGTATTGGTGACCTGGCGTCAGGTGGATGTGTTTGGAAACTGTTGAACAAGCTTGCATATGAATTATTAGGCCATCTCAAATGTATCAATTTTGAATTATGATAGTACCATAGGTTTTAATATAATTGACGTTGCTCTAAGGCTTTGTCGTGGCGCTCACACTCTGTATTATTCGAATCATTGAGCTCTCAGAGAATATACGGGCTTCGACAAGGGCATCCTCGACAAGTCTCTCTATTGGTTGGCAAACAGTTTTCTAAAACTTAATGAGGACAAAACTGAAATTCTATTTTTCGTATCTCGGTACAAATGCCAGCCGTCGTTTGGCCCAGTTAATATTGGCGATATGAGTGTACCTACATCAGATACAACCAGAAACCTCGGTGTTCTGATGGACTCGCAGTTTACTGGAAAACCACATGTTATGAAGTCAACTCAATCTCTCTTTCATCAGATCAGAAGATTAAGCAGCATAAGGAAGTACCTGAACCACAACCGAAATTCTTGTCCACGCATTCATATCGTCTCGGCTTGATTACTGCAATTCACTGCTATATGGAGCCCATTCGTACCTTGTCGCAAGACTGCAACACGCAAAAATATGGCCGCCCGCCTTGTTGCAAAAGGAAAGCATGGGGATAACATTCAACACATCATGCGTACCCTTCATTGGCTTCCTGTGAAAAAACGTATTGTATACAAAATTCTTCTGCTCACCTTTAAGGCTGTTATTATAACCGCACCAAGCTACCTACAGGAACTTACTGCTCAATACCAACCTGCAAGGGAACTTCGATCGATAGACAAGTATCTTCTTCAAGTCCCAAAATTCCCAAATATGTCATCATACGGTGCCAGAGCATTCATGCCGCACCAAGTTTGTGGAACGCACTACCCATCGACGTTCGTCGTTCGAATACCCTTGATGTATCCAAATCAAAACTCAAGACATTTCTTTTTAGTCAGTGCAATGACAATTAACTGCCTGCTTAAGCGCCTTTGAGCAGGATTATTTCCTGGAAACAGGCGCTATACAAATGCCATATATGTTATGATATGTTATTGAAGCCATAAAATAAACAAACATCGTGGGAAGTTCTATCGTCAGTATAAACTACAGTCTCGTCGCTGTTTCCTATTCATTCCCGCAGCATTCATGATGACGTCTGCAGCGGCCTTTGGCGCTAACAAGAGCTGCAAGATCAACTCTCATCTCAATGTCAACTTAATGAGTGTAGCTGATTAGATTAAAGGTAACTCGGTAATACCTGGGAACTCTTCGTGTTGAATAACGAGAACGTGCACTTGTCCTCATAAGCTAAGCGATATGGAGAGGTAAAATAAATTATGTAGCCATGTTCTTGCTCCTGTAACCGATGATTTACAACTAACAGCACAATAATTTGGAACAAAGTACCTGTCAGTTCTTCCGATGCTCTGTATTAATTGAGTTATGTATATGTTACTTCCTCATTGTGTACTTTACTAAACAAACCTACAGCATTGTGCATTAAGCCATATTATGACGAGGAGAGATATGCATGCTTGGATCGCTGCCGGGCCAAATGTTATACGTAATTTTCAAAGAAGTAGAAAGAATTTTAAACGGTCCTATGCATGCCGATGCTGATTCTGTGAAAATCAACACCATGTATATTTGGGCGGGCGCCCACGCCGAAACGTTGATAGAGGCCAGACAGTCAGAACATCCAGACATGAGGATACAAAAGGCAGAAGACCTGCTCGATTGTCTCGCGATATGTCTCACTCACTCAACTCTCTTCCGAGAAGCGAGAGAGGACTTTTACAATGTCAGACAGAAACCAAGTGAAAACACAACTTTCTACAGCAGATTATTAGAACTATTTCGCTTAGCAGACTTCCCAGAGCAGTCTGACTTCCTGATCGTAGACAAGCTCATCCATGGGTGCACCATTGCTGAGTGCAAACGCAAACTAATGTCGAGAGGGAAAGATGCTGCTGTTAAAAAATGACTAGACCTATTACGCCAGTATGAGGCGGTAGACGTCACAACGAAACATCTAAGTGAGTCATGCCAGATTAATGCAACATACTCAAGAGACCCAACTAAACAGTCCCAGCGCAATGGCCAGAAAAGCAAGATGAGGTCCAAACCAACAGCCGGGAAGCCAGATGCTGATAGGAAGAAAAAGTGTGCTTGGTGTGGTGGCAGTCCACATCCCTATGACGAATGCCCAGCTAAAGGGATGAAGTGCAATTTTTGCTACAAGAGGGGCCATTTTGAGAGAGCATGCAAATTCAAGCAAAAATGCAAAGGCAAGCCCAAAACCAAGAATGAGATACAGGCGTTGGAGACTGATTCCAGTGATGATGACCGTGGATCTGCATATGATGTTGGTGTTGTCTCTGTCCATAGTGTAGGTGGCACGACGAGAGAGATTCTCACTGATGTTAAATTTTGCACGCCCACTCCAGCTGTACTTCAAGGCAAGGTTGACACAGGTGCAATAGTGACGTGCATGCCATTGTTGATGTTTGAAGATACTGGGCTGTGTCGCAATGATCTCACTCCAAGTAAAACACGGTTGCGTGGCGTGATAGGTACTGATATGATAAACTGTGGTGAGCTGACAGTCCAGGCTACCTGTAATAAACACACAGATAAGGTCAAGATTGTGGTTACTGAACTTGGCAGTGAACTTATCCTGGGGCTTGATTTCTGCAAACTTTTCAAGCTAGTGGATGTAGCTAAAACTTGTATCCAAAGGAACGTAAACATGGATAAGAACATTGAAGCTGTTCATATCACTGAAGAGAGTGAAGTCAATTACATATCCCTTCAGCAGAAATGGAAGAAACACCTTCCACTGGGGCCTGAAGGTCATTTTTCCTGCAACATTCGACGGAACAGTCGGCCTATTTGAAGGTGAGGTTGAACTTAAATTATCACCAGAGGCCAAACCTGTCCAGTTACCTCTTCGTGCCGTCGCTCTAAGTGTATTACCCAAGCTCAAACATGAGTTGGACAAGATGGAAAAAGAAGGCATTATCAAACCCTGCCCTGAAACAACCAACTGGGTCCACAACCTCGTCATCGTCTCCAAGAAAAATGGTGACATTCAAATTTACCTGGATCCGAAAAATCTCAAACGATACCTCATTCGGAGTGTGCACTACACAGCCTCATGGGAAGATGCACAGCATAGCTTCAGTAAAGGGCAATACTTCTCCACAATTGGTGCGAAAAGCGGTTACTGGACCATTTAACAAGCCGTTCAAGAAGTATTGTTTTGTCAGGTTACCTTTCGGATTATCAGTGTCCTCTGAAATATTTTGTGAACAGATGGACAAGGCTATGGCAGGTATTCCTGGCACTTTCCCATGTGCTGATGACATTAAGGTTCAAGGGTCCACGGAAGAGCGGCATGACATACACCTCCTTGAGACCATTAGCAAAGCTTGCTCTGCAGGGATCAAATTCAATCCTGACAAATGTTGAATCAAAAGACAGAAAATTGAATACTTTGAGCGTGTAATTTCCCTACAAGGTGTTTAGCCATGTCCGAAGAAAGTGAAAGCCATCCTGGAATTGCAACCTCCAGAAAATAAACAGGAACTTCAAAGTTTCCTCGGCTCGGTCAACTTCATGGCAACTCACATTCCCAATTTGTCCAAGAAAACTTTCATGATGCGAAGTCTGATGAAAAAAGACGTTCACTTTGTGTGGACAGGGGACATGCAACAGGAATTTGACACCATCAAACTGGCAATTGGACGTGCCACTCAACTCACACACTTTGACACCAGCAAACCAACCATTATAGAAACTGATACTTCTCTGAAAGGTTTGGGTGCTGTGCTCATTCAAGACGGCAGACCTGTGAAGTTCCTCAGCAAATCGCTCACGAAGACAGAATCTGACTACTCAAATACTGAACGAGAGCTCCTGGCAGTTCTGTTTGCTTGTGAGAAGCTTCATGTTTATGTGTTTGGCAGACTAGTCACAATACACACTGACTACAAGCCACTTGAGTCAATTCTCCAGAAACCGATCAGCCTCGTCCTGGATCGCCTTCAGCAAATGCTGCTAAGGTTGAGGATATATAATCTTCAAGTTAAGTATGTGGGAGCAAAAAGTGTTCTATTGGCAGACACACTCTCCAGACTAGTCCAACCAGGAACTCATCCTGCCATCGCCAATATTGATGTGAGTTTTGCACTGGTTCTGAAGATCAGACCGACACACTTAGAGTCACTTCAAGAGGAAACCAAGTTTGACCCTGTCTTTTCAAAACTTAGAGAGCACATAATCGAAGGTTGGCCTGACAGTATGCAGCTTCTTTCAGAAAGCCTCCGCCCGTACTGGTGTTTTCGTGATGAACTAGCTGTCCTGGATGTTCCATCAGCAATGCGCGAGGAAACTCTACGTCGACTCCATGATGGTCATCAAGGTCTAACAGCCACACTCCAGCGTGCCAGGAGAACCGTTTATTGGCCAAACTTACTAGACGATGTCAAAGCAATGGTTTTGCACTGCAGTGACTGTCAGATTCATGCAAACAAAAAACCTCGAGATCCAGATCGTCAAGTTGCAGCGTCTCGCCCAATGGAAATTGTTGCCACAGACCTTATAAACATCCAAGGCAAATCCGCACTTGTCTCAGTCGACTACTTCTCGGGATATATGTCTTTTGACTATATCACATCCACAACGTCAGATGCAGTCATTAGATCACTCAATAACAACTTTCGCAAGTTTGTGCTTGCAGAAAGAATAATATCTGACAACGGACCATGCTTCAAATATGAAAAGTTCAAAAATTTATGTGGTACTCTTGAAATCAATCACACATTATCACCAAGGAAATGGACGTGTTGAGAGAGCCATACAAACTATGTAGCAGATGATAAAAAAGTGCAAGAATGAGCTACAAGTGACCATGGCGATACTGGCGTACCATGATACACCAGCAAGCAGTGAGCTACCTTCGTCCGCAGAACTATTCTTCAACCGAAGAATTAACACACGTCTTGGGAAGATGTATCAACCTACTCAGCTCAGAGATTCACAACGGATTAAACTAGCAGACAAGAGAGCTGCTCACCTAAACCCAACTCAAACATCAAGAGATGAATATGTTCCGGATCAGCCTATTTGGTTCATGGAAGATGGTTGTCCTGAATGGAAACCAGGCTCTATAGAGTTAAGACACGCTTCCCTGTCTCCGGAAGTAAGTCACCAGCGAATGAAGTTGACCATCCATTTGAACATCACTCCCTCCCAACTGACATCCGGGACTGTATTTCACCCCTGCCAGAAGAGTTATGTGAACCACCAGCATCTAACCCACTTGAACCAACTGATCCTACAAAGATGCCAGCGCATGAAATACCTGTCTCGATCCCTACTTCTAGTCCACTCAAAACAACACAAACACCTCCAGGGGCTTCTTCACCTGCGTCTGCAGCAAAAACGCCAACCGTTGCAAGATCAGGTCGACAGCCAAAACCTAACAAACACAAAGATTTTGTGTATATGTTATTAAAGAGCAGGTGCCGAAGACCTCGCTCCAACGGTGAGACAAGTTCTGGAACCTCTGTCTCCAATATGTAGTCTCATGTGTTGTACTGCATTTTTAGCGTTGTTTCTAGTGTGGACAATTTGTGACCTCAGTGACACTTGGAAAATGTTTGAAATCACATGTTTGTAGTTATTTATTTAGTGACATTTTTGGGTGTTCTAAAACTATTTTCTTTATAAGGGGCATGTTGTAATAATAGTTGCTCCCTGTTATGTTGGTAACATGAATGCTCCCGTATGTGCTCATGTGTACTGCGTCATCATTATGTGTTCTGCAATAAATGGCTACAAGAAATACAACATTGACTAGCATTTGCATGCAGTAAATAAATCTATACGCCAATCCCAGATTATCCTGACTGTGCAATTGGAGCTCACAAGGCGACACTATGCCCTTGACGATTATGCTGACTTCCCTAAAACATTCCACGCATTTTTAATATTAACAAATTGATATTCATTACAATGGATATGCTATAGAATCAACAACGACATATGTTCGCCGCGTAGCTGATTAGCTCACATCATCTGAAACTCTGCTGAAGGGTAGAGTCAACTGACGATCGCTTCCACGCTTACTCAATGACGGGTCGTATGTGATCTCGATGACGAAAGCAATAATCGCCACCTCACCACCGACTAGGTTCACGTTCGTGTCCAATTCAAAAAGGTCAAGGCCATTAAAAGGGATATTCCAGTCATATTTGCAAGGGACAGGCGTCATCACAGTATGATTCCGCAAGGATCATTTTTTTTTTGGCCTCACCCCCTTGTGTGGTCGTTTTTTGTGGCTCTATTCTTCGTTGGTTACACTAGCTGGCTACATGTGACCTCTTGTAGTTTTGAAAACGGATTGATGTTGTGTGTGGCAATCGCAAAAATTCAATATTTTTTTTCAACGTGGTAGACGGTGACCATTAATAATCTAAGATTAACGATAACATGATATGGCGACTTAAACTGCTTCCATTAACACAATTAACGGATAGGTAGGGTTTCAAGCTGTCTAAAGTGGTAAAATAAAATATATGTGTCGATACATGCATGCCAGAAAGATCCTTTCATATAGACGAGAAGCATTCGACGCTGTAACAAAATGCTGCTTATGTTGCTGATAATCGTGAGCCATGGCGTCGAACAAGGTAAAATCAGTGTGCTAAAATCATTTTATTTCATTGACCATTCCACTCGCGGGTCGGGTATTATGACATCAATTAAGGGTAGGGCATTTTCGAATTTTATAAAATCACTGTATGTATTCATAACGTATAGTGTAAATGTTAATGCGCGATTTATCTTTGTTTTCAATATGATTCAAATTATGGTTCCTGTGATAACGTGCTATAGTAAAAACCTCGATGTTTTATTCTAAAATTACATCATAAGCTAGTGGTGCTTTTCAGTGGTATGCCAACCAAGCCAACGTCACTACGAATTGGCGTTTCGCAGTGATATTTCACAGGTAGGCTGCAGGCAGTTCAGTATTGATGAAGCTCAGCTGAATGGACCCTTGAACCAGAGAATACACGATGAGCTCCTTGGGCGCATGGTCGAACACAACCTAGAGTCTGTGTGGCTTAATTTGGAAATTGCCCAAACCTTCTGGCACACTGCATCGGGTAGTCTGTCGTTTATTATTGTTATCTATTGAGTATGTATGGCGACAGATAATATCTGTATGGTTAAGTTAACGGTATCGTATCCTATGTGAAGATGTCCGACCGATATACGACCAAGGTTGCTACTATATATATGACATTGGAGGCAATGTCGTAAAACCCGAGTATTACGCGACCCAAAGCCACTGTAATGCATATTGCAAAGGAAAAGAGCTTCCGTTTTTAGCAGTACAGGTGAGCACCGCACAGTAATTTAGCTCACATTTTAGCCGGAATGATTGTTTTGGATATCGATGTATTAAGAAATCGTTCGTTGGCCTATCGTCTCTATTGTTGAGTTGTCCAAAACTTGAAATTCAATGATTATAAATGTCGGTGTTTGATGCTGACTTTACTTAGGTTTATTGCTGTCATAGAGAAGCGAAGTGAGAAACGCTCATCCCTTCAACCTTGACAAATATATCAATGAAACTTTTGAAGTGCAATGCTTCTGTACCGAAGATATTCCAAGTTTGCATCAACGTCCAGAATATGAATGCAATGAATCATGCGGCGTACCGCCAATTGAATGTGGTTCCTCACAAAACCATACTGCGCGAATATTCTCAACAGGTACTACAATATGATAGAAGAGAGATGTTGCATACCAGTTATATATATATATATATATATATATATATATATATATATATATATATATATATATATATATATATATATATATATATATATATATATATATATATATATATATATATATATATATATATATATATATATATATATATATATATATCGGCTATGCAAATTGCACTTTAGTTACTTTATCTCGCAGCTTCGCATCTTCCTATTGAATGGACATGGGATGAGCATCACCGGGAAGGGGTTCTATGTTCTGCACATGGCGCCAGTTTAACACCAGAAGAATGCAGCGATGAGATGTTTTATTATTGCGACTCTGGCAACCAGTCATGGGGTTAGCAGGCTTATTTTGCTCCGAGTAACTATTTTATGCGGCTAAACGGATTAGGCTTTCAATATTGCAACGTCGAATGGTATGCAGTTCACGCGGAGTCATGGTTTAATGGAACCATGCATTGTCAGCTCAGCGGCGGACATATTGCACCTTCAGGTATCGGCTGGACGGATGTTAAAGCATGGAAGTGGTTGATTCAAGGTAGATAACGTCATAGTCACATTTCTTCATCGATGTGCAACATAAGTAACTTGTGCAGTTACTATGTTCCTAATTCTATTTAACAGGTCAACACACACGGGCTGCCAGTACGTATATAATCATAATATCTACCGAAAAAAAAAATGCTACAATATTAACAATCTATTTTATACATCTTCCTTGTTAACAGCTTCACTCAGGGAAGTTAGCATTAACTTCACTTACTGGGCCCCAGGTCACCCCAACTTTTTTCTTGGAACATGCATTACTTTGTCTCAAGATGGAATGTGGAGAACCGCAAACTGTAGCCAGTCACTTCCTCGCATATGTTGGCAAGGTAACATACATTTTTTAATCAATTTGCTGTTTATAATAAATGAATTTTGAAGCAGCAATATATATGTTCTTAAACAAGTTGTGCTGATTCTGCATATTGGTATCCCGCCGTAGAATTTGATATGGCGAAAGATATTCTCAGAAGAAAAAGGGGGTATACAGCCGCCATCCTATGTTTGTTAATGACTAAGCGTGGTTCCAGATGTTTCAGTAATTGATCCTTTTGAGAAAACCTCATCATCCGAAAACACAGAATCCGCTGGCATTAAGCATAAAGTTACAGAAGATGGTGCAAGCAAGCAACTTATTAGGTATTCAACAATTGTTTTACATTAATTGACTAAATTAGTCATAGTAGGCAGACTCTGCAACAGTGCCCAATTGTCCTTTGTAATACATTTGTGCTGATTGCAGCAGACGAAGCCAATGTCCATGATGTCGGCAATACTGAAATGATCACAACAGGTGGCAGAACTTCTTTATATTGATGCGGATTTTAGGCGAGGATAGGTTTAATTCACATTAGAATATAATACAGATCTGTGTGCTGCAATACCACTTTATGCTTCAGTGACGGTGATCGGATTGGTCCTCATATCATTGGTGATAGAGGGTCAATATCGGACAACCTCAGAACTGCGGTATTGTTCGAAAGCTTTCTTCTACCACGTTACGTATTATACATTTCGTGCAACACTGCTATTACTTCAATATATGTCCTTGATTGCAGCAATCATGCCAAGTCTGATCAAGCATCTCATGCGTTTATCAACAACGCGCATGTTAGAGACACGCATCATGAAGCCATTGAGTTGTCAACAAACCCAGCGACGAGACTTGATATGGATGGTCAACTCAAATATGTTACTGACGTCACCTATGACATCATCGAAGACGACTCATATGAAACACCTGTAAACGACGCAGCCGACGGATACGAAACCATAGTAGATGATTACCTGGAGCCTCTACCACCAATCACAGATATGTACTTGACTGTAATCGAGAGCAACGAGGATCTAGTTAGGATCAACAATACATCTTATGGTTAAGCGACGAACGATATATATATATATATATATATATATATATATATATATATATATATATATATATATATATATATATATATATATATATATATATATATATATATATATATATATATATATATATATATATATATAATATCCATCCTGCTTCACACCACCACTGAACATTTGCCTAGATGGTTGGTGATAGAGCTAGGTTTATACACATCGCAATACGGATGTTGTGGATACTCCTTTCTCCAGGTATATGTACAGTCTTTCTTGTATAGAATAGATCTCAAATGTCTAATCAATTGTGCTGGAAATGCAACTTTCAACCAAACGTTATTTCTGGATGTTAGACGTTTGGAATGGTAACGGCATAAACGTGCACCATGGCGATATACAAAGCATCTGTGGGAACAGAGAGGCGCCGCATCACGTTTAGCATGATGAGGAACACCTGTAGGAACTGATTGGCGACCGTTGATGGCAAGTTAAAGTCGAACAGCCATTGACAATTTACAGCATGGGCCCGCCATGAAACAGCATGTAGAAGGACCGTAGGTAATTTTGGAAACGTTCAACGATGTACAAGTCGTTAGCCAACACATAGGTCGTGCTCAAGATAATGGCCAAGCTTTTGTTGACTTAGTGGAACAAGTAACGAATCGGCTAGTCTGCGAGCATGGATGTTGAGTTTAGAAAACAAGCCTATTATGTCTGTTTTGTGATCATGATGGTGACGTATTCTCCGCGAGTCTTCCTCGAGCCACATACTTGCTGTTTAGGGACATATTCTCGGGTCGAGCCACATACTTGCTGTTTAGGGACATATCTTCGGGTCGAGCCACATACTTGCAGTTTAGGGATATATCTTCGGGTCGAGCCACATACTTGCAGTTTAGGGACATATCCTCGGGTCGAGCCACATACTTGCTGTGTAGGGACATATCCTCGGGTCGAGCTACATACTTGGTGTTCAGGGACATATCCTCGGGTCTTTCAAAGTCATCATTATGGCCCGCAGCATCAATGTCATTGCATTTTATTTCACGTGGAGTAGCAGGCAGCGGTACAGCCAGCATTTGACAATATCTCTTAAAAAAAGTGTTTTGTTTTAACTCTTTTTTATCTGTACGTTGCTGGAGAGTCGTATTCTGGTGCATTTCCAGCATAAACTTTGCTGGAAAGTTGCATTCCGGTACATTGCCAGCATTAACTTTGCTGGAGAGTTGCATTCTGGTGCATTGCCAGTATTAACTTTGCTGGAGAGTTGCATTCTGGTGCATTGCTAGCATTAACTTTGCTGGAGAGTTGCATTCTGGTGCAATGCCAGTATTAACTGTGCTGGAAAGTTCTATTCTGGGGCAGAAATGCGATATAAAGTAGTCTTATAAATACGCAACAGCTGAAATAACTATCATATTCAACATAATTCCCTTATATGCAATTATCATGTGCATGACCTTATCTCACTGAATTCGATCATATGATTAAATGGCCATAACGCACTTTCTAGCAGTGCTTCTTCTCTCAAAATCCCTACGCATTCCTTAGAAAATCATAATACTCTGTCTGTCATTCTCTCACTCTGTCCTAAACCTTTCGACACATCATCATTCTCAGGCCTTCTTACTTGTCTGCCATCCACCGAAACCTACCGGTTTAAATCACATTCGCTTCATCTTCATTTGTCATGAAAGGCCTTGTTACACACATGAATACCATGATTATTTATTATAATGTGAATAGTGTGTAAATAGCAATCACTACCATATTCAGCTGGTGACCGCAATTCTGCTTACCATGTTAGTCGCTTGATGCAAATAAACTTACATAATGTACATATACCTCCTATATTGACTCTGTTGTATATCAATCGGGGTGTGGTGTTGTGGCAAGATCGCAACATGCCCACTGACAATTTAAGTAAGGCATGCGTAAAATATGCTGCGGGTTGAATACTACAGCAGGTAACAAAAACGCTGTTTCAAAATGTGTAAGAACCCATCCGAATAACATAATCTAGTAAATGGTTTGTCCGATTGTGTCCGTTCGGTTTAAAAACTGCGACAACGTCTTACACATTTTGTCCTCGTTCCAATACTCCTGAGCATCACCACTAGTTCCTATTTTGGAGAGTTGCCCCCGCGAAGCGTGCAGGTAACGATATAGCCTCGAGATATAAGTTGCAGATTTGGAGCCATACATAAATGGTACAGGTTTTTGTATGATAGCTTTCTTGCGCTGTATGTATTCGTTGTACATGTCGTCATTATGATTTATGGTAAACAAAAACTTGCTCAACTCTTCTGGTGAGTCAAAATCCTTTACGTCAATGTACGTCTTTGGAGGCAGAAGTTTGGAGTAGTTAGCACGTCCAAGAACAATTGGAATTACATTGGCTTTCTTATTGGCGACGATGCGCCAGAGTTTCTCAGTGACGTAATCTTGGCAAATGCTGTTCTCGAAGGACAAATAGAACTTGTATTGCTTAGACAGGAATTCCGAGTCACAGTTTGCGTATTGCTTGCTCTCCCCGCATCCAATAGATGTTTCCACAACGACCCATTATATCCACCGATATGAATTTCTGTAACTCCTGTACACATAATAAACACCAAAGCAAGTTCCGTTTTATTTATGGATGCACATTTGTACAGGGGTGGTGGTTAATGCAATGTTGGTCTTATCTTGACATACTCATCCCTCTGGGACTGCAGGGGTAGTGGTTAATGCAATGTCGGCCTTACCTTGACATGCTTATCCCTCTGGGACTGCAGGGGCAGTGAATAATGAAATGTTGGCCTTACCTTGACATACCTATCCCTCTGGGACTGCAGGGGTAGTGAATAATGCAATGTTAGCATTACCTTGACATACTTATCCCTCTGGGACTGCAGGGGTAGTGAATAATACAATGTTAGCCTTACCTTGACATACTTATCCCTCTAGGACTGCAGGGGTAGTGAATAATGCAATGTTGGCCTTACCTTGACATACTTATCCCTCTAGGACTGCAGGGGTAGTGAATAATGCAATGTTAGCATTACCTTGACATACTTATCCATTTGGGACGGCAGGGGTAGTGAATAATGCAATGTTGGCCTTACCTTGACATACTTATCCCTCTGGGACTGAGCATTGCAGTTACTGACAAACCAAGCCACCATCTTAGTTTTGTTAGCAGCGTAATTGATATTCACAGACTGGAGCTCTCTTACCTTTGTTTTGTTAATCTGTTGAATGACCTCCTCTTCCTCTTCCAGAATGGAACGTCTGAGTCGAAGGCAAATGTACTTGTGATATTGAACGCATGAGTGAAATCATGCTGGGTACCCTGCCAGCCAAAATTCCAAGAAATATATGGAGCCTCGTGTTGGTGGTATATAAGCTTCTGATGACGAGATCGACTTTTGATAAAGTTAATTGGTGACAATATCGTTTTGAAAGCTTCCACCATGATGACATCACTATTATGAAAGGTCCCTGGATCCGTTGAAAATTTACAGACATTTCTATCTGCAATGTGGCATATTTTGTGTGCTTTTCCCATGCGGTGCCAGTTGGGTTTGCCTGGCCACAAAAGAATCTCAATGGTACTTGACCTTGGTTTAGCGATTCCGTCTCCGCAACCAGTCGCAAAAGGATCAATCAATTCCATGATGTCTAATTCGCTCGTTGGGATCGTGCCAGTATGGCTGTGTTTGCTGACAACATCATAAAGGTTTGAAGATGCATTGTTGCTAAGAGAGATATGGCGAGTAACAAAGTTGCGCCGCAACGTAGGCTGGGCAAGGTTACTATTCCACCAAGCAACCAACAGCACACTGAAACACACGGTTCCTGTAATGATGACAGAGCGTCGGTAGTGGGCCATGATGTCTTCCGGTTTGCTTGACAGAAAGAGAACTATTTTATGATGCTGTGCTTGATCAACCACATATAGCAGGTTAATTTGTGCTTTCTTAACTGTACGCATTATCTTTACCGAGCATTATTTTTACTTATGCTCACTGGTGTCAATAAGAGTTACAATTATCAATGCTGCTGACATGAATCATTTGAAAAGTGGGTTTTGAAATAATGAGGTTCATTTGACTCAGGTATTGCGTAAACGACTATATTTACGCTCACTCATCTTGAAATGTTGAATGGGGCTATCAATATGAATCGACTGCTGTACCCAATGGTAGAAACAGGACAGAGATACTTGATTGGAAGGTAATGTCATGTCAACAAATGACGTATTGTGCTTTGATGTTGTACGTTAACAGGATGCCGCCATAGATCAATATGTGTCAATACCTGATTGTAAACTCAACTAAATCAATCTGCTGCCATTGATAATTGATTCCATCTACCATTGCTTGAAGTGTCGAAATTGTCTGTCATATAGGTTTGTGAATTGTGTAGGGTTATACAACTGGTTATGGCTGGAGGCAAATCAATGCTTCAAGTTCAGCTTCAGTCACCTGATCGACTTGAGTTTCGTTAAGCTTCTAGACTAAACTTCTGATATATCGCACGTCATGCAGCATTTGCCTCCTTTCCATTTACTTCGGTTTAATGATCGCCTTATGCGTTTCAGGGCCGAGTCGGTGTGCCACGCTACCAACAAATCTTACACACATTCGCGTCCCTGGATCTCGTGACCACGCCCAGTATAGCTGAAATTTAATTTGCACTTACTGTACGTTTCAGTTATCTATGCCATCGAGGACAAGATATACGGTATTCCTTTTCTAACACAACGCGCCATAGGAGGAACAATATTTGAGTCTTTCTTAAGCTCTTTTATACACTCTTATTAGCCCAGAGTTTATGGGGTAGAGGTGTTAAAGACAGGCTGTCTTTAAGGTATCTGATGAAGTATTAAATGCACTCGCCAAGTCAGAAACACCGGAGCCATTAAATGTTTATACACCATAGAATTCGTAAACCTGGGTGCACAGCTGCTTCCAGGAGGAGGGGTTACTCTGGATATTATAAACGCATCTTCGTTTAGTGATAAATCGCCGGGAACAGGCGAAAAATGGATATGTCGTCGTGAATCAGGTGGCATTAAAGATATGTTAGGAATACACTTTGCTAACATTGTCCAGCTGAGATAACTAGATTCTTGCTACTAGGCAAAAGCGCCGATACATAAAATCTTTGGCTCACACTGCATTTATTTCTTATCTGCAAACATCTGCCCCCACCCACTCTCCGGCTCTCCTTTTTGTCTCATTTGGTAAGCCTGTTGTGGTATGGTACGCGTGACCTGATTCAACTACATTATGAACGCAGTGAATCTCATGTCAGGGTGCGAGCTCGCGCATATAATAAAATAACTCTCCTCTTTTCAGATAACATATTTGGCAAATATGGCTGAATTCATATCCAGTGCGGGCAGCAGGTTAGCCACTGGTGTACGTGGGTTCTCTTGTCAGATAGGGCGGATTGTGATGGGGTGTCAGTCATAATATCCTCAACAAGCGCTGAAATATCTCTCTCAGAGCTTGAAGGTCGTTAATAAACCTACCAGTAACTGCAAGGTCAAATCAGCTGGGCTTTATATGAAGTACCGATGGTGACAGGTTATATATTTATACTTGTTTAAAGGGTGTCAGTTACAGGAACTGCTACCTTTTTGACTTTGAAGTGTAGAAAATTAACATTGCTGAATTTGTCCACGTTTTGGTTTGTGATAAATAATGCAAAACACCATCGATACAAACGTATTCAACATGTCCATTCTCTTCTACAGTATGTAGCCAGGGTCTAACTGTAACGCACCATGTAACTGTCTAGATAATAACACATGTATCTACTGCAATGGACCGTGTCCTATCGGTTGTTATCCGAGATGGAATGGGGCAGTCACATGTATCAACAATACTATCATTCAATACCACACAAGAGAGTGAATATATATTTTAGCCTATTTGCATTTGTTCTGCTTCATAAATAATGATTTTAGTGAAATATACTACATCTAAATTTAAGAATGTTTCACCAAATTGAGCATATTACAAACTCATTGCAGCTGCAGCTTAGCAATTGTAAGGTAACCACGTCGTACTCATTGCACAACAGGTGTTTTGTGCATTTAACACCTGTAACAAGGGAACCCATAAAGGATATTGTCCCACACATTGGCAATCCCATCGAATTTTTATTATATTATCATCCTCTTATACAATAAATAATTGATACATTGTTCTAAATACAGAGTTACGTTCACAAATGTTACCTCCCTAAATGCATCATCTTCCTCTTCTACAGAAGCAGCTTCCCAAAGTACAACCATGGTGGGTGCAGTAGTAAAAGTGAGAACGAGGAAGCTTGCAACTTGGCGCACATGCGAGTTCAGGAGCTAGTTAGTAAGTGGGTTTGTGAAAGAGTGAATACGCGATATTACAATACTGATGTGTTGAATTGATATAAGTCCATTTTCTGCCGACCGTGTGTTATGTAGGTAGGTAGGTTGGAAGTTGTGTATGCCAGTATGTCTGTATGTATGCGGTTCTGATGTCTTGAAGCCATCCCCACCCATCCCTATCCATCCCCACCCATCCCCACCCATCCCATCCGCTAATACTATACAAATCAATCATGTCTTATCATGAGAGCCCCCTCGCCCTCCCATCCCTATTGTTCGCTTGGTTTGCTGTTGACTGGTTTAATAGTTGATTGTGCGCGAGAGAAATGAATGAACGCGTATTTGTGAATGTTACTATGCGCGTTGGTGACGAGGTCAGTTAGTTAGCCAGTTAGTGAGCGAGTGGATTGATGAGTGCGTCGGTTAGTAAGCCTGTGAATATGTGAATGGGTGAATCAGTCAATGAGTTGCGTAAATGATGTGTAAATATGTGGGTGCATTGGTTAGTAAATATTTAAAATTGATAACCGAAACATACACAGCTATTGCCTAATGAAGTGCATTTATGCAATCCATATTCTTATCAATGTAAATATGTATAATTGATAACCAAGACTTACAACGCGTTTGCCTATTCTATGTAAACTGCATTCAGCGATTATGACACAGCAATAACAATGCTATCAAAACTGCCTGTACGATCTAGCGAACAGATCAGTTTATGCAAACATATATTTTGCACGATGTTACAGGACAAAAGACCAGAGGTGCGACAACAGGTATAAAAGTGCCGCAGAATGCATTTAGTATTGCTATCATGATATCATTCAAATTGTAAAAGCTGTGTTGAGTTGCAGTTATAGAGGTTTTGGGAGATAGTGTCATCGTACTTTAGAGATGGCTGTGCTTGTTTTATACAAAACTGGAAGTGTTAATTAATGTCAAGAGTCTTTGTCGTTATATCGTTGCTGAAGTTACTTCAAGGTAATTGATTTAAGAGAACAATCTCCTTTCGATTTCATCGCATATGTATGATTATCGTAAATATATGATTGTTCAAATGGAAGTTTCTGTCTATAGCATATTGCGTCATCTTTGGGATTTCTTTGGTCTGTCATGTAGATTTCTGTATCAGAATAACACGAAAGAACAGACAGATTGCCACTATTGTATGTAGAATTAATTTTTTGTTCATATCTATGGACCAGCAAATCACGTCGATAATATTGCCATTGTGTGATGAAGCTCATCGGGCTGA
>CM067355.1:17654570-17738535 GCA_034190875.2 Urechis unicinctus
TGCCGCAGGGAACAGTATCATCGTTATCACCGGCAACAGACATGCCGTAGGAACAGTATCATCGTTATCGTTATCATCAGCTACAGGCAACGCCGCAGGGAACAGTATCATCGTTATCATCGGCAACAGACGATGCCGCATGGAACAGTATCATCGTTATCACCGGCAACAGACAATGCCGCAGGGAACAGTATCATCGTTATCATCGGCAACAGACGATGCCGCATGGAACAGTATCATCGTTATCACCAGCTACAAACAATGCCGCAGGGAACAGTATCATCGTTATAACCAGCTACAAACAAATGCCGCAGGGAACAGTATCATCGTTATAAACAGATACAGACAATGCCGCAGGGAACAGTATCATCGTTATCGCCTGCAACAGACAATTCCGCAGGGAACAGTATCATCGTTATCATCAGCTACAGACAAATGCCCCAGGGAACAGTATCATCGCTATAAACAGCTACAGACAATGCCGCAGGGAACAGTATCATCGTTATCACCAGCTAGAGACAATGCCGCAGGGATCAGTATCATCGTTATCACCGGCAACAGACAATGCCGCATGGAACAGTATCATCGTTATCACCGGCAACAGACAATGCCGCATGGAACAGTATCATCGTTATCACCGGCAACAGACAATGCCGCAGGGAACAGTATCATCGTTATCAACAGCAACAGACAATGCCGCAGGGAACAGTATCATCGTTATCACAGGCAACAGACAATGCCGCAGGGAACAGTATCATCGTTATCATCAGCTACAGACAATGCCGCAGGGAACAGTATCATCGTTATCATCGGCAACAGACGATGCCGCATGGAACAGTATCATCGTTATCACCAGCTACAAACAATGCCGCAGGGAACAGTATCATCGTTATCACCAGCTACAGACAAATGCCGCAGGGAACAGTATCATCGTTATCATCGGCAACAGACAATGCCGCAGGGAACAGTATCATCGTTATCACCGGCAACAGACAATGCCGCAGGGAACAGTATCATCGTTATCATCGGCAACAGACAAATGCCGCAGGGAACAGTATTCATCGTTATCACCAGCTTGAGACAATGCCGCAGGGAACAGTATCATCGTTATCACCGGCAACAGACAATGCCGCAGGGAACAGTTTCATCGCTATAAACAGATACAGGCAATGCCGCAGGGAACAGTATCATCGTTATCATCAGCTTGAGACAATGTCGCAGGGAACAGTATCATCGTTATCATCGGCAACAGACAATGCCGCATGGAACAGTATCATCGTTATCACCGGCAACAGACAATGCCGCATCGGAACAGTATCATCGCTATCACCGGCAACAGACAATGCCGCAGGGAACAGTATCATCGCTATCAACCAGCTACAGGGAAATGCCGCAGGGAACAGTATCATCGTTATCACAGCAACAGGCAATGCCGCAGGGAACAGTATCATCGTTATCATCAGCTAGAGACAATGCCGCAGGGAACAGTATCATCGTTATCATCGGCAACAGACAATGCCGCAGGGAACAGTATCATCGTTATCACCAGCTACAAACAATGCGCAGGGAACAGTATCATCGTTATCACCAGCTACAGACAATGTCGCATGGAACAGTATCATCGTTATCATCAGCTACAGACAATGCCGCAGGGAACAGTATCATCGTTATCACCAGCTACAGACAATGCCGCAGGGAACAGTATCATCGTTATCAACAGATACAGACAATGCCGCAGGGAACAGTATCATCGTTATCATCGGCAACAGACGATGCCGCATGGAACAGTATCATCGTTATCACCGGCAACAGACAATGCCGCAGGGAACAGTATCATCGTTATTAACAGATACAGACAATGCCGCAGGGAACAGTATCATCGTTATCACCGGCAACAGACAATGCCGCAGGGAACAGTATCATCGTTATCACCGGCAACAGACAATGCCGCAGGGAACAGTATCATCGTTATCACCGGCAACAGACAATGCCGCAGGGAACAGTATCATCGTTATCGCCGGCAACAGACAATGCCGCAGGGAAAAGTATCATCGCTATACACAGATACAGACAATGCCGCAGGGAACAGTATCATCGTTATCACCGGCAACAGACAATGCCGCAGGGAACAGTATCATCGTTATCATCAGCTACAGACAATGCCGCAGGGAACAGTATCATCGTTATCATCGGCAACAGACAATGCCGCAGGGAACAGTATCATCGTTATCACCGGCAACAGGCAATGCCGCAGGGAACAGTATCATCGTTATCATCGGCAACAGACTATGCCGCATGGAACAGTATCATCGTTATCACCAGCTACAAACAATGCCGCAGGGAACAGTATCATCGTTATCACCAGCTACAAACAATGCCGCAGGGAACAGTATCATCGCTATAGACAGATACAGACAATGCCGCAGGGAACAGTATCATCGTTATCGCCTGCAACAGACAATTCCGCAGGGAACAGTATCATCGTTATCATCAGCTACAGACAATGCCGCAGGTAGCAGTATCACCGTTATCACCAGCTTGAGAAAATGCCGCAGGGAACAAAATCACCGTTATCATCGGCAACAGACGATGCCCCATGGAACAGTATCATCGTTATCACCGGCAACAGACAATGCCGCAGGGAACAGTTTCATCGCTATAAACAGATACTTGCAATGCCGCAGGGAACAGTATCATCGTTATCATCAGCTAGAGACAATGTCTCAGGGAACAGTATCATCGTTATCATCGGCAACAGACGATGCCGCATGGAACAGTATCATCGTTATCACCGGCAACAGACAATGCCCCAGGGAACAGTTTCATCGCTATAACCAGCTACAGGGAAATGCCGCAGGGAACAGTATCATCGTTATCATCAGCTACAGGCAGACAATGCCGCAGGGAAACAGTATCATCGTTATCATCATCAGCTACAGGCAATGTCCGCAGGGAACAGTATCATCGTTATCATCGGCAACAGACGATGCCGCAGGGAACAGTATCATCGTTATCACCAGCTACAAACAATGCCGCAGGGAACAGTATCATCGCTATAACCAGCTACAGGCAAATGCCGCAGGGAACAGTATCATCGTTATCACCAGCTACAGACAATGCCGCAGGGAACAGTATCAGCGTTATCGCCTGCAACAGACAATTCCGCAGGGAACAGTATTATCGTTATCATGGGCAACAGACGATGCCGCATGGAACAGTATCATCTTTATCGCCGGCAACAGGCAATGCCGCAGGGAACAGTATCATCGCTATAAACAGATACAGACAATGCTGCAGGGAACAGTATCAGCGTTATCGCCTGCAACAGACAATTCCGCAGGGAACAGTATTATCGTTATCATCAGCTACAGACAATGCCCCAGGGAACAGTATCATCGCTATAAGCAGATACAGACAATGCCGCAGGGAACAGTATCATCTTTATCGCCGGCAACAGACAATTCCGCAGGAACACAGTATCATCGTTATCATCAGCTACAGGCAATGCCGCAGGGAACAGTATCATCGTTATCATCGGCAACAGACAATGCCGCAGGGAACAGTATCATCGTTATCACCGGCAACAGACAATGCCGCAGGGAACAGTATCATCGTTATCATCGGCAACAGACAATGCCGCATGGAACAGTATCATCGTTATCACCAGCTACAAACAATGCCGCAGGGAACAGTATCATCGTTATAACCAGCTACAAACAAATGCCGCAGGGAACAGTATCATCGCTGTAAACAGATACAGACAATGCCGCAGGGAACAGTATCATCGTTATCGCCTGCAACAGACAATTCCGCAGGGAACAGTATCATCGTTATCACCAGCTACAGACAAATGCCGCAGGGAACAGTATCATCGTTATCACCAGCAACAGACAATGCCGCAGGGAACAGTATCACCGTTATCACCAGCTTGAGACAATGCCGCAGGGAACAGTATCACCGTTATCACCGGCAACAGACATGCCCCATGGAACAGTATCATCGTTATCACCAGGCAAAAGACAATGCCGCATGGAACAGTATCATCGTTATCACCAGACAAATACAGACAATGCCGCAGGGAACAGTTTCATCGTTATCAACAGATACAGACAATGCCGCAGGGAACAGTATCATCGTTATCACCGGCAACAGACAATGCCGCAGGGAACAGTATCATCGTTATCATCAGCTACAGGCAATGCCGCAGGGAACAGTATCATCGTTATCATCGGCAACAGACGATGCCGCATGGAACAGTATCATCGTTATCACCAGCTACAAACAATGCCGCAGGGAACAGTATCATCGTTATCACCAGCTACAAACAAATGCCGCAGGGAACAGTATCATCGTTATCATCGGCAACAGACAATGCCGCAGGGAACAGTATCATCCTTATCGCCGGCAACAGACAAATGCCGCAGGGAACGGTATCATCGTTATCATCGGCAACAGACAAATGCCGCAGGGAACACTTTCATCGTTATCACCAGCTATCACAGACAACAATTCCGCAGGGAACAGTATCATCGTTATCACGGCAACAGACAATGCCGCAGGGAACAGTTTCATCGTTATCAACAGCACAGACAATGCCGCAGGGGAACAGTATCATCGTTATCATCAGCTTGAGACCATGTCTCAGGGAACAGTATCATCGTTATCATCGACAACAAACGATGCCGCATGGTACAGTATCATCGTTATCACCGGCAACAGACAATGCCGCATGAACAGTATCATCTTTATCGACGGCAACAGACAATGCCCCAGGGAACAGTTTCATCGCTATAACCAGCTACAGGGAAATGCCGCAGGGAACAGTATCATCGTTATTATCAGCTACAGGCAATGCCGCAGGGAAAAGCATCATCGTTATCATCAGCTAGAGGCAATGTCACAGGGAACAGTATCATCGTTATCATCGGCAACAGATGATGCCGCACGGAACAGTATCATCGTTATCACCAGCTACAAACAATGCCGCAGGGAACAGTATCATCGCTATCACCAGCTACAGACAATGCCGCATGGAACAGTATCATCGTTATTATCAGCTACAGACAATGCCGCAGGGAACAGTATCATCGCTATCACCGGCAACAGACAATGCCGCAGGGAACAGTATCATCGTTATCATCGGCAACAGACGATGCCGCATGGAACAGTATCATCTTTATCGCCGGTAAGAGACAATGCCGTAGGGAAAAGTATCATCGTTATCGCCGGCACAGACAATGCCGCAGGGAACAGTATCATCTTTATCGCCGGCAACAGACAATGCCGTAGGGAACAGTATCATCGCTATACACAGATACAGACAATGCCGCAGGGAACAGTATCATCGTTTTCGCCGGCAACAGACAATGTCACAGGGAACAGTATCATCTTTATCGCCGGCAACAGACAATGCCGTAGGGAAAAGTATCATCGCTATACACAGATACAGACAATGCCGCAGGGAACAGTATCATCTTTATCGCCGGCAACAGAAAACCGTAAGGAACAGCATCATCGTTATCATCAGCTACAGGCAACCCCACAGGGAACAGTATCATCGTTATCATCGGCAACAGACGATGCCGCAGGGAACAGTATCATCGTTATCGCCGGCAACAGACAATGCCGCAGGGAACAGTATCATCGTTATCATCGGCAACAGACAATGCCGCATGGAACAGTATCATCGTTATCACCAGCTACAAACAATGCCGCAGGGAACAGTATCATCGTTATCACCAGCAACAAACAATGCCGCAGGGAACAGTATCATCGTTATCACCAGCAGATACAGACAATGCCGCAGGGAACAGTATCATCGTTATCACCAGCCAGCAACAGACAATGCCGCAGGGAACAGTATCATCGTTATCACCAGCACAGACAATGCCGCATATCATCAGCTACAGACAACAATGCCGCAGGGAACAGTATCATCGTTATCACAGCTTGAGACAATGCCGCAGGGAACAGTATCATCGTTATCATCGGCAACAGACAATGCCGCATGGAACAGTATCATCGTTATCGCCGGCAACAGACAATGCCGCAGGGAACAGTTTCATCGCTTATCACAGCTACAGACAATGCCGCAGGGAACAGTATCATCGTTATCATCAGCTAGAGACAATGCCGCAGGGAACAGTATCATCGTTATCATCGGCAACAGACAATGCCGCATGGAACAGTATCATCTTTATCGCCGGCAACAGACAATGCCGCAGGGAACAGTATCATCGCTATATAACCAGCTACAGACAATGCCGCAGGGAACAGTATCATCGTTATTATCACCAGCTACAGGCAATGCCGCAGGGAACAGTATCATCGTTATCATCAGCTAAGGACAATGCCACAGGGAACAGTATCATCGTTATCATCGGCAACAGACATGGCCGCAGGGAACAGTATCATCGTTATCACCAGCTACAAACAATGCCGCAGGGAACAGTATCATCGTTATCATCAGCTACAGACAATGCCGCAGGGAACAGTATCATCGTTATCACCGGCAACAGACAATGCCACAGGGAACAGTATCATCGTTATCATCGGCAACAGACAATGCCGCATGGAACAGTATCATCTTTATGGCCGGTAAGAGACAATGCCGTAGGGAAAAGTATCATCGTTTTCGCCGGCAACAGACGATGTCACAGGGAACAGTATCATCGTTATCATCGGCAACAGACAATGCCGCATGGAACAGTATCATCGTTTATCACCGGGTACGAGACAATGCCGCAGGGAAACAGTATCATAGCTATTATCACAGATACAGACAATGCCGCAGGGAACAGTATCATCGTTATCACCGGCAACAGACAATGCCGCAGGGAACAGTATCATCGTATCACCGGCAACACAGACAATGCCGCAGGGAACAGTATCATCGTTATCACAGCAACAGACAATGCCGCAGGGAACAGTATCATCGTTATCATCGGCAACAGACAATGCCGCATGGAAACAGTATCATCGTTATCATCGGCAACAGACAATGCCGCAGGGAACAGTATCATCGTTATCATCAGCTACAGGCAATGCCGCAGGGAACAGTATCATCGTTATCATCGGCAACAGACAATGCCGCAGGGAACAGTATCATCGTTATCACCTGCAACAGACAATGCCGCAGGGAACAGTATCATCGTTATCACAGATACAGACAATGCCGCAGGGAACAGTATCATCGTTATCATCGGCAACAGACAATGCCGCAGGGAACAGTATCATCGTTATCGCCGGCAACAGACAATGCCGCAGGGAACAGTATCATCGTTATCATCGGCAACAGACGATGCCGCATGGAACAGTATCATCGTTATCACTAGCTACAAACAATGCCGCAGGGAACAGTATCATCGTTATAACCAGCTACAGACAAATGCCGCAGGGAACAGTATCATCGTTATCATCAGCTACAGGCAACGCCGCAGGGAACAGTATCATCGTTATTAACAGCTACAGACAATGCCGCAGGGAACAGTATCATCGTTATCACCAGCTACAAACACTGCCACAGGGAACAGTATCATCGCTATCACCAGCTATCAGGATCCACGCCTCGCACATGAGATCATTCTCGCCTTTAATGATGTCATATTGAGAGCAGCTCCTTACCACCAACTCGGCCCCAATACTCCGTGCATGTATTACTGGGAAGCTACGCCATTCTCTTGCGCCTTCTAAAGGCTAACGCATGCATCGCTGATCTTACACATGAGGTCATATTTCTTATACTTAGTTGTACGGTTCTTGCTGCTAGGGAACGGTAGATTACCACGTTAATATGGTTTCATATACAAAGGGAGTGATCTCTGTTCCCGAACATGCCGTTATATGGTCAAGGTATATACGTCAAAGAAATGGTAACTTACCCTGACAGCGAGCTGAAGATTTACCGGGATGGATAAGCTTCTTTACCTGAGACAGAGGTAATTAGTCACTTACCGTGTCTTAACTTGGCTAGCTTGAATGTTCACTTCATGTCCCAGGTGGAAGATCACTTACCTAGTTACTTGTCTTGTACGCTATGGTCCATGGCAGTTAGACGATGTTCAGAATGAGTGTAGTGATCGGGTGATAATGTCTACATGACATGGTGTGTAAGGCATGCAATGACAAGAAAGAAATACTCACGTTATATAAACACAGCGTGCTGGCGCGGCTCGTCTCTACAGCACGGGCTGCGCTGTCCTCCGTCATTGCCCCATGCATCAGCAGCATGTCTAGCGGGATCTCCACGACAACCTCACAGTCACCTACACACAACACAACAACACCAGACGCGTGACATCACGGACACCAATGATAACGTTATAACACGCGCCATGACATCTATTGACCTACTACAGTTTCATTTGGACCACATACTTGATCCTGGAACATATGCAAGGCGACTTCAGCAAAATAAAGACATGTTCTTTAATGGAGGGAATGTGTGCTGTCTTTCAGCTCACATGCTACTACTCTTAATGATGAAATCAAATATGTAGTGTTCAATTAGACCAGCAATGCGCACGTACATAATAACACATATCCGGCGCTATCACCTACCGTCAGTCTCAATCAGTAGGTGTTTGAGCCTCTCCATCTTCTCTATTTCCGTCACCATACTGTTTTGGACTGAATGGTCAGCAGCCTTAGTGAAGTGAAGCCTCACCGTATCTAAACCTATCTCGCTACCAGGTGTCCCTGTTGCCCCCGTCTGCTCGTCCTGTGACGAGTTCAACTGCTCTACAAAGTAATCTACAGCTTGCCTGTTAGACATCGCTATATCACCTATTTCAAGTGTCTGTCCGTCAGGAGCTAACAATGGCAGTAGGGGACGAGGATCAACGAATGAGGCCTCGAAAAAAACTTCGATAGCAAATTGAGGGCCACCATTTTTCTTACACCTGTCAGAGCTGACTATTTGGTTCAAAACAATTTGGGCTTTCTGTTGGCATTCTTGTTTAGGAATGTCATAAAGACTTTCAAGAATCAACTGGCCTTCACTGACCCCCAGTAAGCCTGCACAGAAAATCAAGACTACGTCCAGACTTCCGTCATTATGGTCTATGAGATTAGCAATGTGTTCTATATCACGGCTGGCGGTGTCCAACCCACCACACCACTCTAAAGTGGTGAGGTGGTTGAAGAAGAAATATACAAGATGGCGGGTGCCATTGGGAGTGCTGATCTGCTTTTTGAACATACTCATCAAACCACCGGTCTTGACATCTTTCTCAGTAAGCTCGCATCTGTCAAGATCACTGCGCTGAAATGAGATTTGCTTCTTTCCGAACTGATTGAAAGATGAGCTTGCCAATTTAGCTAACTTAATAAGAAATGCATGGACGAGTTGGTGGCGCCATATTTCGTCTTCAGAAAATAAGTGAATATCTTTTAAACGAAGGTTGTGCGTAAGTACAGGAAGCATTTGCTTAGAGAATAAGGATGATTTAGTTTTTGGAAGATTTGGTAAAATATCTTTACCGCTATGACGTAGCCAAATTAGATAGCTGAGAAATTTGTTGATGTTGATTGGTATTGATAACATGCTTGCAACGTCTTCGTGATTCTTGAGAAATGTAGCGGTTTCAGACCCCAGCTCGCCGACCAGATACTTACCGAGTAGTGTGCTGACCGATTGGTTAGAGAGGCCCGCCAGCTCTACCACTCGGTCAACATTCATATCAACATGACGAAATGGACGGCTGGTTAGCAATAGTTGGGACTCGGGTAGGAGGTTACCGCGAACGAGGCTACGCAGAATGACGCCAGGGTGTGCTTTTGCTAAAGGATCAGAAATTATCAAAGTGTCCGTCATAAACTCGTCGTATTCGTCGTAACCGTCCAATATAAAGAGAATTCTGTCTTGTCGTTTTTGAAGTTGTCGAATCAGTTTTCGTTTCTGCGTCTTAGTCTGTCCAGTAGAGGTGTAATCAAAAAGAAGGTCAGCCAATGTCAGCGACAGTCCCATGTCACCCAACTCTTTCAATAACATCAAAAATATGAAATGATGACCCCCCCATTGACCGCATGCAAAGCGGTTTAAAATGGTGAAACATAATGAAGTCTTGCCCATGCCGGGGCCACCCAGCATGAGCACTGAATGCGGTCTATCAGTGGGTCGACGTCTATCAGTGTCCGTGAGAAAGATACCGTCCAGTGTCAATTGTTTTCTGTCCGTTTTTTGAATGTTGAACTCTTTGAAACCTTGTCTTGTCTGTCCGTCTGGTGCTGTGTGGCCATGGTTTATGATAACCGGAACGTGCTGATCTAAACTGATGCTATTGCCGTACTGGGTTTGTTCTTGCTCGTTTCTATTTTCAATCTTCTGCTGATAAGTACCCTTCATCTCAGTCATGTACTGATCAATACTGAGGACATCTCTAACTGGCACCTGGTCTAACTCTTCCTTAAGGCTGGCTGATAACTGACATAGCTGTATCTGATCAGTGTCTCTCAAGGCGGCAACAAGGCTTCTACAGGCCTCCTCACCTCTCCTATGCAGATAATCCAACAGCTCCCTAACCTTGTTCCTTCCTTTCTTCTGAGTCATTATCACATCAATCTGGTTCTTAGTTATTGCGTCTTTCGATACCAGATACCCTAGGATATCGTCTAACTCCTCTAACCCCCCAACAATTCGTTCCCTACTTTCGGTGAGGCATTCGACAAACGAATTGAGTAATTCAGCGCCTGTGTGGTCAGCCGCAAGCTGTAACGAAAGGAGAAGCATGCAATTATTCTTGTCGTACTTAAACTTCTTTACAATCTAGTAGAAACATGGAACATCCAACGAAGGATATCACAAATAGCATGCGGTTAAAGAAAGCGATCTCAACGTGAGAGAGAGAGATGTGTAAACTGTGGAAAGTCTGAGTGCATGTGCCCACGTGATGCAGAACGTGTGTGTGTGATCGTAAGCGTGCGTGTGGAGGTGTTGTCCGAACTGTGTGCGTGTGTATGTGTGTGTGTGTGTGTGTATGTGTGTGTGAGTGTGTGCGTGAGTGTGTGTGTGTGTGTGTGTGCGTGTGTGTATGTGTGTGTGTGTGTGTGTGTGTGTGTGTGTGTGTGTGTGTGTGTGTGAGTGAGTGAGAGAGAGAGAGAGAGAGAGAGAGAGAGAGAGAGAGAGAGAGAGAGAGAGAGAGAGAGAGAGAGAGAGAGAGAGTGTGTGTGTGTGTGTGTGTGTGTGTGTGAAGAATGTGAGGTGTATCAGGGGTGGGGGTGAATAGAAACAAGAGAGGCATCCCATCAATAAACAGAATAGAATATAGAAAAACAATTGCTTAAATCAGGCTTATGGCTTCATGTTGAAGCTAAATACGATTTGCCTCTGGGTGTATACCTTCCATTGATAGGAAAGTCATAAATGAGTGGCACAGTGTATATGGCGAGAACAACTCACCGAATCATTGTCATCACGACCTGATGAACCGGGAGTAAATCCTGCACTCATGAAGTCAGGAGCAAGTTCAACTCCCACGGAGTCGAAGTCACCAGCGTCCGCGACGGGTTCCCGTTCATCCGAACAGCAACACAACCGAGAGATGGCAGCAATGATGGCCCCCATACTGCAACCAGGACATCAATACCATCGTTATTAGAGATAAATCGATTGTATTTTTTTATATGGACAGTGAGGTTGTGTCGTATTTGAAATGATGAGTTGTTGTCGAAGGCGGAGGGTGGAAGATGGTGTTCCATGACAGTGAGGTTCATAATGTATTTGAAAGGGTGAACGGGGCGAGTTTGGTAGGTGTGAGGGACAATTAGTGCTGTACTAGAGTGATTGCCCTACATATCTGGATGAACCATATTTGATGATTAATACATTTTATGATTATGAAAGCTAATCATTAAAAGTGCCCCCCCCAAGTGACGTCACGCTCCCTTCCCTAACCAATCAATACATTGCGAATCCTCATCCCCAGTGACGTCACCCATTCTTCTCTCAACATATTATACATGGCGGATCCTCATTTCCAGTGACGTCTCCCTCTCTTCTCTCACCTTCCTAAAACATATCGAATCCTCATTCTCAGTGACGTCATTCACTCTTTGTTCGCCATCCTATTCAAAGCGGGTCCTCGCCCGCTCATTTTCTGTGTCATTATCCACCCTTCCCTCACCAATCTTTACATGGTTGATCCTCAACACCCACAGAAAACAATGGCCGGTTGCACGACTCATTCTACCCTCTGGATAGGGAGCATTCCTCATTTATCTATCAGGTAGGACAATATCACAACTGAAGGTTAAATAATAGGGTTTTACTTCACATTCAGCCGTAGACAACTTAACTAAACACAACTAATCTGAAAAACCGGTCAGTAAATGTGAATCTGTGGAGTGAGAGTTCAATTGCTTTGGGACCCCTGGGTAATTCGGTGATGCTTATTAAATGACAGAGCTAAAAAAAAGTGCACAATCATTTTCTATTCAGTTTCTATGTGCAAACGAAAATTGAAAGATAAAGCATTCAACTTTGAAGTGATGTACATTCACATTGTCTCACAAATGCAACCATTGCAAAACGTGTATCTATATTTTAAGTCATTTTTGGGGAAGGGCATATAAATTGTATTATTACTTGGGGGAAGGGTCTTTGTTTTTACATCTATCAGGGTGGAGGGTCAATATATTTTGGACTGTATAAAATAGAGAAAAATTAGAGATATAGTGAACGAGAAAGAGATTGGGAGAAAGAGAGAGAGAGAGAGAGGGAGATAGGGAGAGAGATCGAGAGAAAGAGAGAGGAGATATATATATATATATATATATAGATATATAGATATATAGACAGAGATAGAATGAGAGAAAGTGTGAGAATGAGAGAGAAAAAGAGCAAAAGATGAACCGAGAGAGATATAGAGACATAGAGAGAGAAAGATAGCAAGAAAAAGTGAAAGAGAGAGAGAGAGAAAGAGAGAGAGAGACACACACACAGAAAGAGAGAGTGATAGAGAGGTGTAGAGATAAAGAGTGATAGAGAGAGAGGGAGAGAGGGATAGAGAGAGATTGATGGAGAGAGAGAAAGATAGAGAGAAATAGAGAGAGAGAGAGAGGAAGAGAGAGAAAGACAAAGTGATATATAGATACATATAGAGAGAGAACAAAAGCAAGAGAGAACAAGAGAACAGAAAGACAGAAAGACAGACAGACAGGCAGAGAGAAAGAGTGAAAGAGAAAAAAAAATTAGCGAAAAAGAGAAAGGGAGATAAAGAGAGACAGAGGGAGAGAGGGTGAATGAGAGAGAGAAAGCAAGAGTGAAAGAGACAGATAGAGAAAGAGAGAGAGAGGGAGAGAGATGTAGAGATAGAGAGTGATGGAGAGTGGGAGAGAAAAAAGTGAGGGAGAGAGAGATAGAGTGAGAGTGATGAAAAGTGAGAAAAAAAAGAGAGATAAAGTGAGAAAAGGACAAAATGATATATAGATAGATGGTAGAGAGAGATGAAGAGATAGAGAATTATTGAGAGAGGTAGAGACGGAAAGATAAAGATAGAGATAAAGAGAGAATGATGAGAGAGAGAGAGAGAGAGAGAGAGAAAGAGCGAGAAAGACAGACAGTAATATATAGATAGATAGAGAGAAAGAATGAAAGCGAGAAAGCCACAGAGAATTAAAGTGAGAGAGAAAGAGAGACAGAACAAGAGAGAGAAACAGACAGACAGAGAGAGGGAGGGAAAGAGAGAAAGAGAGATAAGACGTGATAGAGAGCGATAGAAAGAGAGAAATAGGGAAAGAGATAGAAAGAGAGAAAGAGAGAAGAGATGTATAGAGTAAAAGAGTGAGAGAGAGAAAGCGTGTTTGAGAGTGAAAGAAAAAAAGAGCAAAAAAGGAGAGAGCGATAGTTTGTGCCAAGTTTAGCTGAACGTTTGGTCAGTGAAGCCAGCTCCTTTCTCTGGTTAAGTGGTCTGACTGTATTACATAAACATACTGTCATGCAGATAAGCGATTACAGCGCTTTGCTTATGGTCCCAATTTGAACATGTGAGACGCCCCCAATTTCTAGAAGACATTCTGTGTGTTCTCATTGGACGCATACCACAAAATGTACTTGACGTCACACAAAACCGAGGGTGCATGTTACAAGTCAGTCGGACGCGCAACGAAGGTTAATCCGGGTCGCAACCTTTGGGCTGATTGGTCAAGCAGGGGTTGTCACGAAGATTAACGAACATGTCTAATGAATATTCAGACACACCAGTTTTAGACCGTGTCTTGTCGAAGACTCTAGTGCGAAAAGCGTAGCGGAACCCCTGGAGTCTGGGACAGTAACTATGCAGCTGAAGGTGTGTTGTCTCAGGAACAAGACGGTATGGAACGAGTTCTTGAATAAGCATAAACACTGTCGCCAACCGAGAATAACTACTGTACCACTAGACACGAGTTGGTCGCTGTTGTCACGTATGTGACACGTTTCTGGCAGTACCTGCTGGGATGCTCGTTCGTAGTTCCGACTGATCACGCCGATATCGTTGCGCATCGGCTTCTGCGCAGGCTAGGATTTGTCTCTGCACAACGTAGATTGCTTTAGGGTTAATTCAGGCCATTACGCGAGGAAATATTGATACGAATTATCAACTCTTAAATATTACAAAAAATATTTTCTGCTGTGTTCGATTAGACGATAACATTTTGTTATTGCAGGATGCGAAAGGAAACGAAAACCTGATGAGTGTGCTGGTGTGCGTGTGTTACAAAGTGTACGAGCGTTTTATAGCACTGTGCATGAGGCTGTTATTTTGACTCGGTGACCATAGCACTGTGCATGAGGCTGTTACTTTGACTCGGTGACCATAGCACTGTGCATGAGGCTGTTACTTTGACTCTGTGACCATAGCACTGTGTATGAGGCTGTCACTTTGACTCGGTGACCTTATCCTTGGTCATGAGGCTGTCACTTTGACTCAGTGACCACATCATTGTGTATGAGGCTGTTGCATTGACTCAGTGAACATATCATTGTGTATGAGACTGTCAATTGGACTTAGTGATCATAAAATAGTATGTGAGGCTCTCACTTTGACTCAGTGAACACATCATTGTGTATGAGGCTGCCACTTTGACTCAGTGAACATATCATTGTGTATGAGACTGTCAATTGGACTTAGTGATCATAAAATAGTATGTGAGGCTCTCACTTTGACTCAGTGAACACATCATTGTGTATGAGGCTGCCACTTTGACTCAGTGAACATATCATTGTGTATGAGACTGTCAATTGGACTTAGTGATCATAAAATAGTATGTGAGGCTCTCACTTTGACTCAGTGAACATATCATTGTGTATGAGGCTGTCACTTTGACTCAGTGATCATCACATTGTATGTGAGGCTGTCACGTTGACTCAGAGACCATATCATTGTATATTAGGCTGTCACATTGACTCAGTGACCATTGCATCGCATATGAGGTTGTTATGGTGACTCAGTGACGATAAACCTGTATATAAGATAGTCACATTGACTTAGTGACCATAAACGATAAACCAGTATATAAGTGACCAAAGAACGTTCTCTGACTATTTGGCCATATCTAAGGCCACAACAATGACCGGCTGACAGGTGGTGTGTTCCGTACAGAGGTGTCGTTACTCGATACGTTAACAGCCAGCTGAGCCCTTGGCAGAAGTAGCTTGTCACCAGTCGTGTATGTACGTCGCAACTTTAACGGGGTCAAAATCAGGGCGGGGTGTGATTTCACGGCAGGCGTAAACAAACTCGACTAGAGGCTCGCGAAGTTTACAGCATAACATGTGTTACGCGAGCGGTACCCTGGTTAATGGAACATGTTCCCATCACCATACACTTAGACATATTGTACTCAGCATTCTGAGGGGATAATGTTTACCTTATTGTTGCAAATGTAGTTCAGACAGACAGACAGACAGACAGACAGACAGACTAAAGAACCGGTTTTAACTAGCAAAAACATCATCATCATCATCATCATCATCATCATCATCATCATCATCAAGCATTCCGAACATTTCAATCGCCATATTCATTGTGCCTTCGCGGTTTCCAGGTACGGTGCGCAGCTTATAGCCTGGATGGGTTGATATACAAACATTCGCGCATGCATTCGTAAACCAAACCGGATGGCATATAATGTATGTACCAGAGACTCACAAATAATCTCAAAGACACTTTAGTGAAGTAGATGTCTAAGAAATTCAAATTATATCACTAATCACAAGTCAAACCATTTGTCAATAAAGTATTGCACTGCCTTTCTTGTAGCATATGAAAATGGGTGACCACTTTATCCTAACATCGTAGTAAACGGTCCCTTGCAACATTTTATCAAAGCCAAACAAGTTTTTAAAAATCGATAGCACAGTAACAGATGTTTGTTTTTCCCACGATCATTTGAAAAATAAGGCTCTAATCATATTGCGGCACCACTGTATGGCGTTATCAAAGTTTTTTCCATGTATACTTTTTTTCCTATCACGATCGTTTGAAGACAGGTTTTTCTGTGTCTGAGAAGCTAATGTTTCCACCTAGTCTGTAAGTGGTTTGGGTCGAGGCGAGTTATTTTCCAATTTGACTGATAGAAGAAGAGGAGAAGAAACTAGCCTGTTTTGTATGTTGGAAATGTCAATTGTTGTGGGTGAGTCAATTGCCCAGGTGGCATGAAATTATGACCATTTGGGTCACCGTGATTGAGTCGGGGATGGTGATGACAGATGAGAGACGAATATTCGTAGGTCGCCGACGTTATTGTAGATATCTGAGGGTTGATGTCCTGATAGATAATACCTGAGACTTTATATGAAGTTCTCTTGCGCTTTGTCTCTTTTGACCGGCACGCTCTTTCTTGTATTTGATCTGCGTGTCTCTGTCTTTGTCTCGGCGTGGGGTTTCCGTATGTTCCCTCTCTTCTAATTTTGGATTCTAATTGTTGTGTGTCTGATGCTGTCGTATTTATAGTGAAAGATGGGGGTGGCTTGATGTGGTGAAATGTGATTGGCTAATCGGGTGCTTGGGGTCATTCGGACTGACTTGCAAATTATCAAGAGCTTTTAATTGGAGATCAAACGGGTCTATGTTAATTTTTATGGGAATAGACGGAATTCGAATGTTTACATCAAAGGGTTGTACTTGCTAAACCGGGACTATATAATTTGGAAACTGACCCGTTCGGAACGTTAACTTAAAAGGATTCTAAAGGTTTTTGTAAATTGGACAACAATTAATCTGGTACGAGTGAAAAGGGGTGAATTTCATTTGCCTAAATTGGTTTAGTTTTCATGTCCCGAGTGGCCGAAAAAATGTAAATCTAACTGAAACCTTTGGGAGGGATGGAGAGGTGGTGGGTGTATGTGTTCGTAAATGTATGCGTGTAAGTATGTGTTTGTTTGGGGGTGAAAAAAAATCCATCAGTTCTTAAGTTTGTGGGAAACGCGGCGAAAGACGATTGAATGCTTTGAAACTTAACACTCAAATGTCATGGTGTGGTTAATGTCCCACCAACGTTACTTTCAACAATTTAAATGTGCACTGCGTGAAACAAAGATCCTATGATGCTGCGACGCGCGGATCAAAGGACAGCAACGATACCACTCCATATATATATATATATATATATATATATATATATATATATATATATATATATATATATATATATATATATATATATATATATATATATATATATATATATATATATATATATATATGCCGAGATTCTGTTTATGTGATGGGTTATTGGTAGATTTGAGTCATGGCAGATGCCGGGTTGGTTTGCATGCTGCTCGGTTGTAGATGTGTGGTTGTTTTAGGTGGTTGCAAATGTGCGATGGTTATATGTGGTTGCAGATGTGTGGTGGTGCTAGGTAGTTGTAGATATATGGTGGTGCTAGGTAGATGTTTGTGGTAGATATGGGGCGGGGATAGGTCTGAGTCGATGATGTGGTGGTGTAAGCATGGAGGAGTATGTGGTACCTCTGGGATGTGGTAGCTGTGCGGCGGTGGGAGATGTGGTACGATGCGAGATGTGTGACGGTTCCAGCTGTGGTACAGTGGGAGATGTGGTACGGTGGTAGCTGTGAGGCAGTGAGAGATGTGGGACGGTGGTAGCTGTGGGGCAGTGAGAGATGTGGGACGGTGGGAGATGTGGGATAATGTCAGCTGTGTTACGGTGGGAGATGTGGGATGATGTCAGCTGTGGTACGTTGGGAGATGTGGGACGGTGGGAGATGTGGGTGCAGTGGGAGATGTGGGACGGTGGGAAATGAGATGTGGGACGGTGGGAGGGGGGGCTAGTGGGGATGTGGGACGGTGGGAGATGCGGGACGGTGGTAGCTGTAGGGCAGTTGGAGATGTGGGACGGTGGGACGGTGGGTAGGGCAGTGTGTGGGACGGTGGGAAATGTGGGGCAGTGGGGGATGTGGGACGGTGGGAGATGCGGGACGGTGGTAGCTGTAGGGCAGTGGGAGATGTGGGATGATGTCAGCTGTGGTACGGTGGGAGATGTGGGACGGTGGGAGATGGGACGGTGGGAGATGTGGGGTGGTGGGAGATGTGGTACGGTGGGAGATGTGGGACGGTGACAGATGCTGGGCAGTGGGAGATGTGGGGCAGTGGGTGATGTGGGGCAGTGGGAGATGTTGGACGGTGACAGATGCTGGGTAGTGGGAGATGTGGGGCAGTGGGAGATGTGGGACTTTGGGTGATGTGGGGCAGTGGGAGATGTGGGACGGTGGGTGATTTGGTCCTTCATGTAGGACAAGACTGTGGTCTTTGCCAAATGTTTTGTGATAGTTACATATGTTGCGAAAGGCAATGTCAGTTTATGTTTTAATTGATAGGGTATTGAATTTGTTTTCAAAACAATATACAGATGAAAAACCTAAGGCTTTAAAAGGAGGTAATTTCAGAACGGTGATGTACGAAGATGATTGTGGTGCTGCTCCCCTTAAGAAAAATTGCCCACCTGACACGGAAGAGAATCAAAAGCAGGTGAAATGATGCTCTAACATTATACGATTGAGTCACCAGGTCAGGTACACCCGCTTTTAGACGATTAACATGATCATCCGAGTCATTGGGGATTCTCATCCCCCTACATAACCAGTCAGGTTGTCACACCTTGAGATGGATACTGGGAGTGGAATGGCAGGGACCGGTTCCTGATAATAGCAAGAGTCCGTTATAAACCACTTAATTTGGGTAAGAAATACAGCATCCTGCAGTATGAAATTTACTGGTAAGAGGGATGATTTCATATTAATAGGCTGATTTAATGTGAAGGTCAGCAAGAAACAAATGTGCAGCTGTACATTATTCAAGCTTATTACGAAAGCATTCCTAGCAGATGCCAATCGACATATAGACCGTCTTTTCCATGTATTAAGCTTTATGTTGAAAGATCCGGGGCCATATTCAGGCCGTACTCATAAAACAATAACTTGGCGATCTCTGCTATGTCTGTCAAACATTATACCATCAATGATGCTTGCACTAGTAACATTATAATCCCGCGATGAATATAAACACTCCTTGCTGGGTTTTGTTGTTTGACAGTCCGTTACTGGGTCACTGCGCGTCACAAGTCTATGACGTGTCTGCGTCGCATAAAACGGAGTGTTTATCGCCAGATAAACCTTGTCGCAGGTGTGCTTCGGGGGAACTTTCAATATCTGCCATGTAATCATGAAGTGGATTCATAGACTTTTATGCTTAGTGCCCGCTTTCCTTATATTCAATAATACGAAATGTGAATGTTGGCGCCGTTTCTGTGATTAATGAATTTTAAGAAATTTATCTGTAACATGACCAATCGTGCATGCATATTTGATTCACTTGGAAACTTCAATCCACTCACAAGCCTATCCTAATAGGGATCTAGACTACTGCAAGCTGTCTCGCTTTCTTTGAAACAACAGCCTATCCAAAGCGACCCTCTTTTTTTAAAGCCTACTTACGCAGAAATTGATGTTAATTTCACGATAAAAAAAACACCGGCTAATGATAACGAACGATTTGATTCACTTTAGGAATATGCATGTCCTTTTTCATATCTATGAAGGCGTTTTCCTGAAATCATTACCACTGTACAGCCATTTTTAAGTATGAACTTGCGAACTTAAGACAGCTACCGAGCCGTTGAAATTCACTGGGAGGCTTAAAACTCTTTTTGAATACGGTCGAGATCGCCAACTCAGCTTGCCTATCAAAAAGCTAAGTTTGCGGTCTAAAGGTTCTTTATGAATACGGCCTTTAGCCTCGATGTTCCTCTCATGTCATTTTCAAACTGATCCTTCCTCAAAATAAATATTTCCTTTACCTGTGAATGATGTGAAGAGTTCTTCGTCAAAGTGGCAATCAATTCAAAGGTATTAAGTCGTTATTGAAGGTGCGCACGTGAGCTAATGCGTTGTGCGTGTCCACAACGAACAGTGTATTGTGCGTTGACCACGAGAAGTATAGTGTGTGCCGAGCACGAGCAGTATAATGTATTCCGAGCACGAGCGGTATAATCTGTGAAAATGCCACGATAACCACGAAATCGGACTGATCATGCCCAATACCCGCTTTGTTGGGATGACAAACAAAGTATTTTTTTATCTACTGGCGTGGTAAACACTGTTTAAATTCCAGTGGCTGACAAACCTTCTACTTGTCATCCTATTTTTGTTATCGGCAGACCGTTTGTTTGCTTGTTACTCCGGAATGGAGCCAAGTCTCAATACTTGATTATATTTACTTTACAACATTTGAACCATGAGGTTGAATAATAAAATGTTTGTTATTCGTATATCAGATAGATAACAAATGCATGGCATTCATTTTAAGTGCCAACTTGAATCACGAGTGAACGGCGTGTCTCCCAGGTTAAACAGAATAGCACTCTCCCTGGATCAGTCTATTTGACCACTTGACAGTGCTGGTGTGGAGTAGATGTGGTTGATAGAAGAACCAGACTTCTGGAAACATGGTACGTACTGATACACGTCAACTTAGCTGCATCGATAGACAGGACGTGTTTTGTCTATAAGTGCTATGTACTTTCAAATCAGAAAAAGGCATAGTATTGTTTTCTGACGCCATTACCCTCAATCCTCCGCTCTGGTAACGCATACTAAAACCAGTTAGAAGCAGCATACTAAACCACAGCAAGACATTAAAACCATGCTGAAAATCTTATGTCACTACTCTGTAAGATGGTAGTAATTGAGAAAGAGTAACCCCACCCTTAACATTTACAATATCTGAACTTGGTGACACGCCTGTTAAGAGTCTTATGAATTTATTAACAACAGCAACCCTAGACAAGAGTGTACTTTCAAGTGAATTTATTAATACTTTTGTCAATCTGACGCCAAGCTTCGCGACCCTCCGTCCTAGTAACGCATACAAATACTACAAACACCATGTGCAACACCACTAATATGGGGGTTGGCAAAAAGCACGGGTGACAAAGTTGCACCAAGGGCCGCACCTAAGGCCTCGCAGTGAGCCTCAGCCATTACCTCTGCGAAAATCAATCGATTTTGAGAAAAAAACGCCTAAACCCAATCATCATCATAGAGGATCTTCATTCGACGTCACTCATGTTCCCCTCCACTGGCGGAGTGAGTTTTTTAAAACCGGGCCCATATTCTAACATAGTGGGCCCTTTGTCGCAGACCATAGCTGCCAAAAACGGCTAATCATTTTAGTGACCTCAAACATGGCACCACTAGATACCATCCTATGCATGGAGGGTATATGTTGTGACGTCTTCACTAAATGTTTACTACATGGCGGGTCCCTCCCTCCCTACCATCCTATGTTGTGGTTGGGTCCTCATTCGTTCCCTTACCAATGTGTGGTGGGTCCTCAAACTCTTCACTCACTCTTCAGCTCAGTTGTTGCTTGGCGCGTCACTACTAGTAATGACGTCACCTGCCCTTTTGCTCGCCATCCAAGAGGGTGGCGATTTCTTATATATGTCCACAGTTCCAGTGACGTCACTCGGCCGCCCCTTGCATTCCTCTAAATTGATATGTTTGACCACAGAAAACAATAACTAAGTGTCCGTTGTCGGTCCCAGTGGTTTTCCAACCAACTGTGGCAACACCTAGGCGAATGTAACCAAGGTGCTGGATATGGTGCTTATCAATGGCAGCGATACTCTGGTAAATTATGTACAGGTGCTATTGAAACATCTTGCCTTCTAGCATGATGAGTGCTCAAGTCAAGCAGTGCTAACATACAGCCTGACCAGATTATTTATAATAATTATGCTATGACGGGATTGGCGCTACGATAAAAGCAATTGCAACATGAATTTGCTCGAAGATGGCCGACCAGGTCAATTGACTCTAGTTGATCAATATCTGTGTATTACCTGAGCAATGTAAATGGATGCCCTCTTTTATTCCCGGCTTGTTGGAAGTGGAAGTATGAGGTTCGTCTCTTGTTTAACCTAAATTGCGCAGTACACCAGCGAATCATAACTTGGCGGTTTAAATCTCTGCTGAGAAATGGCTAGCTCTCTATTTACCTGTCATTGTTTAACCAAACTTAATGGCTCGTCCTCATTAATGAATCAGTAAATCAAATACAGCAGGTGCATATTTGGAAGACCTTAACCCAGCTGTCATGATTACTTATCAGCTGCAACAGAAAGGTGAGGTGACGATCGGTAAGGCTTAATTGCATCCCTGGTTAAGCTTACTTTTGAGTATGTACAACATTTCGTGATAAAGTACAACTCGCAATAGTCATAGAAAAACTATATCAAAATGCATCTTAAATGGAATTCGAGGGATGTAGCTGCAACAAACTACCAACATCTTAATGAAACCTGGTTAATCAAACGACAACCAACCTTATCAAATTATAGCAATATGAAATTTCTAGTCTGATTTACAGCTGAATTGCTCTCGGACGCTGTATTAACACATCAAGGAGAATTGGCAGCATATATTTAATAACACTTAGGTGGGTGGAGTTGCATACTTGAAGTATATCAAAACAGGACGGTTCGGATTAACAATAGTAGTTGGGTCATCAAATTGATAAATCTGTTTACCCGAAACAGCAACGAAGTGGTACGTATATTTGTGACCCACAGATAATTGTCAATTTAAAAAAAAATCAATTAACATGTAGTCCTGGCCTCGTGTGTAAAATTACCTCAAACACAAACACCATCACCACCCGCTAATCTGTGGCATGTTTTCGTAAACAAGTTAGATGACTGTGCTAAGAAGACTGTAATGACGAAAAGGTATTGATTGGCCCTGTTATATGGGAGTTTCATTCAGTATTCCATTTGAATATGCTTGCATTTCCATTAGGTTATTTATACATTGATAAGATAATTTCAGATATGGTGATCGTATAATTAAAAACATCAGTTAGTACACTCGATAAGAACTCCCATTTGTAATGTGACAAGTATATCAGCTAAATTGTGTTGGGCGTTTATTTCACTCAAAGTGTTGGTCCGCTAGTCTTAGACAAAACTGGGATATACTCGTTGATGTCGCATAAATGCATAATTTCTCATGATGTATACGGTAGAACATACTGGAGTGTAACGTCTTCAGGTATCGCAATGTATTTATTTGTACAGTGGTAGCTGCTTTAAAAAGCGACATCTACCGAGCAGCATAAGCCCGGCCAGCTCATTATTATTCGGGGACTTATCTGGGGTCATCAGTGAGGTCATCGTCAAGCCCCCACACGTGCTCTACTGATCGCTCTGAAGTAGATTTAAACTTGTGACTGCCATTTTGTACTAGAAGTTTTTATTTGTGAATAGAGTTTATATCAATATGACGGTGTTCAGGGGGGTGCAGTATTATGTGTGCGAAAGTTAGGCCGGAATTCTAACACGGCTACTTATGCACCTGTGATCAGGTTACTGGCAGATCGGACTGAACGAGGGTGCTTAGGAGAAGCCCGCATTCTGTACCAGTGATGGGTTATTTGAGTAAGAAGTCATGCATTTGGGCATGTGTAATGCCCCCCTCCACCGCCACTTTGCAGCGATTGATTGATAGGGTATTGAGTGTTTCAGTTGAAGATTTGGCTAAACACGAAGGAGTGGCAGACCTAGCAAATAGAGCAGGGCTTCGAATCAGACGCTGATGAGAGCAGCGACATCTTGGGTTCTGACGAGTTTCCGATAACTGGGATTGAATCGGCACATTTCCACATTTCGTAAAACTAGCTTAGATTGTAGAATGCTTTAAAAGGACAACATAATTGTCTTGGCTGAAAAGAGCCATTCTCTCACACGTCACCACTTGACCACAGCACTATGACGAAGGCTGCTGTATATGTTTTCATGATATAATGGATGCCTATAGATTAATTGGTTCAGCCTTTGGGTAACTAGTTTTTCGATGCTTTGTTTGTATGTGAAATCTTTTGTTGTTTGTATGTTAACATTTATTTGTTTCGCGATATAGTGTACAAGTTTTTAAGATTAAAATTCCAATTTAGAAAAAAATTATTGGCATCAATGACCCACTCCCCTGTCAACTCTACACTCTGGCCGAGGCGCGCTAGATATAGTTATTTGAAAACAACCCGTTTGACGTGCGGGCTGGTGTTAACCAGCGACCCATGAAATTCACCCCTCAATTATCAAATTATGGGCTCCCAGATGCCCATGATATACGACAATAATCACAATGCGGACCCCAAATTACCAAGATATCACAAAACGTGGCACTACCCATGATACCCGCACATAGTCAAAATGTGGACCTCGATCTACCCCAAACAGACGTAAACCAACAAAAGTTTTGCTACCAGCTACCACTTACTCCTGCCAATTATCAACATTGGTACCGCGAAACAACCCTTGGCACACGCCGCCAATCAACAAAATATGGTCAACTAAATATCGGCACTCAACACCTGATACTAAGCCAATCATCAAAATGTCACCTCGCAACTACCCCCGATGACCCGCCAATAATTTTTTCACCCGCAAAGCTCTCTTGCGAGTTGCGCTTGAGTGATGCCAGCTGGTACCAATAGCAAAAGAAGCATGGCAGCCGCACAAGGAAATCGTCACCGGGTCACTTGGGTTGGGCGGCTCTTGGCAGACGTGTGGTTATGCGATCCTTATGCGGAAATTACCACATGTACCAAATATGACGTTAGTCGTTATTGTATACTCACTTGCTCTTGCATTGTCAATTGAACACTCAATCATTAGTGAATATCGTCTACCTAGCAAATCTAACATGAAAAAGGAGTTATAAAGGAGGGCTCTCACCACGCTGATAAGGGGACGGGTAGTAGAGAGTAGGATAGAGAGAGGGGGCGGGATAGAGAGTAAGACAGAGAGAAGGGGAGGAAAATACAGCAAGACAGACAGAAGGGGGGAAGAGAGTAAAATAGACGGAAGAGGAGGGAAGGAGAGTATTGCAGATAGAAAAGGAGGTATGCAGGTATGCAGAGTATGACAGATAGAAACGGAGGTATAGAGTAAGACAGGGAGAGGAGGATAGAGAGTAAGACAGAGTGATGGAAATGGAAAGTAGGGCAGATAGAAAACGAGGTATACAGAATAAGACAGAGAGAGAGAGAGAGAGAGAGAGAGAGAGAGAGAGAGAGAGAGAGAGAGAGAGAGAGAGAGAGAGAGAGAGAGAGGGGTGGGATAGAGAGTAAGATAGAATGAAGAGGAGGTATTGAGAGTTTGGCAGAGTGATGGAGAGGGAAAGTATGACAGATAGAAATTGAGGTATACAGAGTAAGAGAGAGAGAGTGGGATAGAGAGTAAGACAAAACGAGGAAGAGGTACAGAGAGATAGAGTGATTGAGAGGGAAAGTATGACAGATAGAAAGGGAGGTACACAAAGTAAAACAGAAAGAGAGGTTGGGATAGAGAGTAAGACAGAACGAGGAGGAGGTACAGAAAGCAAGACAGAGTGATTGAGGGGGAACGTATGACAGATAGAAAGGGAGGTATACAGAGAAAGACAGAGATAGGGGTGGGATAGAGAGTAAGACCGAACGAGGAGGAGGTACAGAGAGTTAGACAGAGTGATTAAGAGGGAAAGTATGACAGATAAAAAAGGAGGCATACAGAGTGAGACAGAGAGAGGGGGTGGGATAGAGAGTAAGAAAGAACGAGGAGGAGGTACAGAGAGTAAGACAGAGTGATTGAGAGGGAAAGTATGACAGATAAAAAGGGAGGTATACAGAGAAAGACAGAGAGAGAGGGTGGGACAGAGAGTAAGAAGAACGAGGAGGAGGTACAGAGAGTTAGACAGAGTGATTGAGAGGTAAAGTATGACAGATAAAAAGGGAGGTATACAGAGAAAGACAGAGAGAGAGGGTGGGACAGAGAGTAAGACAGAACGAGGAGGAGGTACAGAGAGTTAGACAGAGTGATTGAGAGGGAAAGTATGACAGATAGAAAGGGAGGTACACAGAGTAAAACAGAAAGAGAGGTTGGGATAGAGAGTAAGACAGAACGAGGAGGAGGTACAGAGAGCAAGACAGAGTGATTGAGGGGGAAAGTATGACAGATAGAAAGGGAGGTATACAGAGTAAGACAGAGATAGGGGTGGGATAGAGAGTAAGACCGAACAAGGAGGAGGTACAGAGAGTTAGACAGAGTGATTAAGAGGGAAAGTATGACAGATAAAAAAGGAGGCATACAGAGTGAGACAGAGAGAAGGGGTGGGATAGAGAGTAAGACAGAACGAGGAGGAGGTACAGAGGGTTAGACAGAGTGATTGAGAGGGAAAGTATGACAGATAAAAAGGGAGGTATACAGAGAAAGACAGAGAGAGAGGGTGGGACAGAGAGTAAGAAAGAACGAGGAGGAGGTACAGAGAGTTAAACAGAGTGATTGAGAGGTAAAGTATGACAGATAAAAAGGGAGGTATACTGAGAGAGACAGAGAGAGAGGGTGGGACAGAGAGTAAGACAGAACGAGGAGGAGGTACAGAGAGTTAGACAGAGTGATTGAGAGGGAAAGTATGACAGATAAAAAGGGAGGTATACAGAGAAAGACAGAGAGAGAGGGTGGGACAGAGAGTAAGAAAGAACGAGTTGGAGGTACAGAGAGTTAGACAGAGTGATTGAGAGGGAAAGTATGACAGATAAAAAGGGATAGAGAGTAAGACAGAGAGGGGGCGGGATAGAGAGTAAGACTAGGAGGAGGTACAGAGTGTTAGACAGAGTGATTGTCTAAAGTGTGACACATCACATCTGTATGAACGCATAAATAACACCCATATCACAGCTTTGTAAGAAAATGGGAAAACACAAGTTAAGTATTAGTTATCACATGGTCACTTGGGTGATATGGAGAGAAAACACAAGGATGTGGAGACTTTGCGTCTTGGTCGGTATGGTTTGATGGTATTTTCATTTGGTGCCCCATTTGTGGCGGAGAGTACGACGAGATTGGTTCACTTCCGATTTCTTTTAAAATGTATTAATAAATCGAACAGACACAACTAGCATTAAGGATCTGCTTTGGGCTGATTGGTCAAGCAGGGGTTGTCACGAAGATTAACGAACATGTCTAACGAATATTCAGACACACCAGTTTTAGACCGTGTCTTGTCGAAGACTCGAGTGCGAGAAGCATAGCGGAACCCCTGGAGTCTAGGACAGTAACTATGCATTTGAAGGTGTGTTGTCTCAGGAACAAGACGGTAAGGAACGAGTTCTTGAATAAGCATTAACACTGTCGCCAACCGAGAATAACTACTGTACCACTAGACACGAGTTGGTCGCTGTTGTCACGTATGTGACACGTTTCTGGCAGTATCTGTTGGGACGCTCGTTCGTAGTTCCGACTGATCACGCTGATATCCCTGCGCAGGCTAGGATTTGCCACTGCACCACGTAGATCGCTTTGGAGCGAATTCAGGCCATTACGCGAGGAAATATTGATACGAATTATCAACTCATAAATGATACAAAAATATTTTCTGCTGTGTTCGATTACAAGAATAATATACATTTTGTGAGGTGGTTAATTAATCTGAGGGATCCAGAAGTTGGCTAGATGGTTGGAAAGGCTGGGTGAGTTCGATTACACTATCCTGTACAGGACTGGTAAGAAGCGCACGAACGCCAATGCGCTCTCACATAGGCCTTGCCGAGACCAATGTCCCCAGTGGACCCTGCGATACACCCTGTGTTGACGTTGCGAGAATTGACCCACAGGGTCACGGTAGCCTGGTCGAGTATGGTAAGCAAGTCCTACATAGGGCCACAGGGACAATCTAAATGTTCTTCTACCTAACAAAATCATCCGCCCCGACATTTGCCACCTAAAAGGGTACTTTTTTCGAGTTCAAACAGTTCAGTTGGCCCGTATTGCGTTGGGTAAGGCCACTGAAAGAGCAATATGATAGGAAAGCAAATGAAACGTTGTTCCGTAGTTGACAAGGTATGGCTGTATGTGAAGTGGGGTGGAGGCAAGATTCGGAAATTCATGCCTTATTTCGAGGGCCTCTACGTGGTGCGGCACATAGTTGATTCTAGAGTCTATGCTGTTCAAAAGGGGGACAAAGATCACAGCAATGTTGTACATCATGAGACATAAGTGTGTCAATGGAAGATTTAGCTACAAGAGAAGGGGTGGCTGACCTAACAAATAGAGCAGGGCTTTGAATCAGACGCTGGTGTGAGCAGTGACATCGTGAGTTCTGATGACTATCTAATAACTGAGGTGGCATGTCAGAGTAGTAATATGTTCTGTGTTAGTATTGATTAATTGTGTTTGTACCTATGCTAATGTTTCTGCGAAGTTATTGACCACACGCGAGGGAATTTGGAAATTAGTCTTGTAACGTGTTGAACGGTTTACGTCATGTATATATTTATATATTTTATTTTTTGAAATTGTGGTGAAGAGAGTGAAATTATTAGATTGGTGACTGTAAGGCCTACACGCTTCCCGCTTGTTGATATTGTTTATGTGCGATGTTAGCCGTTTGTTTTCTAGTTGAACGCAAGTTGTCAGGGGCCATCTTAGGAGGTGCATTATGGGCGTATATGGTTGTCTACGGACTCAGTGTGATATGCTGAGTTAAGATGGCCACCACCTTGTAACGTGTTTGTACTATGGTGATCCATTCGAATTGCGTTTACAGTCAGAGTGTTTGATGTTTAGCGCTTAAAGACTCCTACCTTTTCCTGTCGTACTCTATGTATTGCAAATGTGTTGTTCGTCCATAAGTAATTAGTGTGCCTTCCTGTGTGGTGTGTTGTATTTGAATTTGGTATGCCATAGCCACTGTTGTATCTAAGCGTATGTATCTGAATACTACTTTAAGCACTTAGATGGTGGGGGTAATGTTCCAAGGTGCCCCGACGACCCCATATTATGATGTCACCACTAGGCTGGAGAAGACCTATATAATGGAATGCTTAGGCCACATGTCGACGACCAGAGAGGTCAAATTCGACGACCAGAGAGGTCAAAGTCGACGACCAGAGAGGTCAAAGTCGATTACTACATTTAAATACCATATTGTTTAGGCTTAAGTTAAAGCAAAATATAAATACCAATTAACAGGTATTTCCAAACAGCTAACATATTTGCCATAAGGTGAGGGGCTGTTTATTCCGCATCTCTAAAGTTTCAGAATGTATTATTGTCCAGGTATAATCTACACAAGAGCTGATAATGGATGGTTAATGAACCAAATCAATGATATCACAGGTACACAGAGAAAGACTGATGAGTAATACTTGATCGGTAGCAAAGATATATTGGTAAGTCACTTATACTTATTCAGCCAAGAAGGACTTTTTATCTGCTCTAATGAATCTAACCAAAGCTGTAGAATAGTTCATTGTTGCGTATTGACACTTATCATATGAGAACTCAATTATTCAGCCGGGTGATTAATAGTGAAACAAGCAAGTCTGATTGGTACATCGTTTTGGTTCAAAGGGATTGTAAAATTTGATTGCTTATATTTGAAGGTGGATACTTATAACTCTCAGTTGACCCTTATTGCCTCAATAAGACAAGGCTGAAATAGACTGAGTGGTAACACACTATGGGAATGCGCGTTCGTATTTACTTATTCCATTCATTGGAAATTAGAACATTGTTTTTAATGCAAGTAGTGTGGTTGTTTTCAAAATAGCCACTGCAATACATTAGTTGTAATACGGCGCTTTCAGTAATTTTTTTTTACAGATCAAAAACATCAAACATTTCCCAGAAAACTCGGCATGGTAGGGCCTTCTAACTACAAAAAAAGGTGAAGGTTTGTCTTACCTTTTTGAGGAATCAGGTGTCGATCTTATTTCAACAAGTCACTTGATTCTCATCAAATATTTCGACCCAGCGTAAGTCGGATACCATTGGATGTGGAAATCTATAACATGATGCAGACTAAAAAAATGTAATAATCCCGATTTATGAACAATAAAAAAAATTCCCGTATTACAACAATAAAGAGTAGTTATAGTGATTATTTCAAAATATTATATGGTTTGAATCAACATATACGAGATTTATATTAATATCAATGCTGTTGACTGCATTAGAGGTCACACCACTCCAAGTTAAATGTGAATGATATGAGTATAGTGTCTAGGCCCAACAAAGAAGGCTGGCAAGACCAACTTTGGCGTTAAATTAGTACCCATGGTAAGGCTTCTATATTTTTGTAACTACAAAGAAAACACCAAAAAGGAATATTTTGACAGCATTATTGTGAAAGTTTTCGTACTTTTTAAGGATTCAGGTATCGATCTTCTTTCAAGAAGTCACTTGATTCTCATCAAATATTCTGATCTGGCGTGAGTCGGATACCGTTTGATGTGGATATCTAAAACATGACGCAGACTGAGATAATGTAATAATCCTAATTTATGAATAATAATTACCAGTTCCCGTTTTACAACATAACAGAGTAGTTTTAAGGATTATCTTAACATATTATATGGTTTAAATCTACAAATTATGAATAAATATTGATATCAATGCTGTTGACAGCATAAGCGGCTACGCCACACCAAGTGAAATGTAGTAGATGTGAATATAGTGTCTAGTCCCGACCAAGTAGTCACAGCAAGACCAACATTGGTGTAAAGTGAGTAATCATGATTGGGTGCTTCTCATTTTTTAAACGGAACGAAAATATAAAATAACCCACAGAAAACACCACAAAAGACACATTTAGAGTGGGTTGACAGCACTAATAAACAATCATGAAAATTGTTTTACCTTTTCGAGGAATCAGGTGTCGATCTTCTTTCAACAAGTCACTTGATTCTCATCAAATATTTCGACCCCGAGTAAGTCGGATACCATTGGATGTGGAAATCTATAACATGATGCAGACTGAGAAAATGTAATAATCCCGATTTATGAATAATAAAAAACTATTTCCCGTATTACAACAATAAAGAGTAGTTATAGTGATTATTTTAAAATATTGTATGGTTTGAATCAACATATACGGATCTATATTAATATCCATGCTGTTGACTGCATAAGAGGTTACACCACTCCAAGTTAAATGTGGATAATGTGAATAAAGTGTCTAGTCTCAACAAAGAAGGCTTGACAAGAAAAACTTTGGTGTTACATTAGTACCCATGGTAAGGGACTTCTATTTTTTGTAACAACAAAGAAAAAACCAAAAAAGCATATCTAGAATTAGTTGACAGCAATTATTGTGAAAGTTTTCGTACTTTTTTGAGGAATCAGGTGTCGATCTTCTTTCAAGAAGTCACTTGATTCTCATCAATTATTTCGATCTGGCGTAAGTCGGATACCGTTTGATGTGGATATCTAAAACAAGACGCAGACTGAGATAATGTAATAATCCTAATTTATGAATAATAAATACCAGTTCCCGTTTAACCACACAACAGAGTAGTTTTAAGGATTATCTTAAAATATTATATGGTTTGAATCTACAAATTCTGAATTAATATTGATATCAATGTTGTTGACTGCATAAGCGGCTACGCTACTCCAAGTGAAATGCAGTAGATGTGAATATAGTGTCTAGTCCGGACCATGTATTCATAGCAAGACCATCATTGTTGTCAAGTGAGTAATCATGATTGGGTGCTTCTCATTTTTTAAACGGAACGAAAATATAATACAACCCACAGAAAACACCACAAAAGACACATTCAGAGTGGGTTGACAGCACTAATCATGAAAATTGTTTTACCTTCTCGAGGAATCAGGTGTCGATCTTCTTTCAACAAGTCACTTGATTCTCATCAAATATTTCGACCCAGAGTAAGTCGGATACCGTTGGATGTGGAAATCTATAACATGATGCAGACTGAGAAAATATAATAATCCCGATTTATGAATAATAAACACCTTTTCCCGTATTACAACAATAAAGAGTAGTTCAAGCAATTATTTCAAAATATTATATGGTTTGAATTGACATATACGGATCTATATTAATATCCATGCTGTTGACTGCATAAGAGGTTACACCACTCCAAGTTAAATGTGGATAATGTGAATAAAGTGTCTAGGCCCAACAAAGAAGGCTTGACAAGAAAACTTTGGTGTTACATTAGTACCCATGGTAAGGGACTTCTAATTTTTTGTAACTACAAAGAAAACACCAAAAAAGCATATCTAGAATTAGTTGACAGCAATTATTGTGAAAGTTTTCATACTTTTTTGAGGAATCAGGTGTCGATCTTCTTTCAATAAGTCACTTGATTCTCATCAAATATGTTGATCCGGCTTAAGTCAGTTGACGTTGATGTGGATATCTAAAACATAATGCAGATTCAGATAAAAAAATCACCCAGTTTACAAATACTAAATACTATACAACAAATAGAGTATTTTATAAGATTATACGGTTTGAATCGACATATTCCCGAAAACATGTAGATATATATGATGTCGACTGCATTAGAGGCTGCACCACTCCATGTAAAATGAGGTAAATGTAAAGAAGATATTGTGTAAAATCGCAATCAAATGGGCTTGGCAGGACCAACTTTGGTGTTAAATTAGTACCCATGGTAGGGGGCTTCTTATATTGTGTAACTACAAAGATAACAACACCAAAGGCAGTGAGCTGACAGCACTTATTGTGAAGGTTTGTCTTAATTGCCTTATTTAAGATGTTGCTTGATCTTCTGTCATGTGGATAAATTTAATCTAAATTGCACACACCCACAGTTTGTACTTGCGGCGGCCGTAGTTTAATATTTGGCAAGAGTAACTATTTAAAAACATATTTCTTATCAAATATGTTATCATGACTTCACTGGTATTCAAATCAGGTCACTTCAGTTACTGCTGTTGCTAACGGAAACGCCATTCAAAATCTCCAAACAGGAAAATTCCACTAAAGAGTAAAATGCACATAGCGTCATAACAAAAATTGTAATGGTATCGAACTGGTGTTGCATTCCTCTCTTTGTAACACTGTTTCAAAACAGTGATAATGTACAACGACATTTGTTCAGATTTATATTACGAGCAATAAGACAGGGATGGGGGCTTACAAGAATGACAATACATATTAATTACAAACTCAGTGCCAACCCTAACCGAAGGGACGATGGGATGGGACAATATCTTCACATGTACAAAACTCATATCACTACCACATTGTAAATTTGCTCCTTTATATGTATTTTAACGAATCGGCAGGCTCGGGTGTGTCTTGGGCATTTCAATGCAGTAATGACATAAAGCAGTGTGGGATGTTATCACCGATTATTTTCTGTATTTATATGGACAAGCTCTTTAATCGTCTTGTGAACATAGCAATGTTGGATGCCATGTTGGGGATCAGTTTATGGATGAATTCGGATATGCTGACAACATAACACTCCTTGCTCCATAAGTCACAGCTGTTGAGCTTATGATTTCAATATGTGAAGAATACGCTCAAGAATATGTAAGAGTCAATTGTGAAAATAGTATGCTGCTGTGCTACAATATTCCACAATGTATTACCAATCTTGAATTACGGCTAAATGGAGCCATTTAAAAAATAGTGCTATAAGGCAGGGAGGAGAATTATTTTATCGTACGAATATTTTGATGTCCAGATTCGGCTTTTGTCGCACTGGCGTTCGTACAAAGCTATTTGATACCTTTTGTGCAAGCTTTTACGGCAGTTCTTTAAGAAAAATGTGTTAGATGTGAATAAAGTGGCTAGCCCCGACCAAGTAGGCTCGGCAAATGCAACTTTGGTGTTAAATTAGTACCGACGTAGTTTACTCAATTCATCAGTTAGTGAACTTTGGTGTTAAATTAGTACCCGTTTACTAAATTCATCAGTTAGTTGATTTAGTAATTGATGCAATAGCAGTGCATGTAGTCCATTGTTTACACGAGGATTCAAACAACGATTTTCAGTTGAAATTGAAATTTCCTATATTTAAATTTGAAAGGGATTTGGATACTTTTTCATTGTAACTGACTATGCAATCCTGAAGCAAGTATGATGAAGCACACAGCTATAATGTTAAAACATGGTCAAAAATCGCCAATAGAAAGCGCAAAAAAACGTCATGACAAAATAACTTGATTATCATTAGAACCAAACGAATATAGTTCAAGTTACATCGATGACATCGCTAATGTATTTTTGAGTTAGTTAGTGATGTACCAATGGTGTTCTTTAACAAGATGAAGTTGAAGTTTGAGTCGGTTGGTTTCCGCGGGTCGTGGACCTAACGTCAGCAGAGGAAGGCTGAATATATAATCTTCCAACACCGTTATAATAGCCGTGTGTGGTTGTCAAATCCGTGTATGATTTGTGCAATCGAATAGTGATGAATAATTCACAACTACTCAGCCACTGGATCATTGCTAGGTTGAATACGTACATTGGTGTCTTATTTCAATGCACTACAATTGTTCCAGTTTCAACCTGTTGTCAAGCTACATGGTTAGAGTGGGGAAGATCAGGGTTATCTAGCGTCATGGTTAGAGTGGTGGGCAGTGAGGGTTATCTAACTTCATGGCTAGAGCGGTGGGCGAACAGGGTTATCTAGCGTCATGGTAGCAGAAGTGGGGAATCAGTGTACACAAAATATTAGGTTTATATGTTAATGACAGAAGTAAGCATTCAATATGGTGGGCGTGTGTAATCATGTTAACAGAACGATCGCAAGTTGGGTCAATTCAACCAACGAGTTCCTGGTAGGTCCTTCTCATCTTTCGACTGGTAAGTGCTTGTCTATCACAAGATTCACCAGTCGACTCAAATGTCTTGATCATGTGATGCAGCCTATGTTATACGATCCACTTCGGATCCGCGTTTACATCTAAGTGAGCTCAATCTGACATGGGTTTTTTGTCACCAGTAGCACGCGCGGCGATGTATGAAACGACACTCTCATGCTAGAGTCGCGGGGTGGCTACAGTGCTTCAGCGTTGCGCCATTTCCTGTTGCCTGCGAACTGTCAAGATTTATATGCTAAATGTCACAACAAGAGCTGCAAAAGTATAACTGCAAGCCATAAATTATAGCTTAGCGTTAGAGATCCATGGTTAAAAGCAATGATCATTGGTCTCAGAAGGGGTTGCAAAGATATTGATGCTTAATTAAGAATCACAATGCTAATGTATTGTAAAAGTTTACTCATTTACCACATCACTGGACGACTACCGGCATCTCATTGCTTACCTTAAATGTTGTTTTCGTCAGGTGTCCTTTCACCAAGCTTAAGGTGCGCATAATATATAACGAAATATTGAGCAGATCAAAAGCTACGGTGCGTTACATGCATTAAATACGGGCCCACGCGCGCTGCCATTGAGACATCAAACAAATGTCTGCTACTGTGAACTTATCCATATCGCCAATTCGGTGGGAAGCATTTATTAATAAAATTCTGCGAGATGACTACCAATGGACATTATTTCCCAACAAGAGAGAAACTCAGATGCTGTATAGAGCGCTCTGTTGAATAGCTCATATCGCGGTAATAGAAATTCGATTACATCTGCTTCTAAAGAACCTCTCTGATGTTAAAAACTAATCCCTACTTTTTCACCCCTACACCACACAAACATCTTGTACCACCCATCCTACCACATAGACACCCATACACCGCACATACATCATGTACCATCCATCCTACCACATAGACACGCCCCTACACCACACATACATCACGTACCACCCATCCTACCACATAGACACGCCCCTACACATCACATACATATCTTACCACCCTTTCTACCACATCGACACGCCCCTACAACACACTTACATCTATTACAATCCGCTATTTCGCCCCTATACCACATATACACACCCAGTCCACTTTACCACCTGGATACTCCCCTACACAGATATGTACATGGGTATGCGAATACTTTTGTTAAATCTTCTGTCATTGGCTTTGTTAAAAGAAAGGATCATCTTTGTTTAGGCGAGATGAAATAAAGACGGCTCCCCACTTACTGATTTTGTCCATGTACAAATCGAAAAGCCACCTTGTCAGAAAATAGAAGTTTATATTTCAATCGAACAGCGACATTTCTATGGATATTTATACCAGAGGGTCAACAATCAAGCGATTAATTATTCCCAGTTACTGCTCGAAATTGTGTCTTCATGTATAGTCTGTGCAATGGAGTATGGGTGAGTAATTCAAAACAGCTAGGACACTGGATCAATGCCTGATTTAGCTTGTACATTCTTGTATTAGTTCCATCCCCTACAATTATTCTAGTTTAAAACCTTTTAAACTGCCTAAGACTTTTGGAATCTGACACTGTAATGTGTGGGAAGTCACATCGAAATGCTCTGGATTAGTTGTGACAGTGACCTCTGCTCCTTATGTTTATATGTCTTCACGCATGGTACATTTCCCTCACAGTTTGATTACACAGAAAAGGTTTGACTTAAATCCCTTAATTTACTATTGAATAAACGAATTTACATTGACGTTGTAAACAAAGGTGACAATAGTAAATCATAAAGAGAATTGCATGGGGTCCTAAATTCAATAATCCTTCTGAAGATTTCTGAACATAGGTTTTTTGACAATATGCTAATCCTAACCAGAAACATAACAAGCTGCTTCAACTGAGGACAAGATGTCACGACTCCTTATAGGATACGTGGTAATATTCTACGCTCGCTCGTGAAACTGAATTAAAGGCCCTTGATTCCCTGAGTAGAATGAGCCTTCACTGAAAGAAAACTAACCAAAAGTGAGAAAAAGGGACCCATCATTACAACAAATTTCTGCAGAATGGACATAATGGTATACTGCATAAGAAAAAGTGACTCATTCATATACCTAAACGAAATAAGTGACATTGTGTGACCATTCAGATATGTTGAAAACAAAGCTGCTAATACTTCTACTTCTCCTTAATCTGATGTTGCATTAGCTATGAAACGAAAAGGGGTACGATTTCAGTTCTTCGGAAAAGGGTTGGGGGTGGGATGGGAATTGAGGGTAGGGCGTGGAGGTTCGCCGAGCGTGAGAATTAGTCACACATTGTTATTTAATTCAGGAAGTATGTAGCGTTTTCTATAGCCCTAAAGCTGCATATGTTCGAGATTTTAGACAATCAAAATATTTCATTTATAACATAAGTAATATTTCACTGGTTGACCAACACACATCTACTAAACACACTTATCTACCTGAAACATGTTCGATGTAGTTGTAATGGTTTTCATCTATTCTTACTTCTGAAATTACAGTAGCGTTAATGGAGGACAGTAAATTGTATGCACGAGTGAAACATGACAGTGAATAATAAATATTTGTTGATTTCATCTACGATTGTGTATCAAGTCATCAAATCAGCTGCAGTAAGTAGCATTAGTACATATACAGACCACATATACAGTCACATAATCTATACCAAGAGAGGTTTGACTTGTTTTGTGAGGCATCATGAATAAACTAAGGAGGTCGAAAGTGCACAGACGCCCACAGAACATTCGCGCTGGTCGGTTACGGTTTATGGACAAAGAAAAATATATAAATGCCCAACTTCACACCTATGACATTTACCTTATTTGGCTATTTTTCAAATCCTCAATGGCGCCGTGAAGGTCACGAGGCAGCTAGAATATTGACATATTTATATACAATCCAACCTCACTTCACGTTTGTTGACTGTTATACCACCCTGAAGAGAATGTGTACAAATCATTTGGCTGAGATGAAAAGGAGATCCAGAGGTAAATCATTTGCTAAATCATGCTCCCGAGAATTTTTTTTCAAATTCACAACATAAAACAAGATATATTTCTTTAGAAAACCTACACTAATTGACAGAATCCAGACCAATAATCATAATTAACATAGCTATAGTTCAGCAAAATACACCACATGGTTCAATGTTATCCAGAATACTGATGGACTGAAAGTTGAATAACATGTGGCTAAAATTGTGGACCACGTTATTGGTTCTAGCTCTATTGAATTTAAGGCAATCATGTTAATCATAAGCTCTGCTCGCAAACTTCCATGGAACCCTATTGGCGTATTCACTATTGCCAAGACACCTCACCCGAACGCATTTTGACATAACCAAGGTATTAAAGTATGACTAACACAAATGCTGTCCAGGTGAAGTCTGGTCGAACGGTAATATGAATATATACCGTTCTGCTTCAACATTGTCCGCGCGTCGCAGAAAACGCGTCAGGGTTAATGTGCTCTATCCCGCCTCTAGAAAATAACATATATCAAGAGCCTGTACAACAAAAAGTCATCAGTCACCAAAACACTTAACCCCATTCTTCAAGAAATGCCATCGATATATAATTTCTGACAAATCGCGATACGATGACCACCATTTTGGAACATATTGGGTCGCGTGATTTCCCGCCGCCTCATCTGCATTGCCCAAGCATCCCGGGGGGGGGGCACTTGGACTCAACTCGGATAGGGGTGTGCCGCGGGACCTCGAACACCCTTACCCATTGTACAAGTTGATAATGGCAAAAAGTATACCCTGTCGTGCAAGGTATTTTGCGAATGTATAACCCGTTGTACAAATCGAGAGGCCGAAAAGACATACCCCTTCGCGCGGCACATGTATACTACCTCTATACACTTAACTTAAGTGCCCCCACCGGGCTTGGCATTAGTCATCGAGGCGTCACTTCATTGTGAGCATGCGTGATGTACGTGGGCTTGAACTTGTAAAAAACTGTGGTGCTGCGATTCGGACTTTCTACTGCTTCCAAATTGATTGAACTATAACTAATTACCATGGATGAAATCCCCCGCCACAAAGCCAAAGGGATAAAATTGTCCGTGAACATCTTTGGCTTTGCATTCTTAAACTCCATCACTTGGGTATGTTTGGTGTTTGGTAGTTGCCTGAATCATCTCAATTTTTTTACATTGCGTTGGCTTAAGAGAAAATAAGACGTCTACTCAGACGTCTTGTAGGGCTAATTCACATGATGCTGTCATAGACTCACAGCCGCGGGCTGTACATGCATTTTTAATCAACTTTCGTTTTCGCAAAATCGTTAATATTTTTGTGTTATGTGTTAGTCAACTTATTCTTCTTATTTGAGCGATATAACTTATTATCGATATATGCTACTCCCTCCAATGGGCATTAACATGGAAAGGAATGACACTGATCTTACCTTTTATTTTCAAATTGGCAAGATTCTTGTGTCTCACAGGATAATGGCGAGCTGGTTCGATTTGAACTACGTCTCGGAAATGCGTGCGCAGAGTAGTTGGCTGGTGACGAGCCAGCAAGCATGCGCTGTAAGGATTTAACAGTTTCAAATCACAGCCACCGCGTGGCGTCCAGCGCAGTGACAGCGCTAAAGTTTTTTTCGGATGTCTACCAGTTCGCGTGGGATCATATATCACCAGTCTCTCACGTGATCGAGGTGAAGGTCATTAACCCAGAAACGTACCTGGTATGGTTGGCCTTTGAGATTGTGCGTGCAATTTATGCTTACTTGCTTACTGCTAAATCAGCCAGGGCGAGCATAGGGTTTCCTTGCAGGCAACTAAGTCTGTCAATCAGATCATAGCTCATGCTCGCACCACTAATCATTACTGGACATTTTTTTTTCTTTTTAGGACGTATTAAATCTCTATTAGTTTAACAAGTGTGCTTTTCAATTTCCATTGCGCACAAGTTAAAGCTGCCCCCTGGTTGGCTTAGATTAGTTGCTGTTGTTCGTTTTTGGTTTTGATAAACAAAAAACGAAAAGACATACATGGACCCAAGATCTTAGTTGTTCATGGGAGTAACCAGCCAGGTTTAGTTCGTCTCCATAGGGTCCTTTGCTGTGGTGTCAGATATCGCTATGTTAAGTGGTTGGTACATTAACGACCATTTCAATTGTGCATATTGACTCTACTTCCCCAAAGTTACTACAAGGCCTTATTTCGACCCCCTTCTTGAAAAGAAGTAATAGACTAGTCTACTTACAAAAATTATCACGTTTTTGATAGTTAACATGGTGTTGTTTATTTCTAACCTTTAGTTAATATTTTTGGAGAGAGTATAGTGTATCCCAAACCAATTATTTTCACAGAACAATCGGACGTTATGAACCTCAAAAACGTCATGATAAGGAGGTTAATCTTCATGTATAAACAAGTATACAACTTGGTAAACAGATTTAAATGTGTTAGATAAACCATAATGTACTATTTCTTTAGTGGTTCTCAGAAATGTCTTACAGAAAGTATTCGCAGCCCTGGAGGCAGCTGTGGCCGCCGTTGATGGTGGAATGTCCAGGAATGGGGCAGCCAAAGCCTTTGGTGTGTCCAAGTCCACACTTCTACTGTTCTAGGTTAGCATCTTGCCATGAAGAGTCTACTGCATGACTTATAAATGATGGCTGATAATGCATTGTGTACTGTTGTGCCATTAAACCATGTCCTATATATGATTGATATTCGGCATTATTTATTATATGTCAAAATAAATATATTCTTCTTTCATAACTACAAACCCCATTCACTGATGGTTTTTCACTCGGCATGGGATCGAGTTGCGACAGTTCCTCTAGCAGTGAATGCATTCCGCAAAACAGGGCTGTTCCCATTAAACCCTAATGCAGGGGATCCCTCCAGGCTTGGTCCTTCTACTGTGGGTAGGTCCACCCTAGCCGAAATGGATGTAGTGTCTGATGCGCATGTTGTTGGTCCTTCTACTGTGGGTAGGTCCACCCTAGCCGAAATGGCTGTAGTCTCTGATGCGCATGTTGTTGGTCCTTCTACTGTGGGTAGGTCCACCCAAGCCGAAATGGATGTAGTGTCTGATGCGCATGTTGTTGGTCCTTCTACTGTGGGTAGGTCCACCCAAGCCGAAATGGCTGTAGTCTCTGATGCGCATGTTGTTGGTCCTTCTACTGTGGGTAGGTCCACCCAAGCCGAAATGGATGTAGTGTCTGATGCGCATGTTGTTGGTCCTTCTACTGTGGGTAGGTCCACCCTAGCCGAAATGGCTGTAGTCTCTGATGCGCATGTTGTTGGTCCTTCTACTGTGGGTAGGTCCACCCTAGCCGAAATGGCTGTAGTGTCTGACAAACTTGTTCTATTCAAACGCGATGAAATGAATGTGTCCTAAGCTTTCAATTCCCTGAGGGTGCCCGAATTGAAATCAAAGAAAGCTGTGGCCACCATTCCGCAAAACCTACCCAAAGCCATTTCAGGGGCAGAGCAGAGGCGATAAAGATGCTCAGGGAAAGAGAGGAAACGAAGAAATTTCTGGAGGAAGAGAAAGCAAAACGAAAAGAAGAGAGGGAAAAGAAAAGGATCGATAAAGTTAAGGCTGAGCTAAAGAAGAAGGAAGTGAGGGAAAGAAAGAGGGAGGATATGAAACAAAAGAAAGTAGCCCAACTACTTGCCAGAGAAATGAAAAGAAAAAACACATCATCTCGCAAGTGCAGGATTGATAGTGACTCCAGTGAGGAAAATGAAGCAAACTGTAGTAACTGCCACATAGGAAAGGGGTTAGAAATGTCTTGAATGTCCAAAGGTTTGATCGTTATGTGACAACCCAACAATGTTTTGCATATAAAGCTTTGCATGGGAGGGGATAGAATTTTTTTGTGTGTGCATAAACTAACATGAATTTGATGAATTCAACCAGTAAGCTCTTGTGAAGAATGCCTGTGATTTATTATACGTATTTGAATATAATGACATGGACGTTATCTTCCTGTTCTTACTGAATCTTCTTCTTGATCATTTCAACAGACAAGTAGGCAGCTTGACCTCGCTTTGGACAGTAACTGCGACCTTGCCTACAAGGTCCACCCTGGTGTAGTAAGTGAACAGGCCAACATATGCCAACTCGGTCCTTTTTGGACTTTAATGCTGTCAACAGGTAATCAAAGGAGTAACAAGAAAGACAAAGTGTTAGTTCTGCTTATGTTTTGATGAATCAGCACTTACATTGCACACAAAACCTTTTGCTGAGTAAACAAAATTACTAATTTTTCAGGAATGCAGCAATTTCCAAGACGCATCTGCTGTTTGAAGTAAGAACGAAGCAGCCAAGTTAACAGTTACTAGCGTGTTGGGGTCTGCCTGGCGTCATGAAGTTCATATAGGTTTCTCGATATGAGACACAAGGAGCAGATATATTGTGCATCTATTGTGGAAATCTATTAATGAACATATGCATGTTACTGTGTAATCTGTATTGATTGGCTCTGAATCGATAATTTGTGTGTGCTACAGCCTTGCCTATCTCATTTATCTGTTGAAAGAAATGAGTCCCCATTTTGGTGCTGTATGCTAAAAGCCCATCTCCAGGTCAGTTATATTGCTTAATTAATTCACCCTCTGATGCTGAAAACCAAAAACAATTCTTGCTTTAATTTGGGACTAACTTACCGTACATAGTTAAGATATGCATTTCAGTTAACTCAATATACTCATGCATTATTTTTACTTGAACATAATACTCACTAGTTGACATGAAGAATGCAGAAGCAATTGAGGTGGCTGCTGAAGAGAAAATCCTGGAGCTTTTGAATCAGATAAGAGAAACAAGTAATTATTTCAATGTATACATCTGTTTTGGGGGTGTTGTAGCATTGTTCCCCCATGCGAGCAGCTTAATGCTTTCAATCAACAGCCCCACCAGATAACCAACATCATCAGAACCGAACAAGCAATGAATTGTATGACATACAAGATATTATGATTACAGATCTTATTCAGGAAATATCTTACTTTCTGAAATCTGCTATTCATATATTCAAGTTAACTGTTAAGCACTCAACTCCGTCAACATCAACAACATTGAGGTCAACTTGTCTTATTTAGTCAAGATAAAGTCTTTGTATTTTGAAGGTGGTTGAATGTGGCGTATGCTGCGTCCAGGTGATGGTAGCAGTTGTTCAGGTAAACCCTTTATCACTGGTGTTGTCTCACTAGGATAGGATGGAGAAAAATGGACAGTGGAAGAAGACACTGAGGGGGAATGACCCGATAGAGCCGGAGTCAGCCCCCAGAGAGTCAGTCGCCACTGATTCACTACTGTGTGTAGGATCCTCCCTTATGTGCACCCGGTCATCACCTATTTCTATATAGCCTGATTGTGGGTACAAGGCACACTGTTCAGTACAGGTAGCCTGTACCCATCTAGATGCTCTTTCCTTATCTGACTTTTTGGCCTATACAGGTTGTCCACTGAAGAGCTGACACATGCTCGTTGCTTCCTTATCATAATTTGCCTTCATTTTCTCTTTCCTTTTTATACTGGTTGGTTTAACATCAGCAATAACTCTGGAGATTTTCAGCCATAGGTACTGTTTTCTGCGTTCAGCGACTCATAAAATTTTGTGCTGGACTACTGCTGATGCTCTCTGTTGGTGTGTTTCTAATCCAGTATACCTCACCAGGGATCCTGTCTGCCACGTTTGGATTTCATCAAGATTGACCCATTGTTGGTTATCATTTCTTAAGGTATCCCAGGGTGGGCAAAACTGTTCATCACTGTATCTGCAGTGGTATCTATCATAAAGCCCACTTCCCACAAGTCAGAGTGGTTATCACATACAATCAAGTACTCCAAGCTGAATAAGTCCATTTCCACTTGTTTCAATGGTTAAGGAGGCATTTCATGAGTCATCATGGGCTATTTTGCTGGATTTGGGGTATTTTCATGGCTGACTTTGCATGTTTCAACAACTGATGGTATGTCTTTGCTCATGTTCGGCCAGTAAATGTATGAATTTTCCTGTTTGAATATGTTTTGATTCACTAAGAAAAATGTTTTTCTTTTTGGTAATATCTCTTGATGGAAAATGTATGTTATGCTTTCAGATGGCCTCAGGACCAGGCTTGAACAGGTTTTGCTTCAAGAGGACAAGTGAAAAGGTCAATTTGCCTCCCCACTTCTCATCTTCTCCCAGCCAAAAAGCATGGACTGAAAGGACACAGACTTGCATCATCTTAGCATCGGTCGGTGAGATATATTAAAAACATGTGCAGCAGCAGCAGCAGCACCCAATCATTTATGAATTACTCTTTCCAAACATTAAACGATACTACAATTGTAATTTATGTACATAAAAATAATTTTCTGTTTACACTTTAAAGCTCTCCTCATTTCCAGTGGATGAGAATCTGTTTGATGTTCCCTGATGCTGTTGTCAACCTTGAGGTCCTGCTAGAGGAGTATGACACATGCATAAGCCACGTCAAGGAAGAGCTGACAGCTTCACCCATGAATGGGTTTCTAGGTCAAGCCATTCAGTTCCAACCTCAGAGAAGGGGGTATATACACCCTAAAGTCATACTAAGTTGTGTCCTTTGTGTTTGTCCTGTTATCCTCTGTTTGAGATGTTTATGGTTATTTTCAGTAAGCAGCCTCCATATGGAGTGCGTGATTCGGATGATGCAGATGCCACCAAGAGGATTGAAGCTAAGCTTACTTTGAATGTTAACTACTGTAAACAGTGTTTTTAGCTCTGCCCTTCATGTGGGCTTATCATATACCTTTGCCTTGTTCATAAACTTTGGATGGCACGTTTTCTTACATCACCTTTGACTTAGTTGCCTGAGAAAACTGACCCATTTCGGTATAAAGAATGATGTATTGAGTAGGGGAGAGTTAAACAGGTGGGAAGCAGTGTTGTGATGATGATTTTCTGAGTGCAGCCATGGTGTTGATATGACAGATCTATAACATCCATCAAGGCGTTTCAACAACCTGCACAATGTTGTTCAATTAGCCCTGAATTTGTGTTTATTTGTTACATTTGGCAGGTTCACAGAATTAAATTTATGTTACACATGACTGCACGCATGCATCAGAATGAATCGCCTGTCAGCAGAGACGTTTATACTGTATAGTATAACCATGGACATGTGTGTCATGTATTGAGCTACATGTATATATGAGGTTGTCAATAATAGTGTGTCTGCAATAATAAAATCTAAACACTTTATCACGATCTGTTAATTTCAGTATGATCATCAAGCTTTGCAATCTTCTGTGTCAAAGTTTAATTGATGCCATCAGGAGTGTATCAACTGATGAATATACAATACAAAGAGTAACGGCCATGATCAATTGTTTCATATCAAAACATATGGTCATTGGCTGTAGTAAATAGCTCTTTATGTTTCCCCTAAGGGCTTGATGCTGAATAATGATAGGTTTTTCATTAGCTAGATAAAGCCAAATTGGTACATAGTGCACAATCTGTTTCATAATTGGGAGGTACCCAGATGGCAATAGTGGGAGGCAATGAGACCTCAGATTATACCCATGATGCCACTCCAATTAATGTTGTTCAGGATGGTTAAGCTTTGCTCTGGTAACTAGTGAGGGTATTGCTAAAGGAAGTTGAAGACATTATAACGGGTCACGAAGATAGTTACTTTTTGATAAACTTAAGATTTACACAGCAGTCATGTCTGGCTGTGGTCATTTTTGATCGCGCTCCAAAACTGATCAACTCCTAACACTTACTGGTGCCAATCAAAGCACACATAATAATAAATATCGAGTGTGTATGGAGGTGGATCAATTGTGGGATATTACGAGCCATGAGCACAGCTAGCCTGCTAGGTTCTTATAATGTGTGTTTCAACACTAGTATTATTATTATTTGCAATGCACTTTGATTCTCTCCCAACCGTCACCGTGCCTCCTTTAACCAAACATGCCACAAAGTTTGTCAATGCCATTTATTGCAAGACATCCAAAACAATGACACTGAAATGCAATACACAACTCTACAAGCATAAAGAAAACCTCAAATTCCTCAATCTCATCTACCAAGTCTTCCAAAACAATCCCCAAGAAAATAGCCCCATCCCCACGGTCCCACAATTTTAATTCATTTAAATACGGCATATTGTCACCAGACATCAACATAGCAAAGATTCTTAACCCACGACCACTCAAACAAGACCTCATTTCATAGATTGACCTAGTCTACGTGAATACATCAATAGTGACGACACCGATCTACAACCATCCACACAGACAACAACGACAACCAAACACATCTGATCATAGACACATAAGTTTCCTAACATCAACGTCATTATCAGCAAAAGAAATCAAATAAAATACAAAGACTAGGACAGTACAACACCATTACAAGCAAATACACACACTCATGGCCTCACCCCCCACCCACAGACCCCAATGTGATGGTCCATGGTATCCACCCTTACACCAACCTAGCAGATCTCGCAGAACAACTCGCTGATCACTCACCCATGCAGGAGTTGACACACGAATAGACAACAACACCATCCATCATGCCCTAAAAATACACACTGAGTTGTGACGGAAGACGAACAGATGCTCACACTACAACCGCATTAGACTAAACAGACACACACACCAACAACCTTACTGATTATGCCCTAAAACCAAACACTCGCCACTTGGCAGTGAGGTGCACCCAGACTCAACACACAACATCCAGAAGGTACTACGCTAATAGACAAACACAATACAAGAGACCTAATATGAATACAAGAAACTAAATTACAGCCCCCCTAGAAAACACCCATAGACAACAGCACATGCAGACCAGACACGACAGACTACACCACAATCTGACAAAACAGGCTATACAGCAATCAGACACGGCAAGGTAATACAGACGATATGGGAAACACATACATATCAACACTAGATCTCACATTCACCACAGCGGACATAGCACACTAACTTCAGGAAATACTCTACACAACGAAAACAAAGCTCCTTCATCCAAACATTAAACCCATACCAGTTCCCCAATCACCACATCCCCTACAGACCATAGCACTAACTACATACACATGCAAAACATTTGAAACAATAATCAATAATAGACGTGCTCGATACCTCCACAAACAATCAGGTTTCAGGTACAGTAGAAGAACTAGAAACATCATCAATCAACACTCAGACACCATCAACAATGCAAAATTAGACCCAAAATGTTGCTTTAACAATGTTACTAGACATCACAAAAGCCCACCATATCTTGTGGCAGAAAGAAATACAAACTCGCACAGATAAATCATGCCATACTTTCCACTTCATACAACATCTAATAACTATTAAAAACAGTCTGTCAGGAAAATATCACTGATACAACAGGTTACCAAAAGGCAGCGTTATCAATAAATATGCCATCTGAAGTGGAGACCTTGATGCATTGTGGGTCATAAGTCATCTACAAATATACAAACAGCAGATGCTAAAAATATTCCATACAGTACATAATAAATAATAAAACAGAACATGAGAAAAAAAGAACAGCAATTATTTTATGATGTATAAGGACGTTATGATCTTATATATGGCAGGAGCGCATTATGACAGGTGAGGTGCAAGATAGATAACGTTTATAAGGTGTTGTGCAGTCCAATAGCCTCACACTCAAATGACTTGGACAGTCTGTTACATCTTGCTGACAGCTGCCTGAGCCTCCTTCCTGTTGGGAGTAGGGTGAAGTGCTTGTTCAGTGGATGTCAGCTGTCGTTTGAGATCCTGCTTCCCAACACCCTCACTTGACGGAAGTATAGCACTTCCCAGCTCATCTAATCGGCCCTGAGGATTCTCCCCGCATGGGTTGTGACTCGTTTAAGGAGTTTTCTGTCCGAGAAGGTGGCATTACTTCCCCACACTACAACGCTGAACACAAGCACAGACTCTATGACACATCAGTAAACTCACAGAGCTTTTGAAGGCAGGACATCCGCTTCATAGCTTTCTTGGTGAGTTTTGTGATGTGGGCAGTTCATCTGAGATGGTCATTCCAAATGAGACGTAGGTAGTGACTTGGTCGACTCAGACAGCCTTGATAAACATGTCTTCCCACTCCCCTCAGTCCTTCATCATCTTCTTTGTCTTTGTCTACATTCAGTAAGAGACAAGGAGCGCTATAGAATTCCATCTCCACTTGTGATGAGCCCGACCACAGCAGCTGTACATGGATCCGTGTGCCAGTTGGTGTACATGGTGAAGAGATGACACAGCCCTGGGGAGCGCTGTTGCTGGTGGTGATTCTGGATATGAGAGGGTTGTTGATCCAGTGTCCACAATCATATTCTTCAGATTTGTGTGTTGTGTGATTGGCTTAAACGTTAGGCTAACGTCAACAAAGAGCAAACGAGCAGAGTCACCAGGTGCATCCAGGTGCTGGGCTACACAGTTCTTGAGGAGGAGTCCTCAACGCTCCTAGCTGGCTGTACGCGAATCGGTGAAGATCCATGCTGTCACTGACTTCAGCAGTGAGATGCTGCAGTAACTAAAACTCAATGCACTTCATAGCAGTGGATGTGAGTGCGATTGGCCAGAAGTCATTCGGTTTCTTTGCTTTGTTTTCAGCAGTTTGGGCGTGATGAGGGCATGACATATGGCCTTGTGTGGGTTCACAGCCTGCAAGACTTAGTGTACTTCTTGCTCAACAACCTTGGTGGTGGGTCTGTAGGGAGCATAGATGTGAAATCTGGCTTCGCAAACCCACAGTATTAGTGGTTGAGTTGGTTGACCCACTCAGTATGGATGGAGCCCCATCAGGACAACCTAAAGCACACAATTAAGACAATACACAATCACACAACTAAAAGTGAACAAAGCCTTCAGAATACTCAACAATGACTCAATCTTCAAGGCAGAGATACAATAACAACTAAATAATGCTGTCTTTTATTTTGTGCGGCAAATATGCTGATCACTGTTATTAAGCTGGAATACACATGATACTAACTTAAAATCTCTTTCACTCACTCGCATCTGCTCGTCGAGAAGTGGCACATGTCTTCTTAAAACCAAGAACCACATTAATGGTGGCTGTTAATCTGTTTGCACACCCTATAACTAACTAACTGCTGTGAATACTTTTGCTAAAAGCTACAAAATTTAGGATTGATAAAATCGTCACTTATTAAAGCCGTGAGCTACATCCACAAGCTAAACAAACATCAAGCCCGTCTGGGGGTATAATAGCCCCTCTGTATCCTACTGCGTGTCATAAGAGGTGACTTATAGGGGCAACCTGTTTGCTGTGGGTTGCGACTCCCATAGGTGGACTATGGGGGCCTGGTGGTTCAGCAGAGGGGTCCTAGACAGGAGGCTGGAAAGGCCTGGTCCAGTAAATCAGCAGTGTATTTCCCTCTTTTTTGCACATCTATCGTAAAAGGCGGCTGCTCAATAAAGTAAATTTTTTTCTCTTCATATTCATCCCATGGTTTGGGGATCAGGTCAACTCGTACCCCAACTAACTCGTACCCAGAACAACTTGTACTCAACCCAACTCGTACCCAGACCAACTCGTGCCTAAACCAACTAGTACCCAGACCAACTCGTACTCAACCCAATTCGTACCCAGACCAACTCATACCCAAACCAACTCGTACTCATACTTATAGTTATACGACGGGGTATGTTTTTCAGCTGCAATCTGTACGACAGGTTTTTTCGGGGGCTTCGTTTTGTACGACAGGGTATGTTTTTCTCTTCCCATCTGTACCATTTTGTTTCAGTATGTCGAGATTTTCTCCCGGGATTTCCCTCTGATCATTGACAATGCAAAGGCAATGATTGGTCCCTGTGTGACGCGCCGAGAATCACACGCTCGACCGTGCAAGCGCGCAAAGTTGTTACTGCATGTAATTTGAAATCAAATTTTGAGATTTTGTCGACACTTATCCTGCTTACGACGTACGACGGGTTATACATTTGCATAATACCTCTATCCGGGATAAGGCCAAGTGCCCCCCACCGGGACCCGGCGCTTCCCTACCCTAGGCTACCCTACCCAAGCGCCACCACTGTACGCCATGCCTGGGACACTTGCGACGACGGGCGAGCTAGGGGCTATTTTAGGCATGGTGCGTGCATATATAGATGATGTTTATGCTCAACGTTATTGTACATAAGTGAATCCCACGTGAGTCTGGTATTAATTTTAAAACTTGGGCAAAAGTTGGTCCGGGTACGAGTTGGTTTGGGTACAAGTTGGTCTGGGTACGAGTTGGTTTGGGTAAGAGTTGGTCTGGGTACGAGTCTGTTTGGGTACGAGCTGACCCTAACTCCATGGTTTGCCATGGCCTCTGCTGGAGATAGAAGCCGGTTGTAGGTAGCCCAAAAGACCAACGTCAGGTTCTATTTATCACCTTGTCGGAGTGCATACTCCCGTACTTAGTTCGAAAGAGCTAGTTGTAGGTCTCTATTTATTATTATACACACCAGTCACCGCAACGAATATTACACAAATACCAACACATTCACAAATCCTCATAATCTCCACCATTACATACAACCAAAAGACAACTATACCGCAAAGACAGCAGTGTCAACACAGAAACAGATAAAAACGTTCTCAAAGAATCCATCTTCATGAACTTTCGTCCAGGCAACTACTATAATATCGACCATTCATCCATCAAGACAAATACTCAAACTACGTCCACTGTCACTACATATTTCGATGCCACACAGAGACAACGACTACTTGAGCAACTAAAACCCAGCAATCAACACAATACCCACCATGTTTTAAAAGACAACATGACATATCGCGAAAAATAATGACACTTTTTTATCCGACATAACGCATTCTAGTACAAAGCGATACATTATAACGTTAACGCAACCATCATAATGCCCCATACAATAAGCCATGTGCGTAAGCATTAACCTACTCAATCCATGCAACTACCCATCAACACCCACCCTCATACGCATCTCCAACCCCACCCCCACCCCCACACACACGATAACATCACAACAGATAGCGTATGCTTCAGCCATCATTACCATTATCAACACAACATAATTTCCCAGCATTAATTAAAAAGGCAAATGCCACTATCATTATTCCTTGTTCTCTTGAGGGTAGTATGCTACCACTTAAGATGAGCACATACCATCCAGGAACCGGCAGGGTCATTTTCTCTGATCACTAACATGTGCTGTAGTAGCCCCCTTGTCGCGATAAACCTTCTTCCAACACTATCTAGCTCCCTACTGGAGCAATCGTCCCTAATCATAATTTTTTTTAAAAGCTAACACAATTCGCGAAAGTCTCACGTGGCCTCTGCTTATGTGAAATCTCTATAGCATTCTATGTAAATTGTACCTACGTGGGCCACTGAGCTCAAAAGCCACCAACTCAAATTCATTACCTATTGGCTATTACTCCACCATTCGTTGACCATAAATGCATTGTAACCAAGAGATTTCGACCTTCTACGACATAGTGCTTCCATGTACCATGTGAGACAAAAGATTTGACTGAAAACAACGGCATTGGAAACGTATATAAATATATCTATGTGCATGTATGGCCTTTTTGAATTTGCGTACGACTCGCCAACAGGATGGATGCAAACACTTCACACTGGAGAAAAAATTTATAGGTGGATTCACTTGACACATTCTGGATATGGGAATTGGTGACATAATTTTATTCAGCTGCTTGACCATACTTGATGACAGGACCTGATCATTCTGGAGAGAAAATATTGATATTGAAATAAGAGTATTCAATTATTATTGAGCACATTTTCAGCAGATGTATATTTTAATAATTAAAAGTGAAATTCAATAATGGAAGCTTCACACATATATTTTTCAATCACATACTTGGCTTATCTTAGTGTAGCTGTTCAGAGACAAGAAAGAAGTTGTATAAGAAGGAAGTGGAATATATTTTTTCCCATGTATTAAAAACAAAATGTTAAAAATAAAATTACCACAATATACCTCCATTAATATATGGAATAATCCATATCATATTCCCTCTCAAATCACTGGTTTTCATCAATCTGAAAGAGTACAGCTGAAAACAAAGATTATCTGTTATATCACATTCCTGACGAGATTTAATTGAAAAAGTATAGACGGATAAGCTTTGATTTAACAATCCTAATCAAACTGACTCATAATGTTAAAGACACACCTCTTACCCCACCCCCGTCCACACTGCCCCTAACAATCAGAAGAGTTGTTTAACTAGTCTATAAGAATACATTCATTTTAATATAACATTGCTTATACGTGGTACAAGCAGCTATACATTACCCCATGGTCAGTTAATAATAGAGACCCCCGTACTCTGGGCCGCGGGTCTACATTTTAACGCATTGCAATTGTGAAGTGTTTGCTGCAAAAAAATACAATCTAAGACATTCGATAAAGTACATTGTTCACGGACTAAAGGTATCTCGGCACAAAACACTGCTGACATAAGTAAATGCTGTTGCATATTGTATTTTGTCAGAAGCAACATAAGCAGCTTGAGGTGCGTCTGTGAATATCGACCTTACTTTTTGAGGGGCCCAGGTTAAATAAGCCCTTTCCTAAGGGAAATTAGCGATTATTTTGTCCCCATCGGCACAGGGCGAGTGTGCCGATAGCTGTGTTATCTTTTGGGGGGCCCAAGGGGCTGGAGGATGCGAAGGGGTTTGTGGTTGGGTCGAAATGGTAGTATTTGCGAAAAGTGAGGGAAATAATTTTAATTTAGACTAATATAGATGCTAAGTATTTTACGCAATGGCATCACCGACCGTGAAGATACGGTCAGTATTGGTCGGTTTTTACAATCGCACATCCTGCTGATACATTAACACCGACCGTTGGACCAATTGTTCGTGTAAAATCCATGGGAACGTTAATAGTGATAGTGTCTGCGACAAAACATATTTATTTAATTTAGAAAAAAAAGTTGTGTGTTGTTAAAATTGTCAAAAATCAATTTATATTGATTACCGACCTTTGGATCTTTTTGTTCAAAAATTCTATGAGCTCGCGATCTTGTTTGACCCTGACGATATCCTGGTGATAAATCAACACCGATCGTTGAACCAATTGATCGTGTTAAATGCATGGGAACGTTAACGCCCTCGCCAAAAGAAATGCATACCATTTCGGTAACAAATGTTCATGTTCAATGTGTGTCGTCACTATTTCCGTGTTTAGTTTATCAATGGATTTACTACGGAAATCGATCCCTTTTTCTCACTTTGGCATAGTCGAGATATGGTCCTGATTAATTACCCCATGGAAACTCGTCCTTCACCTTTTTAAATAGAGATCTCACAACACTGGAGTATACAGTTGAATATCAACGTCATGATAATGCCACGGACATACTGGATCGTTCTTAGTTAGGATCCGTTTTAACCCGTCACATCTGTGATTGGTTCCTTGTGCTTGCCAAGCTGGGTCACAGCTATCTATTTGGAAGGTATTTAGATGAAGGTAGCTCTGAAGAGCCAAGTTTTTATACATCTATGGTAAATACCTATGTTGGTCGTTGTGATAGACGGAAGGGGCCGAGCGTAGTACTCTACTTTGAGCTTAGCTCCGGTGTAACGGTAACATGAATTTATACCGTTACGAACAGTTAGTCAAAACACAGTCGGCGATATTTAGTTTGGACTATATCTCGCGAAGGGCTACATTTCGCACCTAGAAAATAACATATATCAAGAGCCTTTACAAAAAATAGACCTTTCGCTCCAAAAAACTTACCACCACTCGACGCTATTCTTCAATAAATGCCATCGATAGTTCGTTTCCGAACAAATCGCGATACGAAGTCTGCCATTTTGGAAACTATTAATTCTCGCGATTTCCCGCATTGCCTTAGCATCCCAAGTGGGGGGCACTTACCCTAACTCGGATAGGGGTGTGCCGCGGGACCTCGAAATCCCGTACCCGTTGAACTCGTTGAGAATGAGAAAAAGTATACTCCATCGTACAAGGTATTATGCGATTGTCTAACCCGTCGTAAAAGTCGAGATGTCAAAAAACCACCCCCTTCGTGCGGCACATGTATACTATATCATTACACTTAAGTGCCCCCCCCGGGCTTAGCATTAGACTTCGTCATTCTGCGCATGGGCAATGCATGTGGTCTTGAACTTGTAAACAAACATGTTGCTGTGTTTCTGACTTTTTACCGCTTCCCAAATTGATCGAACTATAAATAATTACCATGGATGAAATCCCCCCGAAAAGGGAAAAGGGATAAAATCGTCCGTAAAACATCATTGCATTCTATAACTCCAGCACTTGTGTATGTTTTGTGCTTGGTAGTTGTCTGAATCGATCTAAAAATATTCGCATTGCGTTGTTTCGAAAAAAGGTAAGACGTCTACGCAGACGTCTTGTAGGGCTACTTTGAGCTGTGCCATATTTTCGTTAAGGTCGAAAAAGCTTTTCCACTAATTATTGACCGAGTCATGCATCAGTCATCCTAATGTTGAACTCAGTTTTGCGTTTGTTTCAGATGATTTCGGGAGTGATCATCTGACTGGTAACAAATGATGACAATACTCTCAACAAAATAAGCGATGGTCAATCGAAATTTATCATCGTTAATAATGGAGATGGCAAGTTACCTCGTGCCAAAAAGTTGACAATCTGATAGCGGGTATGAGAGGTGAGGTTTCTTTGTAGGTGTCGTTGCAGGAATGCTACCAAGGAAAAGTTGTCTAGATCCAGACAGAATCTGTACCATGGTTCGCTGGTTGTGATATCGGCGGCTTCATAGAGCAACTGTTACCATTCCTTCACACAGGTTAATTTGGAGTATTATTTAGTAGAAATTTACTAATGCTACTTTTTCGTTCCAACCGCACAGATGCACAATTCTCCCCAGTGCCCTGAACTGTCCTAATGTCCCTCAGTCCATTCATATCACATATCTACCCATGCTCTAAACGATCACATATCTATCCTGCTGCCCTGTATTGCAACTTGTACCTTACATATACAACTTCATCCCTCTGTTGCTAGCCAGCGCCATAAATATAGTCTAAATCCCTCGACTCTGGGGGTTCGCTTCTCTCCGCCTGCCTTGAGCCAGAGAGAGTTGTGCCAGTCGGGGTGTGGGGGCTCAAGGGAATGGGGACCTAGACTACCACAGATATATCTCATAGACATTACTTCTCATATGGCCACAATTTGTCCCGTTCTACTCACTAGATGGTGCCACTGTTTACGGTGTACGCCGCTCTAACATATAAGGCAAACAATCTGCATCAATATGATATTTTACCCAATTGCAATATTTGTGAGCTTCATTCCTGAGCCAACAGTGCAGACGATAATTTTATTTTATCGTGGGAAAGCGATACTGCGCGGCAGATCCAATCAACTGTGCACAATGTATGCCAAGACTTCATGTCTTCATCATTTTACAAACTTAGAACATAACGTTTCATTTTAGAGAAGGTATAAAATGGACAGACTGATACCTTGTTTTGCGATGAGACAATCTGATCATATTTCCATTCACCATCGTTTAAGTATTATGATGCTGATTAGACACCATGCATCATATAAAGGGTTATCAAACAGAGCAATAATTATTTTGATCGCAGTTAGTCTTTGAATGAGTTGTTTATACAGGCTAGGCTTATTTCTTGTATTTGGCCTGGGACAGGCGGACAGTCTTTAGCGGAAAATTCCAGGCTGTGTAAATCAACGTCTCACTCGTCCATTGCACGGGTGGACTAGTCTCTGGCTAAGACCTTGTGCTTTTCGAATTACTACAATTTAACTTGCTTGCATGGTACTTGCTAGTTGAGGCAAGCACCCTTTTTAATGTTCTATACTACATGTTTTGCAACAATGCAATGCAAAGAAAACCTAGGAGTGTATTTACAGGACAAATTTGAGGTTGAGGTTTTGTATTCTCCTGGGACCATATATCATTACCTTAATGTCAGATTTGCTCACTTCAACATAGCCTAATTCTCCATAAATGTCAGCACATAGTAGCCTGAGCCTCAACAGAAAATCAAGTTATTGCTTGATCCGAGTGACTCAGATATGAATTATTTGTCAATTTAAAGACATTGACATCCCTATCTCAGATCAACTTGCTTGTTCATACTTACCCCTGTTTAATTGATAAAGAGCGTTTTTAATGTAAGTTCACTAGACTTTGATAACAACAAGGAATGTGTGATTCTGATTCATTAGATGTGCCACGTTTTGAGGGTATGTGTGTAAAATGTTATACAATATCATGCTCTCATTTTGACATATTAGATCATAGTAGGGTTTGAGGTTTCTGGCTCTAGGAAATCCAGATTTGGGTTTATCAATCTGTTATACATATGGGTCATTGAGGTTTTGAAAGGAAACCTTAATCCATTAACTTTTAAAGACTTGAAATCCATAAATATTGTAACTCAGAAGTCACCAAGGTTAATGAGGGAGTCTAGCCCTTTATTTGGAATGAGATTGCCTAGTTAGCTACTTAGCAACTTCTCCTTGAGAACCAAAAGTTTTTTTTTTAGCTTGTGTGGTGCTATAATCTCTGAATTTAAATCCACCACCATTATTGTTGTTGGAAATTGCATTTGCTTACTTTTTGATGTGATTTTTCTGGGATTGAGGTCATGGATACAAAACATAATCTTGGTTTTGGGGTTATTATCTATGGCCCACACTATTGACCTGGATGATGGTGATAGACACAACTTTTATTGAAATTTTCGTGAACATAGCAGTCGAGTTGTGGCAGCGAGGTTTGCCTCGAGCGTCGGTGCAACACATGCGCTGTCAAGTGAGGCGGAATACTCCCAACTTTGATTTACATTGTAGGGTATGTTTTTTTTTTGGGGGGGACAAGTTACTAAATAGCTTGTGGGTGTAGCCCACAACTTTAACAAGTTCAAAATTGTTGAAATCTATATATGTAATCTTAGCAAAAGTATATAATGCAGTAATGGGTTAGTTATTGAGTGCGAGGATTGATTCACAGCCACCACTCTTGTGGTTCATGGTTTAAGGAAGGTGCTGTTTACAGTTGAACCGACACAACTAAGTAGAAGAGATTATTATCGTACATAATGTGTATTCCAGACTTTAATATTGTTGAAATTTGATCAGTAAGCTTTTTGGCTCACTAAATTTGCCAAGAAAAAAACCGAGACATTATTTAGTTGCTGAGTTAAACATAGTTATATAGAAACAAACTGATCCCTGATAGCCTTATATTGGGCTGGAACGCCAATTGATTGACAGAGTGCATGGTGATGCAATAGATGTATTTCAACCTGCACTCAAGTCTTTGAGACTGATCACCTAGTGTGTCCTATGAACCTGGAATGCTCTCAATTGACCATTGGCACCATATAACCCATACATCTTGGTGTGCCGTAAAACCCTATTCTCACTCAATTAACCATTTTATACCAGTGTATATGTTAGTAAATTGTGTCAATGGCAATAGATGATTAAGCAGTGGTAACTTACCAATGTCATTAGTTACTTTGATGTTAAAAAGCCACATTGAATTATAATTTGTTATTCAATTTTTTAATTTACAGCACAGAGACAAGGCAAGAGTATGGGCACATTAGTTGGGTAGAATATGTGAGTGATTGATGGGACATGATTACATAAACTGAAGTTTAATGAACAAAATTGAAACATAATACCTCAGTATCTTGAATATATTAATTCTTACCTCCACTTGCAATATGTTGATAATAATTAGTGATTATTTATTATATTTTGATTGAAAGATAGCTGTAGAAGTTGGTATGACTGTAAATTCTATTCATTGACTGAGTGGATATTTCAATCTTATACTGGTATTAAACAATTGCTGATTAAAATTGCTTGGACAGTGTAATGTGCTTTGGCTTGTATCATTTTCTCTTAGATACAGACTTTCAGGGCTGATAACTTGAAAATTGATTCCTTTTGAGAAGGAATTGTGATGGTTTTCATGTATTTTGCCAAGTGTGCTTTTATGATATATATTTACTCCATTATTATTGTAGCTACCACATATGCAATATTCAGCAGAGGTACTCTTAATGTCATAAAAAAAATCAGTTGAGATGATGAAAATATAGAATCGTTGATAACATAAATCATCAAATTTTGTATTCATTATCACATGTATTAGTTTTTAGCAAAATGTTTGATTAAGGTCATATCATTTCATATGATGGAACTGGTTGACACAAGACAACCCAAATTGATGAATTTAGTGGTACCATGTGTATTTCATTGGATGGAACTTTAGGAGTTAGTGATAGCATGTGTTTCCTTAATGTGATAATGAAATGCTTAACCAAGTGTTATTTTTTCTTCTGTGTACCAGGTGGATGTTCCTTGCTCCTAAAAAGCAATCAAGTTTATGTGCCTCGATTTTGTGTGTTTGTGTTTCTGTGTGTTCCTGTGGACTCCTGCTGCAGGGATCTGGTGTTCCCTGTGACTGGGCTCACAGTTCCCTTCAGTGGGAATTCATGTACACTGAGTCGGGGGATAAGTGCCCGCAAACCACAAACTTTGTGTGCTTGGTTTATACCCCACATTGTTTAGGACCTTGTGCGCTTGGTTTATACCCCACATTGTCCATCAGTTCATCACAGGGGAACTATTGCACCTGTGAACCCAATATTTGGCCGCTCATAAATTCAAACTTTGTGCGTTTGGTTTTGAACCCCACATTGTTTGGGACCTTGTGCGCTTGGTTTATACCCCACATTGTCCAAAAGTTCACACAGGGGAAAAGTGCACCTGTGAATTGGCCGCCTATGTGAATTTGATGAACCAAACAAATTGAAACGAAGCAAAACCCACTATTGTGAAAAAAGGAACACTGACAAGATATTCAAGTACTGTTGACATTCTGCTTGATACAAGTTGCTGAGGTTTAACACTGTAGTTGACATATATATTGCTTAGATATTACTGATTCAATTGGAAAGTTTTCTTTTGTACAAAATTGTTAATGCTATTGCCCGATTACAATCCATTGCATAAATAACTGCAACAAAATTTGTTCTCAATTTAATTTGCGTTTAATATATTATATTGTGTTACATTGACAATCTGTATTTATAGAGGAATATTGTATCGTGAGTCTAATTGACGCTTGAATTTATAATTGCATTACAATTTATTGTCATTTATCAACCATATTGTGCCATACTACAGAACGTTATACAGTTGGAAAATGTTGTGCTGAATCATAACGTATTCTTGAGATTTTGATTATTAAAATAAACGCATTTGACAAGTCATAGCGTATTTAAGTATAAGTAAATATAGATCACAACCAGTAAGCATCATAACGTAATTGTCCGTCATCCAATCGAAATTAGAAATTTGTATTACTTCTTGACCAGTGTTATTATAAGTAGAATTCTATTCCGAGTAAAGAGAAGTTGTTACTCTTTTTGCAACTGAAATCTTCGAGTACATTAAATCAATTTTCACTTACAGTTGGAAACATGGGTAAATGCCGTAAAAAGAGTGCAGACCAAAGGAGAAAGGAACAGAAGCTAAAAAGGCAAGCAACCAAGCAAACGAATGAGGGTATAGCCAAAGTTCAACCATTGAAAAAGAGCAAAAATCGAAAGGAATATATGAAGCAATTGAGAAGTGAGGAGACATCTGAAACTAGACAAAGTAGGCTTGAATCTGTGAAGAATAAAATAGCTGAACTAAGGTCAAATGAATCTTATGGACAGACACAAACTAGACTTGAATCTGCAAGGGGTCATATAGCCGATCTAAGATCAAATGAATGTACTGAACAGACCCAAGCTAGACTTGAATCTATGAGAAACCATATAGCTGAACAAAGATCAAATGAATCTACTGAACAGACCCAAGCTAGACTTGAATCTATGAGAAACCATATAGCTGAACAAAGATCAATTGAATCTGATGAACAGACCCAAGCTAGACTTGAATCTATGAGAAGTCATATAGCCGAAAAAAGGTCAATTGAATCTGATGAACAGACCCAAGCTAGACTTGAATCTATGAGAAGTCATATAGCCGAAAAAAGGTCAATTGAATCTGATGAACAGACCCAAGCTAGACTTGAATCTATGAGAAGTCATATAGCCGAAAAAAGGTCAATTGAATCTGATGAACAGACCCAAACTAGACTTGAATTTGTGAAGAGTCATATGGCTGGACTGAGGTCAAATGAATCTAATGAAAAAAGACAAACAAGACGTTTAGCTACAAGAATAAGAGTGTCAAAAGTGAGATCAAGTGAAACTCCCGATAAAAGACTCAAACGATTAGAAACAGAGAGAGAATCAATGCAAGTCAGGAGACATGAAAAGAAACAGGTCATACCAACATGTCAAGCTGTTGTTGAGCAATATCATAGGACTGTAAAGAATACTTGTGACTATGTCTGCATCTGTTGTCATAGACTGATGTACAAGGGTGCAGTTGTGGAATTTAAGGAGAACAAATATGAGAAAACACCTGAAGCTTTGTTGAAAAGCATACTGATTCATCGAATTGTATCAGCTGGAAATAAAGAGTGGATTTGTGAAACCTGCCAAAGAACAATAAAGCGTGGAAAGATGCCAGCGCAATCAAAAGCTAACAAACTTCACTTGGTCACTCCTCCAGTTGAACTAAATGATCTCAACACATTGGAAGTTAGATTGATCTCAAAGAGAATTCCATTCATGAAAATGGTTGGCTTGCCTCGAGGTAGACAACATGCAATTCATGGACCAGCAGTTAATGTTCCATCAAAAGTCGATGATGTTTGCGAACAATTTCCTCGATTGCCTTCTGAAATGCAAATGATTCCATTGAAACTGAAACGCAGACTGAAGTACAAGTCGCATTACATGTATGAGTATGTTAGACCCTCAAAAGTCATGGAAGCTCTGAGGTGGCTTAAAGCAAACAATGCCTTGTATAGTGATATTCACATCAATGATTCCTGGTCAGAAGATTCTGTCAAAGATAATGTAGAATTGTGGCAAGCAATGACTGAGTCACGATCAGATGATAACAGTGGTCACGAGTCAAATCCCGCAAATCAAAACTCTGAGAAAATGGAATGTAATGAGTTGGAATCAAACCCGGCAGAGTCAACTCATGAAACACATCGCATTGAAATAATGGAAAGTATTGAGATGGAACCAGAATTACCTATTTCAAATGCTGTGATACAAAACTCAAACAGAGAAGCAAATGATGAGATTGAATCAGAATTGGCTGTCACACAAAACCCAGAAAAAATGGAAATTGATGAGGCAGAATTAGAGTTGGCTGAGTATAAAGTTAAAGCACGAGACAGGGAGAGATTAGTCAATGAAGAGATGGAAACTGAATTAGCTATGAAAGAAACTGATTGTGAAACACAAGTGTCAAAAGAAACAGACAAAACTAAAGTAGCTTCATGCAACTTTAAATGGGAAGGAAGGCATGATGTCTCGTCATCTTCCAAGCAAACTGAATTTGCCCTTTATGATGTACCAAGAGATGGCAATTGCTTGTTTGCATCTGTCTGTTATCATTTAGATACAAAGAGTGTTTTCACAACAACACCTGGATTACTGAGAAAACAATTAGCCAAGTATATGTCCAACCATTCAGAGAATTACAAAGAATTTGTATGTGCAAGAATTGAGACTGACAATCTCAAGAATGCAGACACAGAACAACCTAGAGAAGTAGATAATGCCATTGCCAATGTGGCTGATCAAAGAGACAGACAAGAAATACAATGGGTGACATATCTTGATGATCTAGAAAGTGGAAATCAATGGGGTGAACATATAGCATTGCAAGCTATGGCAGATATGTTTTCTCTTCATGTTGAAATACATAGATCTGAGCCAGACGAAATCTTGACTGTATGTTCAAGGCACAGCTGTGAGCACATATTCCACCTAGCACTTCAGGGACAGTATCACTATGATGCCCTTGATCCAGTAATTGTACAAAACATCCCCTTGAACACAGGTTCTACAACCCAAAGTGCAATTATGCAGTGTGATGAGTCAGAGAAAGAAAAAGCAGAGACTGTTGAAGATGACAATGCTTTTGAAGCCACTGCAGGTGTCTGTGGACTACCTTATGAGACCAGTATGATCAATACAAACCCTGACATGACATGCAAAGTGATTAACGTTGCTCCTGCTGAGTCTGGGAAACCAATTCCTCTTCTTACTGATCCGAATTTTGAAGAGCTAGCTAATCCTGACAAATATCCCGATGGTTCAAATGCTCTGTCTACGGAACGCTTGGTCAAGTTGCACCCTCGCAAGTACTTTAACCAAAGACTTTTAGATTGTGATGGGAGGTTTGCGAAATCAATTGAATATCTACTCAGTGCTCAATACGCAACAGAGAATGCACAAGTTCAAAGCATCATTAACCACGTAGTGTTCCGTAGAATTATCAAATTTGACCATGCTTACCAAATTTTGAAGAATGTGAGAGGATCACCTGCCTACTTTCAATCTCTGTATTATGATGTTCTGGCAATGGTTAGACAACTTGGAATTCCCACATGGTTTTTCACTGTTTCTGCAGCAGATATGCAATGGCCTGACTTGCTACAGAGCATAGCCCGTCAATATGGAAAAATATTGAGTGATGATGATGTGAAAAAACTATCTTTTGAGGAAAGAAGCATGTGGTTGCGAACAAACCCTGTCACAGCTGCACGCCATTTTCAGTATAGACTGGAGGTATTATTCAGAGATGTTCTCAAATCAAAAGCACACCCAATTGGAGAAATTGTTGATTATGCTATCAGAATAGAGTTTCAAGCCCGTGGCTCACCTCATGCACACACCTTATTGTGGGTCAAAAATGCTCCCAAACTCGATGAAAACTCTGATGAAGAAATCTGTGAGTTTGTTGATAAACATATCTCAGTGTCAAAGGCCCAAATAGAAAACGTAGATTATGTATCTAAGCTACAAAGTCACAAACACTCAGCTTCATGTCGCAGAAAGGGGAAATGCAGATTTGATTACCCGAAACCTCCTAGCCCACAAACACTCATCGCAAGAGAATCACAAGATGCAGAGAAAATCAAAGAAGCAGAAACTGTGCTTGAAAAGGTCTCTAAAGTGATGACTGATAAAGACACACAAGGAGACATTTCTCTGGATGAAATGCTAGAGAAAGCCGATATAAACACTGATGACTACATCAAAGCCTTGAAAGTGTCAGAAAAAGGAACACACGTTGTGTTACAACGACAACCATGTGACATCAACACCTCTCCTTTTAATCCAACTGTCTTGCAAGCATTCCAGGCCAATATAGATTTGCAATTTATTGTGGATGCATATGCATGTATCATGTACATTTGTTCTTATGTCACAAAGAGTGAACATGGCATGGGTCAGTTGTTGAAACAAGCAGCAAACGAGTACAAAGACAGAGAAGTGAGGGAAATGTTGAGATACGTGGCAGCCACATTTCTAAACAACAGAGAGTTGAGTGCACAAGAAGCAGCGTACAGAATCCTGTCAATGCCCATGAGAAGATTGAGCCGAAGGGTTATTTTTGTAGACACAAATCCTAAAGCAGAACGTAGTGCAGTTTTGAAACCAAATTATCAGTTGGAAAACAAAGAGGATTGTGATGAAGATATCTTTCAAAAGAACATTGTGATCAGATATGGTGCTAGACCAGTGGAACTTGAACAAATGTGTCTTGCTGAATTTGCTAGCACCTACACTGTTTCACTTGTTGAAAGAGAATATGATCAGGATGATTCTGTACCAGTTGTACTGGATGAAAATGATGAGTCTATAGCACAAGAGAGACCTGAACTGCCAAAACGCATTGTGCTAGCAAACGGAATGGGCCAAATGCACAGACGTAAATGTCAGGCTGTTATACGATTCAAGAAGTACCGTTCAGCAGATGATTCAAGCAACTTCTACAGAAGCAAGTTGATGCTATTTGTACCATGGCGAAACGAAGAATGTGACTTGCTTGGCACTTATGGCGACTTCCGCACACACTATATTGCTAGGAAAGATGAATGCATGGCAATAGAAAGGCAGTTCACCCAAAACATGGAATTGATTGATGAAGCTATTCATGAACATGCAGTCAATGGTCCGCCAGTTCACATGTGGTCAAACGTAGCTCCCCAAACAGAACAACAAGATTCTGATGACCGTGCTAAAGGTGTTGAATTAGAAACAGACATAGAGCAGGAAGATCTTGATGCTAATGCTCAGCTTATTGAACGCCCATGTGGCAAACCATCCTCAGACATTGTGGCTCGATATGAATCAGTTGTCGATCAAGAAAGAATTTCTCCTCCAGAATATAGAGAGATGGTGCGAAAGCTAAATACTAAGCAGAGGCAGATTGTATTCTATCATAGACAATGGTGTAAGAGAGCAGTCATATCAATGAAACAGGGCAAAAGTGTTGAACCATACAGAGTATTTTTAAGTGGTCCAGGTGGAGTTGGTAAAAGTCATGTCATAAAGCTGATTTGTTCTGACACCAAGAGAATTCTACCTTTGAGCAATCAGATGAATCCAACTGATATGATGACTCTTGTCACAGCACCCACGGGCGTAGCTGCATTCAATGTTGGAGGCTTGACTATTCATTCTGCATTATTGCTGACAACTGGAAGATTTGGTTCTAGTGAGTCACTCACATGTGAGAAACTGAATTCTCTCCGCATGAAAATGGAAAATTTGCACTTGATGGTAATTGATGAAGTTTCCATGGTTGGATCAGACATGCTATTAAGCATACACAAGAGACTAAATGAAATCAAAGGAGTGAAGGATGAAACCACATTGTTTGGTAATGTGTGTATTCTAGCAGCTGGTGACCTATACCAACTTGCTCCAGTGAAACAAAATCACATTTTTGACCCTGTTGGTAACCCAGTTGCAAGATTATATGGTTCACTGTGGAAGGATGATTTTCAATTACATGAACTTGATGAAATCATGCGACAGAAAGATGACTCTTTCTTTGCAGATTTACTCTGTAGATTACGAACAGGCAAGTGTACTGATAGTGACTTGAAAGTGCTTCAGTCGAAAGAGATCAGTCATGGTGATGCAAATTACCCCAAAGACATCCTACATGTATTTGCCTTGAATCGTGATGTTGATAATTGGAATGCTGAGAGACTGAATGCTCTAGCTCCTAGACAAGAGGATCGTGTCATTATCAAAGCAGTTGATGATAAAGGAGACAGCACAGGACTCATTGATTTGCAAAACTTTGGTGGATCAAAATCCCGTACTGAAACTGGAGGACTACACACAATACTAGAGCTATGTATTGGTGCTAAAGTAATGGTTGTATACAATGTGGATACATCAGATGGTTTGGTCAATGGTGTCATAGGAACAGTCACTGCAGTAATCTTAGACAACTCACAAAAAGTGTTGGTTGTATTGGTTAGATTTGACAATGAGAATGTTGGCAAAAAGGCAATCGCTGCTAGCAAATGGAAACACCAATATCCAGTTTCAGTCCCCATTGTTCGACTTGAAGGTCACTACGAAAAAAACAAGCGAAAAGGTGCAAAAGTTGCTCGACGACAGTTTCCACTCACTCTGGCATGGGCTGTTACCATTCACAAATGTCAAGGTATGACTGTTGAACAAATTGTTGTCAGCATGAAGGAAGCAGCCAAATTTGGTAAAGGACAAGCTTATGTTGCATTCAGTCGAGTAAAGAAACTGTCAGGTCTATATATCACTGATTTCAATGTCAAAGCAATCAAAACAAATGCAAAAATTGACGAAGAGATGAAGGATATGCAAACAAAGTGCATACCACAGTTTGATTCACCAAGTCTCATTACTCTGAGTTACCCAGAATGGTTGACAGTCGGCCATCTGAACATAAGACATTTCTTTGACAAACAAGTTGACCTCAAATGCCTGGAAGAAAAGAAAATTTTGTCCCAAACCGATGTAATGTGTTTCACAGAAACATACCTCACCCCTCAGCATGACATAGACGATTTCCTGCAAGAGCATGATTACATTGCTTTCCGGGAAAACATTCCATCCCAGACTCATCATAATGGCGAGCATGGCATCATGATATGCGTATCAAAAAGACTGCAACCAATAGCACTAGATCAGATCAAAGTTACAGGATTAGAGTCATCTGTTGTTTGCTTACAAACATCCAAATCCCGTATAGTTGTGGCCGCTGTGTATAGAAAACCTTCGCAATCTATGACCAATTTCATACACATGATGGAAAAACTGTTACACCTTATGCCTTTGCAAGTGCCAACGTTTGTGCTTGGAGATTTTAATGATGACCTACTGAGAGGTAACACCTCAATGCTAAAAACTCTGATGAATGGACATGGATTCCAACAATATGTCGAAGTGCCTACAACTGACAATGGAACATTACTAGACCACATTTATTTCAACCGAGAAGCAGAGAACCATATTGATGTCCACGATGTATATTTTTCTGATCATGACTCAGTGTTTATCACCTCCAAGGTGATGACATATTAGAACAAATGTTTTCAATGTAATAAATGAGATTGAAATGATATATTTAATCGATTGAATGATTAATGGATCATGGATCAATAGGTTAATTAAGAGAGTGTATCAATTATGTTTTATTATGTAGTAAATAACAATTTACTCAAATTAGATTAATTTGAATTCATTGCAACAATAGCTTGAATCTAAATTATATGATAGACATTGAATAATTAATAGGTCAATTATAACATAACTATTTATGTTATATATGCAATAGGTGTGAAAGTTTTTTATTAGCCCGGTACCGAGAGTCCAGACCTAACTACCATTCACTGTAGCAGGGATCACCCACCTTCCCTCAAAAACAATGGGCGATAATGTCGATTAATGATAACAAAAACAGCTTCAAAGAAAGTTAGAAACCTCAGTGCCGTCAGTGAACATTATTACGACCATCCACCCATTATAAACAGCAAAAATTATTATACCTGATGTGGCCTCATTAAGAATCGACAAACTGACTCCAATAGATCGGTGAACTGACATGCAAAAAGTAAATATATTCGAACTTTGACAAGCCGGCCATGATCGGAGCCTCATGATCGAGCTCCATGATCGGGTCAACTCGATTCCAGACCAAGTCGTACCCAAACCAACTCATATCCCCTGAATCCGCCACGGATGTACTGTAAATCTCGTTGTTAAGCTCGAATGGATAATGTTGAATGTGGAGCTGCTACAAACAATATGTTACAACAGCGGTCAGACAGTATAAATGTGTTCAAAGGAACGTAATATCTTAAAGAATTTCAGTCCGGTGCGAATACCGGAGCTATTATAGATGGATAATTTCTGCCTGTGGTAAAGAATATAATACTATGTACATAATACAAGAGTATATTAAGTGGGAATAACTAATGAAACATGTGTGATACCAAGATAATACGAAAGATACAACAGCGGTCAGACAGCGATGAATGTGTTAAAAGGAACGTAATATCTTAAAAAATGTCAGCCCGATGCGTATACCGAAGCTATTATAAATGGATAATTTCTGCCTGTGGTAAAGAATATAATACTATGTGCATAATGCAAGAGTATATTAAGTGGGAAAAATTAATGAGACCAGTATGATACCAAAATAATACGAAAGATACAAAGTAAGGTATGTAAAGGGTTTAATAACACACCAATACTAATATAATGCCTATTTTTGTATAGTAACTTTGCCCCCTCCCCCCCCCCCCCCCTACAACCTACGGCAAACCGGAGACCTGCCCCTGTACCCACAGGGGGAGATAAGGGGATGGGGTGGTGTCATGCGGATACCGTAACACTGATTAAGGTAAGTTAATCTATGACTTTGTATCAATGAGGATTTTCTTTAGTATCACAATTTCACATTGATTAATTTAAAAGCGACCCTTTGTTTTTGCTACAGAAAAAAGATCAGCGCGGCAAAAGAGAAAATAGTGGTCCGACCGTGGTGCAACCCACGGATAACAGGTTGCCCCCCAACCTACGGCAAACTGGAGAACTGCCCCTATACCCACAGGGGGAGATAAGGGGATGGGGTGGTGTCATGCGGATACCGTAACAATGAGTAAGGTAAGTTAATCTATGACATTGTACCAATGAGGATTTTCTTTAGTTTCACAATTTCACATTGATTAATTAAAAGCGACCCTTTGTTTTTGCTACAGAAAAAAGATCAGCGCAGCAAAAGAAAAAATTACGTTGTCAAGTGTTCTTCTCTAACCGTATACTGCTGTGCATCCAGTCAAAAAAAATACTTGCTGTCTACGACAAGCCTGACAAAAACACTATGAAAATGACAAATGTATACCACAATTGGCTTTTTGGATATCTACTTCCCATTTTCTTTCTATGTAACATGTGTTGTGGAATAGCAAATGGGACTTTTATAGTGATTAGTAGCAATATACATAATATGCTTACAATTTTTTTACATTTGTAGTAGACGAACATAGTTAAATGAAAGATGAATGTCAAGAAATTAATTAGCACCATAATGATAGCCTTGATTGAGTGTATGTTAATGCAATGCAGTGAATTATGATTGTTAAAACTATGTACCCAGAGGGTAAATGACACATATGACTAAACAACATAGCCTCACATTCCTCGCACTGCCTAGAAATGTTATGTGCTAAGAACTAATGAACGTTGTAATATAATCGTAGCACTGCTCTGAGACTTGATATCCGGAGGGAAATTGGGATCTGAGTGCAGACAACACCACGGTATGTTAATAGCCCTTCCCAGAGACTTTATATCCGGAGGGAAATTGAGATCTGGAACAGGGCAACATTGCAATATCATCATAGGTACTGTAAATTGAGACTACCCCAAATATTGAGGTATGTGCACTGCTCTGAGACTTGATATCCGGAGGGAAATTTGGATCTGAGTGCAGACAACACCGCGATATGTTAACAGCCCTTCCCAGAGACTTTATATCCGGAGGGAAATTGAGATCTGGAACAGGGCAACATTGCAATATCATCATAGGAACTGTAAATTGGGACTACCCCAAATATTGAGGTATGTGTACCTGGTCAATTAACATTTATGATAGTACGTACGTGGTATTTGCTGTGAATCAAGCTGTATAATTGTAGTAGTTGAGTTAGGAGAACAAAGATAACTGAAACATGGATGTCATGAAATTAATAACACCATGATTATAGCCTTGATTGCGTGTATATTAATTCTATGTGGTGTATTATGATCTTTAAGACTTTATACCCACAGGGTACACCCAGTGTTCATCAGAGAGTTATGACCATAATATAACGTCTAAATATTTGTTGATATGTTGTGCTTTATGTGATATGCCACTGCAAATTGATAGCATTTAAACATTTTCTTTGACCATACGTATTTCTTGTATCACCTATCTTAGTATATATCTGAAATGATTGAAATAAATTTAGCTATTCAATTACATTGTTTTTCTATGAATATATCATGGCTAATATATTTATGCTGTGCAACAAATACCTGCATACCCCCATTAATTAGTCCAACTCACTACCGCATCATAACGCTACATAGTATCATGCTCGCTGCAGTGGGTCTGAATAACCCTTGATAACCAAGAGTAAATATGTTGTTGATGACGACGGTTATGATGACGTTGATGATGTTGCCAATGATGATGGTGATATCATGACCAGTTTTAAATGCCGGGGTTGTATTCACAATGTAACTCACTCAACAGAGTAACGCGGACCGAGTTTGCAGAGAGGAAAAAGTTATAAATAGCGAGGACGCTGTAAAAGGCGAAGTTTCTTTGCGCCACAACTGGTTGGAATCGCCCAATTCAAGGGGTTTGGGTTGTTTTCAAACGAAGCTTGCTAGTAGACTATTGTATACAGACATGTTAAATAATATCAATTTAGCTGCCACTATCATTATGGATGTAAGTGTAAACAATAACTTCAGTGATGTTCAAAGATTTCACAATTAAGCAGAGAGTTAACGCGCTCTATACCCTACATACATTTTGACAATCAAATGGACTGGTCAAGCTTCCCGCATGTAGCCGCGCATCATATCGGGCTGTTAATGCATTTTGGGGGAAAGTTTTTTAACTTTAAGCTCAGTTTGTGAGAAAAGTGTTACAGATATACAATGAGATGAATAAGTTTCAAATTCGGAAGTGTATGGGGTACCTTCAGGCACAAAAATTTTTACGATACGACCATTAACAAGGGTGATAATGAAGTATTGACTGGCATGGTTTCGTTTGCTGTGTGTTGCATCAATATGCTAATTTGTTTAGAGGACACATTTTTACAGTGAATTGGACTGGTCCGTATTGCTGCTTGCCGGCTTTACGCAAAGCGAGCTGGCAGCAGCTGCGACCTTCGTGAAACTATCAACCTTAAACATTCACTCAGAAGCCAAACAACATTAAGCAATAAAAAATCCGTATCAACCTATATTTTACAAAAGTACTATGGAGTTATCAATCATGTTGAGTGTTTAGCTGTTGTTGGCACCTGTTATACTTATGATATATATGACAATACGGATCAATGTGCTAGGCCGCGTGGCGTAGCGTTATAGTTTTAGACTTCCATGCCAGAGGCCGGTGTTCAAATCCAGTACACGGACATATTTTTTTTTCCGAATTTTCGTGCCACAACAATTATTTCATCTAAATTCAATAGAACACGATTCGTGCTGTCGATGACAACAGCTGAGCAGATTTTTATGATTATAGAACTGATATTTATGATTTTATTAGCAATCGAAAATTTGACGAAAATTGACTGAGTGAAATTTGTTTTTTCAACTCAACGCGCTTTGAAAACGACGAATATTTTGATAGCATATGTCAAATCCAAAGTTTGGCAATTGTTTCAGCTTTCAGAAAATGTTAATTTTGTTACGATCGGACGATAATTAGTGAATTTATTGCGAAATAAATAAGTTGAGAGATTTTGGTTACCAGAAATTTTCGACCTGCTACAATTTTTTTAACAATGCATTATTTACAACTAAGTATATTTAGAAAAAGTTTACAATTACATTACACTTTCAGAATATCTAAATTGTTTAAAAATGGAACTCTAAAGTATGGACATATTGAGCATTGAACTTGTGTCATTTTTTGAAAACTTTGATGCTTTCGTGACCGGAAGTGACGTCATCGACATTCATGATATTTTAGGATACGTCTTGGTATGTCGCTGAGAACATGTGAACCAAATTTTATTACCATCGGACATGTATTGACGGTTTTATAGGCGCTCAAAATATTCATGAAACTTTTGTTGCCATTTGGACCGAAACCACTTTTTTTCGACCTTAGACGCTTGGGAAAACCATTGGTTGGATTGCCGTATATGTATTTAGAAAAAGTTTGCAATTTGAATGAGCTACACGATGGTGTAAAGTTTGTAACGATCCGACCATTATTAACGGAGTTATTTGAGGTACTAGATTTTCACTTATTCGATGACCCTGACCTTAGTTTTGAGTCAAGGTCAAAACAAAACATCTCGGTTTTGCGCATCATTCACGCCTAGCCATTGGTGAAAAAAAAATCGGAAAATTTTAAAAATTGCGACCTGTATCGTGTAACAAAAAAAAGTTACAAACATACATACATACATACATACAAACGTACAAACCGGACCGATCGCCATAACTTGGCGTTCCGAAAACGCCAAGTTAACAAGAGGCCCATGGGAGCCATGTGGGAACTTGGCGAACTGCATCCAAATAATTGCAACATTTTCAGAACCGGGCCACAATTGACCAAAATCGGCCAAAAGTTACCAAAGTTATCATGGTTATCAAATTTTCGAGTGCGGGCTACGGGGCGAAATATGCACAATTTATCATGACAATTGATATGAACAATTGGCCAATAAATCATGCTACAAGGAACTATAAATCTTTTTAAAGTCGCACCATACGTTAGGGTGATATCAAGGATTGAGGCAAGGTTATCATGACCGGAAGTGACATCATCGACATCCACAATATTTAAGGATACGTCTTAGTATGTCTCGGAGAACATGTAAACCAATTTTTAGTACTATAGGACATTTATAGGTTGTTTTATACGCGTTCGAAATATTCATCAAACTATTGTTGCCATTTGGACTGATCCCTCGATTTTCGACCTTAGACGCCTGGGAAAACCCGTGGGTTGGATGGCATCATATGTCAATAGAGGTACACAATGGTGTCAAATTTGTAACAATCCGACCATTATTAGCGGAGTTATTCGAGATACTAGTTTTTCACTTTTTCGTTGACAACTATCTTATTTTTGGTCATGGTCAAAACAAAACTTATCGGTTCTGCTGCGTATCATTGCCGCCTATCGATTGAAGAATAAAGAAATTAAAAAAATTGTAGTATTGTCAACCAATTTTTATTAGCAACGGTTATGTAGGTCCGTATCCAAGAGGGTGACGGGTGAATCGGACAATACCCCCCACTCAGCCTCAGTATTTTCGCTCATATGCCAAATTTATCCTTTAATCATGGTCAGAATGGCAGTGTATGCTAGAAGATCTGCTTAGCTCATTTCAGATAATCCCTACATTAATTCCTAGTAACGGGTCTGAAGTTTACAATTACATTACACTTTCAGAATTTTAAGGTGTTTTAATATCAAATTATTATGCCCGTATATATTAAGCAGTGAATGCGATTGGCCAAGATTACTAGGCGAATACAATTTCGCGATATTAACAATAGTCTCATGGTAAGTTAAGAATTGAGTTAGCCGCGGACGGTGGTAATATAAATTTATACCGGCGGCGTGCACAGCTAGAATTGGGTGGGCTTCCATAAAACTGTTTTCCGGGTTCATGATAGATTGACATTGATTTAGCTGGCAAAAAGAAATTAATAATATATTAATAAGTTTCGCGGCGTGCCATAGTTGCCGCGTAAATGTCGTAATAATCGGACATTGGACTGGTCCGTATTGCTGCTTGCCGGCTTTACGCAAAGCGAGCTGGCAGCAGCGGTGACCTTTGTGAAACTATCAACCTTAAAAATTCATTCAGAAGCCAAACAACATTAAGCAATACAAAATCCGTATCAACCTATAATTAACAAAATTACTATGAATTTATCAATCATGTTGAGTGATTAGCTCTTGTTGGCACCTGTAATACTTATTATTCATATATGACAATGCATGCTAGTGTGCTAGGCCGCGTGGCGTAGCGGCAATGTTTTAGACTTCCATGCCAGAGGCCGGTGTTCAAATCCAGTACACGGACATAATTTTTTTGCCGAATTTTCGTGCCACAACAATTATTTCATCTAATTTCAATAGAACACGATTTGTGCTGTCGATGACAACAGCTGAGCAGATTTTTATCATTATAGAACTGATATTTACGATTTTATTAGCAATCGAAAATTGGACGAAAAATTTACTGAGTGAAATTTATTTTTTCAACTCAACGCGCTTTGAAAACGACGAATATTTTGATAGCGTATGTCAATTATCAAAGTTTAGTTACTGTGTCAGCTTTTAGATACTGGTAATTTTGTTACGATCGGACGATAATTAGTGAATTTATTGCGAAATTAAAACGTTGAGAGATTTTGGTTACCAGAAATTTTCGACCTGCTACAATTTTTTTAACAATGCATTATTTACAACTAAGTATATTTAGAAAAAGTTTACAATTACATTACACTTTCAGAATATCTAAACTGTTTTTAAATGAAATTCTAAAGCATGGACGTATTGAGCATTGAACTTGTGTCATTTTTTATAAACTTTGATGCTTTCGTGACCGGAAGTGACGTCATCGACATTCATGATATTTTCGGACACGTCTTGGTTTGTCGCTGAGAACATGTGAACCAAATTTTATTACCATCGGACATGTATTGACGGTTTTATAGGCGCTCAAAATATTCTGGAAACTTTTGTTGCCATTTGGACCGATACCACTTTTTTTCGACCTTAGACGCTTGGGAAAACCATTGGTTGGATCGCCGTATATGTATTTAGAAAAAGTTTGCAATTAGAATGAGCTACACGATGGTGTAAAGTTTTTAACAATCCGACCATTATTAACGGAGTTATTCGAGTTACTAGATTTTCACTTATTCGATGACCTTGACCTTAGTTTCAGGTCAAGGTCACAACAAAACCTCTCGGTTCTGGGCATCATTACCCCCTAACGATGGGTGAAGAACAAATTGGAAAATTTCCAAAATTGCGACCTGTATCGCGGATCACAACAAATGATATCTGATAGGCGCTCAACATATTCATGAAACTTTTGTTGCCATTTGGACCGATACCACGTTTTTTTCGACCTTAGGCGCTCGGGAAAACCATTGGTTGGATCGCCGTATAAGTATTTAGAAAAAGTTTGCAATTTGAATGAGCTACACGATGGTGTAAAGTTTGTAACGATCCGACCATTATTAACGGAGTTATTCGAGATACTAGTTTTTCACTTATTCAATGACCCTGACCTTAGTTTTGGGTCAAGGTCAAAACAAAACATCTCGGTTCTGCGCATCATTCACGCCTAGCGATGGGTGAAAAAAAAATTGGAAAATTTCAAAAATTGCGACCTGTATCGTGTAACAAAAAAAGTGTTACAAACATTATACAAACATACATACATACGAGATGCCCATGAGGACATGGGTGAACTTGGCTAACAGTGTCGGAAACTTTTGAAAATTTCAATATTGACCCAAAATTGACCAAGCTACTTAAGATTTATCGATAAACTATGATTCAGAGGCTGACACAAGGAAAAGCATATTTTCATATTTAATAGTACCGCGGTCTGCCATACTTGCCGCGCCCCGCGCACCCCGCGCCGAAAGCAAATTCCTTTGTTCAGCGCGAGAGGTAGGCTGTAGTAAACAAGCCAGCGCCGAGCCATCAGAAATGACACCCACTGTACTTCAAACTTACTTTATGAGAGAACTGTCATATATTTTCAGCAGAAAATTTTACACCTGTGTTCAGAATTGAATGGGCTTCCCTCGAGCGCAGACAAATTTACGATACGACCATTCACGTCGGACGAACGACGCTATAACTTCAGATTTGAGTACCGTTTTTGCTTTGATTCGTTCGAAACCGGAAGTGACGCAACCGATATCAATAAATTTTGCGGATTAGATTCGCGCTGTTGATGTCAACATCTGATTTAATTTTTATCACCATTGAACTGATATTTACGATTTTATTAGCAATCGAAAATTTGACGAAAATTTACCGAGTGAAATTTGCTTTTTCAACTCAACGCGCTTTGAAAAGACAAATATATTGATTGCATATGTCAATTATGAAAGTTTGGTTATTCCATCACCTTTCAGAAAATGTAAATTTTGTTACGATCGGACCATAATTAATGAATCTATCGCGAAATTAAAAAGTTTAGAGATTTTGGCTACCAGAAATTTTCGACCTGCTACGATTTTTTTTATGATGCATTATTTACAACTAAGTATATTTAGAAAAAGTTTACAATTACATTACACTTTCAGAATATGTTGACTGTATTGATATTTAATTGTAAAGCATGGACATATTGAGCATTGAACTTGTGTCAGTTTTTATAAACTTTGATGCTTTCGTGACCGGAAGTGACGTCACCGACATTCATGAAATCTATGGATCCGACTAAAGCTGTCATGGAGCACATGTGACCCAATTTTTATCATTATCGGACATGTATTGACGGTTTTATAGGCGCTCAAAATATTCATGAAACTTATGTTGTCATTCTGACCGATACCACGATTTTTCGACCTGGGAAGCTTGGGAAAACCGTTGGTTGGATGGCCCCATATGAAATTAGAAAAAGTTTGCAATTAGAATGAGCTACACGATGATGTAAATTATGTAACAATCCGACCATTATTAACGGAGTTATTTGAGATACTAGTTTTTCACTTATTCGATGACCCTGACCTTAGTTTTGGGTCAAGGTCAAAACAAAACATCTCGGTTCTGCGCATAAACCATGCCTAACAATTGAAGAAAAAATACATTGAAAATATCACAAATTGCGACCTGTATCGCGAAACAAAAAATTGTTTACAAACAAACAAACAAACTTACAAACGCGACTGACCAACGTAACTTGGCGTTATGATTACGCCAAGTTAACAAACTTACAAACCGGACCGATCGCCATAACTTGGCGTTCCGAAAACGCCAAGTTAACAAGAGGCACATGGGAACATGTGGGAACTTGGCGAACTGCATCTAATTAATTGGAGAGATTTTCAGAATGGGGCCTTAATTGACCAAAATGAAATTTTCCTGATGCAGTTGGTAAAGTTCCCCCATGTACCCTTGGGTCTCTAGGTGATGTAGCGCGGGAGGCGCTGCGATTTGACCTGATTCCCGCAGCCAGCCGCTTCTCTCAAGCCGCGCGCTGGGCCGCTCGGGATTCCTTTGTTCTGCGCGACAGGGCGGCTGCAGTGAAGAGCCAGCAGAATTGACACCCACTGTACTTCAAACTTACTTTGTGAGAAAACTGTTGGACATTTAGAGCTGAAAATTATACACTATGTTCAGAATTGAATGGGCTTCCTTCTCGAGCAAACCAATTCACGATACGACCATTCACGACAGAGAAACGACGCGATAACTTCAGATTTCAGTCGAATTATAACTTTGATTCGTTCGTGACCGGAAATGACGTCAGCGACTTCCCTAAAAGAATTATAATTCGGTTGACGCTCTCCATGGTAACATTCGAACCAAGTTTTATGATCCTCGAACGAATATTGTCGATTTTATAAGCGATAGAAAAAAAAATATCAATTTTAGCTGTTTTCCGAACTTTTACCGGCGATTCGTGAGAAAACTACGCATAATTCCTGCTGTTACAATGCGTACGAAATGTTACTCGAAAAGTAACCTTCAAATTCATGTTTAAATTTTCAAAATCGACCCAGTAGTATTAAACATATTGGGGTGTTAATGCATTTTTGGGTCACTTTTTAACTTTAAGCTCAGTTTGTGAGAAAACTATAAGACATAAACAATTCGATGAATAAGTTTCAAGTTCGGAAGTGTATGGGCTACCTTTAGGTGCAAACATTTTTACGATACGACCATTAACGACGGAGTAATGACGCAATAACTTTCGATTGCCCAGCTAAATAACGTTGTTTTGCTCGTAACCGGAAGTGACGTCATCGACATAAAAAAAAAACACTTATCTTCTGATAGCCAGTGATTCTGTGAACATTCGACCCAATTTTCATGACCATCCATCGAATATTGTTGAAGTTATAAGCGATGGAAAAATGTGGTAAAACACTACCACAAATTTTCGAGTGGGGGCTACGGGGCGAAATATGCATATTTTTTCATGATATTTGATATGGAAAGTTGGCGAATAAATAAGGCTACAAGGAACTGTAAACTTTTTAAAAATCACACCATAGGTTAAGATGATATGAAGGATTGAAAACTTCACAATGTGACCTGACCTTAATATAAGGTCAAGGTCAAAACAAAACCTCTCGGTTCTGCGCATCATTGGTCCCAACCATTTAAAAAAAAAAAAATCTGAAAAATTTCAAAAATTGCGACCTGTATCGCGAAACAAAAAAAGTGTTACAAACATCCGGACATACATACATACATACATACATACATACAAACATACAAACCGGACCGATCGCCATAACTTGGCGTTCCGAAAACGCCAAGTTAACGAGATGCCCATGAGGACATGGGTGAACTTGGCTAACAGTGTCGGAAACTTTTTAAAATTTCAATATTGACCCAAAATTGACCAAGTTACTCTAGATTTATCGATAAACTATGATTCAGAGGCTGACACAAGGAAAAGCATAGTTTCATATTTAATAGTACCGCGGCCTGCCGTACTTGCCGCGCCACGCGCCCCGCTCACCCCGCGCCGAAAGCAGATTCCTTTGTTCAGCGCGAGAGGCAAGCTGTTGTAAACAAGCCAGCGCCGAGCCATCAGAAATGACACCCACTGTACTTCAAACTTACTTTATGAGAGAACTGTCATATATTTTGAGCAGAAAATTTTACACCTGTGTTCAGAATTGAATGGGCTTCCTTCGAGCGCAGACAAATTCACGATACGACCATTCACGACGGACGAACGACGCTATAACTTCAGATTTCAGTACCGTTTTTGCTTTGATTCGTTCAAAACCGGAAGTGACGCAACCGATATCAATAAATTTTGCGGATTAGATTCGCGCTGTTCATGTCAACATCTGATTTAATTTTTATCACCATTGAACTGATATTTACGATTTTATTAGCAATCGAAAATTTGACGAAAATTGACTGAGTGAAATTTGCTTTTTCAACTCAACGCGCTTTGAAAAGGAGAAATATATTGATTTCATATGTCAATTATGAAAGTTTGGTAATTCCATCAGCTTTCAGAAAATATAAAAATTTTGTTTACGATCGGACCATAATTATTGAATCAATTGCGAAATTAAAAAGTTTAGAGAGTTTGGCTACCAGAAATTTTCGACCTGCTACGATTTTTTTTTACAATGCATTATTTACAACTAAGTATATTTAGAAAAAGTTTACAATTACATTATACTTTCAGAATATGTTGACTGTATTGAAATTTAATTGTAAAGCATGGACATATTGAGCATTGAACTTGTGTCAGTTTTTATAAACTTTGATGCTTTCGTGACCGGAAGTGACGTCATCGACATTCATGAAATCTATGGATCCGACTTAAGCTGTCATGGAGCACAAGTGACCCAATTTTCATCATTATCGGACATATATTGACTGTTTTATAGACGCTCAAAATATTCATGAAACTTATGTTGTCATTCTGACCGATACCACGATTTTTCGACCTGGGGCGCTTGGGAAAACCGTTGGTTGGATGGCCCCATATGAAATTAGAAAAAGTTTGCAATTAGAATGAGCTACACGATGATGCAAATTTTGTAACAATCCGACCATTAATAACGGAGTTATTCGAGATACTAGTTTTTCACTTATTCGATAACCTTGACCTTAGTTTTGGGTCAAGGTCAAAACAAAACCTCTCGGTTCTGCGCATCAATCACGCCTAACGATTGAAGAAGAAAAAAATGAAAAATTTCAAAAATTGCGACCTGTATCGCGAAACAAAAAAATGTTAACTAACATACATACATACATACATACATACATACATACATACATCCAAACATACAAACCGGACCGATCGCCATAACTTGGCGTTATGACGCCAAGTTGACAAGAGGCCCATGGGAGCCATGTGGGAACTTGGCGAACTGCATCCAAATAATTGCAACATTTTCAGAACCGGGCCACAATTGACCAAAATCGGCCAAAAGTTACCAAAGTTATCATGGTTATAAAATTTTCGAGTGCGGGCTACGGGGCGAAATATGCACAATTTATCATGACAATTGATATGAACAATTGGCCAATAAATCATGCTACAAGGAACTATAAATCTTTTTAAAGTCGCACCATACGTTAGGGTGATATCAAGGATTGAGGCAAGGTTATCATGACCGGAAGTGACATCATCGACATCCACAATATTAAGGATACGTCTTAGTATGTCTCGGAGAACATGTAAACCAATTTTTAGTACTATAGGACATTTATTGGTTGTTTTATACGCGTTCGAAATATTCATCAAACTATTGTTGCCATTTGGACTGATCCCTCGATTTTTCGACCTTAGACGCCTGGGAAAACCGTGGGTTGGATGGCATCATATGTCAATAGAGGTACACAATGGTGTAAAATTTGTAACAATCCGACCATTATTAGCGAAGTTACTCGAGATACTAGTTTTTCACTTTTTCGTTGACAACTATCTTATTTTGGTCATGGTCAAAACAAAACTTATCGGTTCTGCGTATCATTGCCGCCTATCGATTGAAGAATAAAGAAATTAAAAAAATTGTAGTATTGTCAACCAATTTTTATTAGCAACGGTTATGTAGGTCCGTATCCAAGAGGGTGACGGGTGAATCGGACAATACCCCCCACTCAGCCTCAGTATTTTCGCTCATATGCCAAATTTATCCTTTAATCATGGTCAGAATGGCAGTGTATGCTAGAAGATCTGCTTAGCTCATTTCAGATAATCCCTACATTAATTCCTAGTAACGGGTCTGAAGTTTACAATTACATTACACTTTCAGAATTTTAAGGTGTTTTAATATCAAATTATTATGCCCGTATATATTAAGCAGTGAATGCGATTGGCCAAGATTACTAGGCGAATACAATTTCGCGATATTAACAATAGTCTCATGGTAAGTTAAGAATTGAGTTAGCCGCGGACGGTGGTAATATAAATTTATACCGGCGGCGTGCACAGCTAGAATTGGGTGGGCTTCCATAAAACTGTTTTCCGGGTTCATGATAGATTGACATTGATTTAGCTGGCAAAAAGAAATTAATAATATATTAATAAGTTTCGCGGCGTGCCATAGTTGCCGCGTAAATGTCGTAATAATCGGACATTGGACTGGTCCGTATTGCTGCTTGCCGGCTTTACGCAAAGCGAGCTGGCAGCAGCGGCGACCTTTGTGAAACTATCAACCTTAAACATTCATTCAGAAGCCAAACAACATTAAGCAATAAAAAATCCGTATCAACCTATAATTAACAAAATTACTATGGATATATCAATCATGTTGAGCGTTTAGATGTTGTTGGCACCTGTTATATTTATGATATTTATATGACAATACAGATCAGTGTGCTAGGCCGCGTGGCGTAGCGGCATGGTTTTAGACTTCCATGCCAGAGGCCGGTGTTCAAATCCAGTACACGGACATAATTTTTTTTTTTCCGAATTTTCGTGCCACAACAATTATTTCATCTAATTTCAATAGAACACGATTCGTGCTGTCGATGACAACAGCTGAGCAGTTTTTTATGACTATAGAACTGATATTTACGATTTTATTAGCAATCGAAAATTTGACGAAAATTGACTGAGTGAAATTTGTTTTTTCAACTCAACGCGCTTTGAAAACGACGAATATTTTGAAAGCATATGTCAAATCCAAAGTTTGGCAATTGTTTCAGCTTTCAGAAAATGTTAATTTTGCTACGATCGGACGATTGGACCGATACCACTTTTTTTCGACCTTAGACGCTTGGGAAAACCATTGGTTGGATCGCCGTATATATGTATTTAGAAAAAAGTTGCAATTTGAATGAGCTACACGATGGTGTAAAGTTTTTTGTAACAATCCGACCATTATTAACGGAGTTTTATCGAGGTACTAGTTTTTCACTTATTCGATGACCCTGACCTTAGTTTTGGGTCAAGGTCAAAACAAAAAACCTCTCGGTTTTATTTTCGAGTGCGGCTACGGGCGAATATGCACAATTTTCATGAAACAATGTTATGAACAATTGCCAATAAATCAGCTAAAAGGAATATAAATCTTTTTAAAGCCCGCCCCATACGTTAGGGTGATTATCAAGATTGGGCAAGGTTATCCGGAGTGACTCATCGACATCACAATTTTAAGGATCGTTTAGTATGTTCGGAGAACATGAAAACCCAAATTTTTAACATAGGACATTTTTTGGTTGTTTTTATCGCGTTCAAAAATTCTAAACTTTGTTGCCTTTTGGGGACTGCCCTCGTTTTCGCCCTTTAGACGCGGGGAAAACCCTGGGTTGGTGGCCATATGTCAAAATAGAGTACCCCAATGGGTAAATTTGTAACAATCCGACCTTTATTACGAAGTTATCGAGTACTATTTTTTCACCCTTTTAAACAGGGCCCGAAGGGCCCATGTATGCTAGAAATCTGTTTAGCCCCTTTCAAAAACCCCCAACATTAATTCCTATACGGGTCTGAAGTTGGGCATTCATTACACTTTCAGAATTTAATTAAGGTGTTTTAATATCAAATTATTTATGCCCGTATATATAAGCGGCGTTTGGGCCCCAGATTCTGGGGAATACAATTTTCCGCGATTTTAAACAATAGCCCTCAGGTAATTAAAAATTTAGTTACCGCGGACGGTGGAAATTTAAAATTTTTAACCGGGCGGCGTCCCACAGCTGAATTGGGGGGGCTTCCAAAAAACTGTTTTCCGGGTTCATGATGTGAATTGTTTAGCGGGAAAAAAGAAATTAAAAATTTATTTTAAAATTTTCGGGGCGTCCCATATTGCCGCGTAAATGCCCGTAAAAAATCGGCATTGGACTGGTCCGTTTTCCCTGTTTCCCGGTTTTACCAAAGCGAGCTGGCAGCAGCGTGACCTTTGTGAAACTATCACAACCTTAAACATTCATTCAAAGGCCAAACAACATTAAGCAATAAAAAATCCGTTAAACCTAAAATTAAAAAATTACATGGATTATCAATCATTTTAGCTTTTAGATTTTTTTGGGAAACCTTTTATACTTATGATATTTAAAATGACAATAAAAGGTCAGTTTTCTAGGCCGCTTGGCAAAGCGGGGGGGTTTTTTAAACTTCCTTTCCAGGGGGCCGGTGTTCAAACCCCGGTACCCCCCTAATTTTTTTTCCAAATTTTTCGTGCCACAAAAAATTTATTTTCTCAAATTTTAAAATAGAACCCGTTTCTGCTGTGATACAACGCTGGGGCATTTTTTTTTATGACTATGAACTATTTTACATTTTATTAGAAATCAAAAATTTGACAAAAATTACTGAGTGAAAGGTTTTTTTTAAAACTCAACGCGCTTTAAAAACGACAAAATTTTTTGAAAGCATATTAAAACCCAAATTTTGGGAAATTTTTTTAGCTTTCAGAAAATTTTAAATTTTTTGGGCTACGTCGGCGATTTGGGGAATTTTTTGGGCAAAATAGGTTACCAAAATTTTTCGACCTGCTAAAGTTTTTTTAACAATGCATTATATTTACAAACTACGTATATCTAGAAAAGTTTTACAATTAGCTTACACTTTCAGAATATCTAAACTGTTTAAAAATGGAACTCTAAAGTATGGACATATTGAAGCATTGAACTTGGGTCATTTTTTGAAAACTTTGATGCTTTGCGTGACCGGAAAGTGACAGTTCATCGACGATTCATGAATATTTTAGGATACGTCTTGGTATGTTTGCTGATAACATGGTGCACCAAAATTTTTATTACCATCGGACAGTATATTCGGTTTTATATCGGCGCTCAAAATATTCATGAAACTTTTGTTGCCATTTGGGACCTACCACTTTTTTTTCGACCTTATACACGCTTTGGAAAAAAAAAAAACCAATTGTTTGGATCGCCCCCCGTATATGGTAAATTTAGATAACAATTTGTCAATTTGATATGCTGCACGGTGGTAAGTTTGTACACGATCGGACCATTTTTAACGATTAAATTCGGGTACTGATTTTCATTATTCGATGACCCTGCCCTTATTTTTGGGGCAAGGTAAAAACAAAACCTCTCGGTTCGCGCACTATTACCCCTAGCGTTGGGCGAAAAAATTGGGAAAAATTTTAAAAAATTTGCGACTGTATCGCGAAAAAAAAAATTGGGTTTAAAAACCACCCCACAAACCCCCTTAAAAACCGGGGGTGATCCCCATAATTTTGGCGATCCAAAATCGCCATTTAACCGGGGATGCCCAGGGGACATGGGTGAATTTGGGCGAACAGTGTCAAAATTTTTTTTAATTTTTTAAAAATTGCCCCCCAAATTTAAACCCATTTTTACCCTGGTTTTTATCGATAAAAAATGTTTTCAAAACTTCCCAAACCCCGCAACAGAGAAAAACTGGAAATCTTTGGGAGTTTTTAATCTTCTTTTTGATCATCATATCTCAGGGGATCAAAATGAAAATTTTTTAAAATGCCCCAAAATT
>CM067355.1:17738635-17741135 GCA_034190875.2 Urechis unicinctus
ATCAATCGCCATATTCATTGTGTCTTTTCGTGTTCTGCGTTCGCTGCGCAGCTTCTTGACTCGAGATTGGGCGGGTTGATGTACAAAAAACTGCGCATGCATACGTAAACCTACATATGTAGCAATTTACATAACATTCAAATTTCATGGTATGATTACCAAGACAATTTTACAACAGTTCATCAGAACTTTAAGGGCAATTCGTCGTGCGTTGTGACGCGTGCAGGCACTTTGAAGAAATACGATTGCGTCATGGGGGCGCAAAGTGTGCTCTGCGTGAGTCAATCAATCCTTTGATCCTGGGACGCCGTCGTACAAAGTAGTATGTAAATGTGTAAACCGTCGTACGTCGTAAGCAGGATAAAAGTGTCGGACAAATCTCAAAAGCTGATTTCTGATCACATGCAGTAACAAGTTCTCTCACTTGTGCGGTCGAGCGTGTGATTCACACAGGGATTGTACTGGGACGCAAATATTCATAACCATCGCCGTTAAACAATTCGCATTTGAATCTCTCTCTGACAAAAGTTTTGCGCGAAGACGGGAGTGACTACTGACTTAAAACCATCACTTGTTTAATCGCACCGTATATCTTTCATCTTTACCTGACGCTGTGTATATGTATTTCACCAATCTAAATATGAGACATGAAAAGTGGCTGTTATCCCTTACCGTAGAATTCTGGCACAAAACCGAGCAATACCATGAAATTTGAAACCTCAATAACTTTTTTTCTAATCGACTTAAACCATTTTAGAATCCTCATGAGTATACCTATCTTCATGTTTATAATTTCAACGTGATACAATGAGTTTGAAAAAAATCACTGACACCCCAATGTTGTGTGTGGTAAAGTGTTTAAGTGGTCAATGACAACGTTTCGGTAACTATAGCTCGACTCATGAATCTTTTTACTTTTGACATTATTTCGTCTTGTAGCCATACGAAAAGGAATCGCAACAACCGGTTGGTAGAGTCGACGCGTAAAAGATTGCACTGCTCAATGATCAGAGGTTGCACTGCCATATCAGTATTATCACACAGTAATATATTAGTAAAATGTACACCCAGACTTTTCCATACTTGTGACTTCAAATTCCATTACTATAACTGATAAATGAAATAACTACCTTCTATGTTGTTCACAGAAGGCCTTTTACTGCTATCTTGTCCAGCTAGATGTCTTGGTTTTGAGGGTGGACTTGTGGCTATGTAAACAACCTATTGCACAAACAAAAACCAAATACTATTCGTTGAATGCACATATCAATGTTGTTTTTCATATTTGGGTCTTAAACGTTTCATTTATATTACTGATAGATACAATAATTACCTTCTTGTTGTCCACAAAAGGCCTTTAAACAATTTCTTGTCTAAAGCAATGTCTTGGTGTTGTGGTTCGACTTGTGGCTATGTAGACACTGCATTGTACAATTCAAAAGCAATTAATATTTGTTGAATGCACATGTCATCATTTGTGTAGATTTGGGTCTTAAGCTTGTCATTACTATAACTGATAAACAAAATAATTACCTTTTTTTTGTTCACAAACGGTCTTTAACCACTGTCCCGCCTAATGTGGTTTTATTGTTTCTGGAGTTGACTTGTGGCTGTGTAGACAAAAACCCAAAGCAATTAATATTTGTTGAATGCACACAACACTCGTCTTTAAAATTATATTGCTATATATTATATATTATTTAACTGATAAATAAAATATTCACCGTTGATGTTCACAAAAGTCCTTTAATCAATGTCTTGTCTAATACGTGGCTTGGTTCTGAGCGTCGACTTGTGGCTATGTAGACACTGCATTGTACAAACCAAAAGCCTATTTGTAAAATGTTCAGGCAAACTTTTCCATATTTGTGTCTTCAAATTCCATTATTTTAACTGATAAATAAAATAATTGACTTCTTTATTGTTCACAAAAAGCATTTTAAACACTTTCTAGTCAAATGCGATGTCTACGGACTTGTATGTTTGTAGATGCTGCATTTGACAAACGCATAGGAAATAATTAAGTATGTATTTTTAAAATGGCAATATTGATGCCCACACATATACCCTTACGTGGACTTCTCTACCTATCAGACCATGATCGTTATATGACAGTTGTTTTTTCGTGGCATCGCTGTCATTCAAATCAGGCAACATATGCAGGTGTCATTTATTATGAAAAACGACAATCAAAACTCAGTACAAAACGAAACTGTTGACTTAACATTTGATTCCCAGTTCAGCTTGAACTATAGTCAACTGACCCGTTTGATATAAGAAACACCATAAATTAAATACTTCTCGCTTGTAGCCCATTTTACAACATCATTGACAGAAATGACGAAAACGAGGTGGAACAAATGTGCAGCTATCAGTGTACATCACCTGCGTACAGCATGTAAGTAGCCTTGTAAGAATGTATTCAATACACAGCGTGGGTTTGATGCATGACTTGATTGGGCATAAATCAACATAAATGATGTCTTGTCTATGTGCAAGG
>CM067355.1:17743635-17748722 GCA_034190875.2 Urechis unicinctus
CCTTGAATAGAAGACTAACCACCGTTGTCAGTGGCGTAAACTGATAAAATCATTTGACTGTTCATGCTAACAAAGTAACTGCTTTTGTGTTGTTCAATAAGAGACATGTGTTGGTGTGTTAAACGTCAAAATACGGACCTCGATCTATCCCTTACAGACGCCAATAAAACAAAATATATGCTCCCATCTAGCGCTGAGATCTGCAAATCATCTTAATTTGTACCCCTAAACTACACCTACAGCCGCAGCAATCAGCAATACATGGTCACAATGCTTATCCAAATCCCAGCCATTTAGCTAAACATTGACACTCAACACCTGATACCAAGCCAATCATCAAAACGTCGCCTCACAACTACCCCTGATGACCCGCCAATAATAAAAATGCTGGTTTGTTTTTGCTCGCAGAGCTCTCTATACCAAGATTTACGCTTGAGTGATGCCAGCTGGTCCCAACAGCGAAAAGAGCGCGGCAGCCGCACACGGAAATCGTCACCGGGTCACCGGGGTCAGGCGAATCTTATCAGATGTGTGTGTAAGCGATTCCTAATGCGAACATTATGGCATTAACCGCGATGAATACTTAATCATTGGTGACTATCCTATTCACAATAAATCAAACATGAAAAGACAGCAAGGAACGCAAGTCAAAAAGGAGTGCTCTCATCCCGCTGATAAGGGGAGCAAGACTCAGGGAGGGAGGGGGAGAGTAGAGAGATAGGGGAGACATAGAAAAGAGAGTGGGGGATAGGATAGGGAAAAAAAGAGGGAATAGGGAATAGAATAAGAAAGAGAGGGTGAGGGTTAGAGTGTACGACAGAGAGGGGGGAGGGATAGAAAGTAAGACAGAGAGAGGAGGAGGTATAGAGGGGGGGGGAGATAGAGAGTAAGACAGAGAGAGAGAGAGGGAGGGATAGAGAGTAAAAAAGATAGAGGGGAGGAATAGAGGATAAGGCATAGAGAAGGGGAGGGAATAGAGCGTAAGACAGAAAGAGGGGTTGAAAACGGTGGGATTGACAAACACGTGGGTGGAAAGGGATAAAGTTAAACTTTAAATGCGAGAGATTTATTTTTAAGGGAGAGATTGTCTAGGCAAGCCGGGTGGACAGATGATAGGGTTTCGGCAGGAGCGTCGTGGAGTCTGTGAATGCAATAGCTCAGTGATATGAAGCACAAATGGTCTGACAGTCAGAGGACACAAAGTGAAAAGCACGAAAGGAATGTATAGAGGGCTCAGCGCAGAGGTTTTATTTTAACTTCGCGGGAGTCCATGAAAAACATGACTTCATCATTCACCTGATGCGAATACAAAGCGAGGTCATCAACTGACATCAACGATCACACCTCGTGATTAATTCTGGCAAGGCCGAAACATAATTTTGCCTCATCTGTTGCTTAATGTGATATATTTTGAAGCAAGAATGCAATACATTGAGCAGTTCGGCGAATCATTTTCACTCCACAATGAAATGCCTAGATGCAATCAGCATATTGAGCTTTACCTCGTCTCCATAAGACTAGCTGTTAGAAAAAACACATCAATCATAGAAATGGCCATAGCACTGTATATATAAGGTGGTCAAAATGACTAACTGACCGTAGCACAGTGTATGAGGTTGTCACTTTGACTCGGTGACCAAAGTATTGTGTATGACACTGTCACATTGACTCAGTGACCATAGCATTGTGTATGAGGCTGTCGCTTTGACTCAGTGACCATATAATTGTGTACGTGGCTGTCACTTTGACTCAGTGAACATAGCACTGTGTATGAGGCTGTCACTTTGACTCAGTGACCATAGCGTTGTGCATGAGGCTGTCACTTTGACTCAGTGACCATATCATTGTGCATGAGGCTGTCACTTTGACTCAGTGACCATATCATTGTGCATGAGGCTGTCACTTTGACTCAGTGACCATAGCATTGTGTATGAGGCTGTCACTTTGACTCAGTGACCATAGCATTGTGTATGAGGCTGTCACATTGACTCAGTGACCATATCATTGTGTATGAGGCTGTCACTTTGACTCAGTGACCATATCATTGTGTATGAGGCTGTCACTTTGACTCAGTGACCATAGCATTGTGTATGAGGCTGTCACTTTGACTCAGTGACCATATCATTGTGTATGAGGCTGTCACTTCGACACAGCAACTGTATCATTGTGTATGAGGCTGTCGCTTTGACTCATGACCGTATCATTGTGTATGAGGCTGTCACTTTGACTCACTAGCATGGTATATGAGGCCATATCATTGTGTCTTGTTCATGAGGCTGTCACTTTGACTCCCCGACTTTATCATTGTGTATGAGGCTGTCACTTTGACTCAGTGACCATATCATTGTGTATGAGGCTGTCACTTTGACTCAATGACCATATCATTGTGTGTGAGGCTGTCACTTTGACTCAGTGAACATAGCAATGTTTATGAGGCTGTCACTTTGACTCAGTGACCATAACATTGTATATGAGGCTGTCACATTGACTCAGTGTCCATTGCATTGTATATGAGGTTGTTAAGGTGACTCAGTGACGATAAACCTGTATATAAGATAGTCACATTGACTAAGTGATCATAGAACGTACTCTGACTATTGGCCATATCTAAGGCCACAACAATCACCGGCTGACAACAATAGGTGGTGTGTTCCGTATCAGCATACTCGATACTTTAACAGCCAGCTGAGTCCTCGGCAGAGGTAGCCTGTCACCAGTCTCGTATGTACGTGACAACTTTAACGGGGTCAAAATCAGGGCGGGGTGTGATTTAGCGGCAGGCGTAAACAAACTCGACTAGAGGCTCGCAAAGTTTACAGCATATTATGTGTTACGCGAGCGATACCCTGGTCAATGGAACATGTTTCCCATCACCATGCACTTAGACATATTGTACGCAGCATTCTGAGGGGATTATGTGTACCTAACTGTTGCAAATGCAGTTCAGACAGACAGACAGACAGACAGACAGAAGAACAGGTTTTAACTAGAAAAAAACAATCGTGGAGATGTGGGGAAAAAAATCATTCAATTCTCACCATCATCATAACCCTCACCATCACCATCACCATCATCATCATCATCATCATCATCATCATCATTATCATCACCATCATCATCATCAAGCATTCCGAACATTTCAATCGCCAAATTCATATTGCATGTGCCTTTGCGATTTCCAGGCACGGTGCGCAGCTTCTGGACTGGGTGGGTTGATATACAAACATTCGCGCATGCACTCGTAAACCAAACCGGAAAACACATAATGTATGCGGCGATTTTTACAAGGAAACAGCTCTGTTTTGCCGTCCACAAATACTTATTCCGTTTATTAGCGTGTCTTAAGTCTTGGTCAGAGGCCATGGTACCAGAGACTCACAAATAATCTCTAAGACACTTTAGTGAAGTAGATGACTAAGAAATTCCATTAAGTCACTAATCACGAGCCAAAACCATTTGTCAATATAGTATTGCACTTCCTTTCTTGTAGCATATGAAAATGGGTGACCACTTTATCCTAACATCGTATTAAACGGTCCCTTGCAACATTTTATCAAAGCCAAACAAGTTTTTAAAAATCGATAGGCTCTACTTATATTGCGGCCCGCTGTATGGCGTTATCTAAGTACGATAGGCTCTACTTATATTGCGCCCCGCTGTATGGCGTTATCTAAGTACGATAGGCTCTACTTATATTGCGGCCCGCTGTATGGCGTTATCTAAGTACGATAGGCTCTACTTATATTGCGGCCCGCTGTATGGCGTTATCTAAGTACGATAGGCTCTGCTTATATTGCGGCCCGCTGTATGGCGTTATCTAAGTACGATAGGCTCTACTTATATTGCGCCCCGCTGTATGGCGTTATCTAAGTATGCTTTTTTTCTTATCATGATCGTTTTGGAAACAGGTTTTTCTGTGTCTGAGAAGCTAATTTTTTTACCTAGTCTTTAAGCGGTTTGGGTCGAGGCGAGTTATTTTCCAATTTGACTGATAGAAGAAGAGGAGAGGAAACTAGCATGTTTTCAATGTGGGAAATGTAAATTGTTGTGGGTGAGTCGCTTGCCCTGATATATATATATATATATGACTGAAGCCTGAACCGTAGTATCAGATATAATGAACATAAATCAGTTAACTGGTTAACCCGAATTGCATCGATGCCGGGAACACATAGTTGATCAAAGCATGTTCATACATAGCCGCGCCATTAGGCAGCCAAGCGCTTCTCCGCCACACTGGTCAGTCTTGGCACAGTGACACCCATTCTTCACCCCAACTTTAAACCTCCACCCCTACCTACTGAAAACCATTGCTATCCTCGGAGATATTTGAAAACAAATAAAAGTAACGCACATGCACGCCATGGATAATTATGCGGAAGGTAAGTTTAAAACACTGATAAGATTTGTCTATTCATGTCACTTTTGATTGTAAGCAATATTCAATATCGGGGTAAGTACACGTAGGCCGCCATCTGCCTCCGATATTCGCAAACGAACGCACAGTTCCCCAGATGGCATCCTAACGTTGATCTAACGTTGATGCATCGCAGTCTCTAACGTTGATACAACATTGAAGCACAACATTGAATCAACGTTATTTTGCTCGTTGAATCAACGTTGAATCAATGTAGCGTTGGTTGACAACATCGTTTCGCTAAATTAAATGCTTGGTTGAAGGCAGCCTTTGACATAAGAAATAATTTATTTCCTAAAAGACATGCACAGGGATGCAGTTAGTCTGTCTCTGATGACCCTGCATCTGCTGCGAATTGCTTTCTGCCCAGTCCACCAGAGCAGTCCGGTGCATACCTCAGCCATTTTTGACAGCTTCACCAAAATCATGCTGGCTCACATATTGTCGCCATTAGGTTTTTCTAACACTGTTTGAAAGCATTAATTGTAATTCGTATGAAAATATGAATATTTCTGAAAAGTTGCTCTCCTGATAAAATGTATTCCAGTTTGGCAAACAACTGTCCACTGGGTTAGCATTAAACAAGATCATGTATGTTATTTACTCAGAGGTCAAAGGTGAAGCAAAACTTATAAAAAAGTATCCATGCATGATATGGAGGTATACTACT
>CM067355.1:17748822-17893822 GCA_034190875.2 Urechis unicinctus
GATGCCCATGCAGAAGTGACACACCGCTGTAACTTTACAACTGCATACTTTTGTGTGGGGGAAAACCTTGTTCAGCGAATGTTAAAAGCACGTCAAAATAAACTTTCAATACTTTATGAGAATGCTATATTTGAGAAAAATTCACTGTTCAGAATGAGGCTTCCTTCGAGCAGACAAATTCAGATACGATTTCAGTACCGTTTTTGCTTGATTCGTTCGAAACCGGAAGTGACGCAACCGATATCAATAAATTTTGCGGATTAGATTCGTGCTGTTCATGTCAACATCTGATTTAATTTTTATCACCATTGAACTGATATTTACGATTTATTAGCAATCGAAAATTTGACGAAAATTGACTGAGTGAAATTTGGTTTTTTCAACTCAAATACGCGCTTTGAAAAGGACAAATATACGATTTTTTTATGATGCATTATTTACAACTAAGTATATTTAGAAAAAGTTTACAATACGTAATTTTTTTTTTGGTTACATGCATACAACTAAGTATATTAGAAAAAGTTTACAATAACATTACACTTTCAGAATATGTGACTGTATTGAAATTTAATTGTAAAGCATGGACATATTGAGACAAGTGACCCAATTTTCATCATTATCGGACATATATTGACTGTTTTATAGGCGCTCAAAATATTCATGAAACTTATGTTGTCATTCTGACCGATACCACGATTTTTCGACCTGGGACGCTTGGGAAAACCGTTGGTTGGATCGCCGTATATGACATAACAAAAAGTTTGCAATTTGAATGAGCTACACGATGGTGTAAAGTTTGTAACGATCCGACCATTATAACGGAGAGTTATTTGAGATACTAGTTTTTCACTTATTCGATGACCTTGACCTTAGTTTTAGGTCAAGGTCAAAACAAAACCTCTCGGTTCTGCGCATTATTCACGCCTAGCGATTGAAGAAACAATCAATTGATAATATCAAAAATTGCGACCTGTATCGCGAAACAAAAAAATGTTAACTAACATCCAAACAAACATCCAAACATCCAAACATACATACCGGGCCGATCGCCATAACTTGGCGTTATGACGCCAAGTTAACGAGATGCCCATGAGGACATGGGTGAACTTGGCTAACAGTGTCGGAAACTTTTTAAAATTTCAATATTGACCCAAAATTGACCAAGTTACTCTAGATTTATCGATAAACTATGATTCAGAGGCTGACACAAGGAAAAGCATAGTTTCATATTTAATAGTACCGCGGCCCTGCCGTACTTGCCGCGCCACGCGCCCCGCTCACCCCGCGCCGAAAGCAGATTCCTTTGTTCAGCGCGAGAGGCAAGCTGTTGTAAACAAGCCAGCGCCGAGCCATCAGAAATGACACCCACTGTACTTCAAACTTACTTTATGAGAGAACTGTCATATATTTTGAGCAGAAAATTTTACACCTGTGTTCAGAATTGAATGGGCTTCCTTCGAGCGCAGACAAATTCACGATACGACCATTCACGACGGACGAACGACGCTATAACTTCAGATTTCAGTACCGTTTTTGCTTTGATTCGTTCAAAACCGGAAGTGACGCAACCGATATCAATAAATTTTGCGGATTAGATTCGCGCTGTTCATGTCAACATCTGATTTAATTTTTATCACCATTGAACTGATATTTACGATTTTATTAGCAATCGAAAATTTGACGAAAATTGACTGAGTGAAATTTGCTTTTTCAACTCAACGCGCTTTGAAAAGGAGAAATATATTGATTTCATATGTCAATTATGAAAGTTTGGTAATTCCATCAGCTTTCAGAAAATATAAATTTTGTTACGATCGGACCATAATTATTGAATCAATTGCGAAATTAAAAAGTTTAGAGAGTTTGGCTACCAGAAATTTTCGACCTGCTACGATTTTTTTTACAATGCATTATTTACAACTAAGTATATTTAGAAAAAGTTTACAATTACATTATACTTTCAGAATATGTTGACTGTATTGAAATTTAATTGTAAAGCATGGACATATTGAGCATTGAACTTGTGTCAGTTTTTATAAACTTTGATGCTTTCGTGACCGGAAGTGACGTCATCGACATTCATGAAATCTATGGATCCGACTTAAGCTGTCATGGAGCACAAGTGACCCAATTTTCATCATTATCGGACATATATTGACTGTTTTATAGACGCTCAAAATATTCATGAAACTTATGTTGTCATTCTGACCGATACCACGATTTTTCGACCTGGGGCGCTTGGGAAAACCGTTGGTTGGATGGCCCCATATGAAATTAGAAAAAGTTTGCAATTAGAATGAGCTACACGATGATGCAAATTTTGTAACAATCCGACCATTAATAACGGAGTTATTCGAGATACTAGTTTTTCACTTATTCGATAACCTTGACCTTAGTTTTGGGTCAAGGTCAAAACAAAACCTCTCGGTTCTGCGCATCAATCACGCCTAACGATTGAAGAAGAAAACGAGATGCCCATGAGGACATGGGTGAACTTGGCTAACAGTGTCGGAAACTTTTTAAAATTTCAATATTGACCCAAAATTGACCAAGTTTCTCTAGATTTATCGATAAACTATGATTCAGAGGCTGACACAAGGAAAAGCATAGTTTCATATTTAATAGTACCGCGGCCTGCCGTACTTGCCGCGCCACGCGCCCCGCTCACCCCGCGCCGAAAGCAGATTCCTTTGTTCAGCGCGAGAGGCAGGCTGTTGTAAACAAGCCAGCGCCGAGCCATCAGAAATGACACCCACTGTACTTCAAACTTACTTTATGAGAGAAACTGTCATATATTTTGAGCAGAAAATTTTACACCTGTGTTCAGAATTGAATGGGCTTCCTTCGAGCGCAGACAAATTCACGATACGACCATTCACGACGGACGAACGACGCTATAACTTCAGATTTCAGTACCGTTTTTGCTTTGATTCGTTCAAAACCGGAAGTGACGCAACCGATATCAATAAATTTTGCGGATTAGATTCGCGCTGTTCATGTCAACATCTGATTTAATTTTTATCACCATTGAACTGATATTTACGATTTTATTAGCAATCGAAAATTTGACGAAAATTGACTGAGTGAAATTTGCTTTTTCAACTCAACGCGCTTTGAAAAGGAGAAATATATTGATTTCATATGTCAATTATGAAAGTTTGGTAATTCCATCAGCTTTCAGAAAATATAAATTTTGTTACGATCGGACCATAATTATTGAATCAATTGCGAAATTAAAAAGTTTAGAGAGTTTGGCTACCAGAAATTTTCGACCTGCTACGATTTTTTTTACAATGCATTATTTACAACTAAGTATATTTAGAAAAAGTTTACAATTACATTATACTTTCAGAATATGTTGACTGTAATGATATTTAATTGTAAAGCATGGACATATTGAGCATTGAACTTGTGTCAGTTTTTATAAACTTTGATGCTTTCGTGACCGGAAGTGACGTCATCGACATTCATGAAATCTATGGATCCGACTTAAGCTGTCATGGAGCACATGTGACCCAATTTTCATCATTATCGGACATATATTGACTGTTTTATAGACGCTCAAAATATTCATGAAACTTATGTTGTCATTCTGACCGATACCATGATTTTTTTCGACCTGGGGCACTTGGGAAAACCGTTGGTTGGATGGCCCCATATGAAATTAGTAAAAGTTTGCAATTAGAATGAGCTACACGATGATGTAAATTTTGTAACGATCCGACCATTATTAACGGAGTTATTCGAGATACTAATTTTTCACTTATTCGATGACCTTGACCTTAGTTTTGGGTCAAGGTCAAAACAAAACCTCTCGGTTCTGCGCATCAATCACGCCTAACGATTGAAGAAGAAAAAAATGAAAAATTTCAAAAATTGCGACCTGTATCGCGAAACAAAAAAATGTTAACTAACAAACATACATACATACATACATACATCCAAACATACGAGATGCCCATGAGGACATGGGTGAACTTGGCGAACAGTGTCAGAAACTTTATAAAATTTCAATATTGTACCAAAATTGACCAAGTTACTCTAGATTTTTTGATAAAACAATGATTCAGAGTCTGACACCAGGAAAAGCATATTTTTTATTTAATAGTACCGCGGCCTGCCGTATTTGCCGCGCCACGCGCCCCGCGCCCCCTAGCCTAGAGCAAATTCCTTTGTTCAGCGCGTGAGGCAGGCTGTTGTAAACAAGCCCGCGCCGAGCCATTAGAAATGACACCCACTGTACTTCAAACTTATTTTATGAGAAAACTGTCGGTTATTTTGAGCAGAAAATTACACATCTTTGTTCAGAATTGAATGGGCTTTCTTCGAAAAAAAAACAAATTCACAATACGACCATTTACGACGGAGAAACGACGCGATAACTTCAGATTTCAGTCGTATTTTAACTTTGATTTGTTCGTGACCGGAAATGACATCAGCGACTTCCCCAAAAGAATCATCATTCGGTAGACGCTCTCCATGATAACATTTTACCCACGTTTTGTGACCCTCGAACAAATATTGTCGATTTTACAAGTGATCGAAAAAAAATTGCCAATTTTAGCTGTTTTCCGAACTTTTACCGGCGATTCGTGAGAAAACTACGCATAATTCCTGCTGTTACACAGTGTACGAAATGTTACTCGAAAAGTAACCTTCAAATTCATGTTTCAATTTTCAAAATCGACCCAGTAGTATTAAACATATTGGGGTGTTAATGCATTTAGGGGGTCACTTTTTAACTTTAAGCTCAGTTTGTGAGAAAACTATAAGACATAAACAATTAGATGAATAAGTTTCAAGTTCGGAAGTGTATGGGCTACCTTCAGGTGCAAACATTTTTACGATACGACCATTAACGACGGAGTAATGACGCGATAAATTCGAATTGCACAGCTAAATAACGTTGTTTTGCTCGTAACCGGAAGTGACGTCATCGACATAAAAAAAATACTTATCTTCCGATAGCCAGTGCTTCTGTGAACATTCGACCCAATTTTTATGACCATCCATCGAATATTGTTGAAGTTATAAGCGATGGAAAAATGTGGTAAAATACTACCACAAATTTTCGAGTGGGGGCTACGGGGCGAAATATGCATATTTTGTCATGATATTTGATATGGAAAGTTGGCGAATAAATCAGGCTACAAGGAACTGTACACTTTTTAAAAATCGCACCGTAGGTTAAGATGATATTAAGGATTGAAAAATTCACAACGTGACCTTGACCTTAATATGAGGTCAAGGTCAAAACAAAACATCTCGGTTCTGCGCATCATTGACGCCTAACGATTGGTGAAAAAAAAATTGCAAAATATCAAAAATTGCGACCTGTATCGCGAAACAAAAAATTGTTAACAAACAAACATCCAAACTTACAAACGCGACTGACCAACGTAACTTGGCGTTATGATTACGCCAAGTTAACAAGATGCCCATGAAACCATGGGGGAACTTGGCCTTTTAAAAATGATAATTACCAAAAAAACCATAATTTATATGCACCCAGGTATCATGAAAACCATTATGATTACAAAGTGATTCATGGGAAATGAAAAATCATAAGGCACAAATCATCATTACGTTATCATCGTTATGATGTCTAGTGGGAACAATCGATAGCCAAGAGTGATAAAAAAGTATTGACTGGCATGGTTTCGTTTGCTGTGTGTTGCATCGATATGCTAAATATTTGAGGGGACATACATTTTGACAGTCAATTGGACTGGTTCGTGTTGCAGCTTGCCGGCTTCACGTAAAGCGAGCTGGCAGCAGCGGCGACCTTTGTGAGACCATCAACCTTAAACATTCATTCAGAAGCCAAATAACGTCAAGCAATAAAACATCCGTATCAATCAATAATGAACAAAATTACTATGGGTTTATCAATCATGTTGAGTGTTTAGCTGTTGTTGGCACCTATTATAGTTATGATATATATATGACAATACGGATCAGTGTGCTAGGCCGCGTGGCGTAGCGGCATAGCTTTGGACCTCCATGCCAGAGGCCGGTGTTCAAATCCCGTACACGGACATAATTTTTTTTCCGAATTTTCGTGCCACAACAATTATTTCATCTCAATTCATGAGAACACGATTCGTGCTGTCGATGACAACAGCTGAGCAGTTTTTTATGACTATAGAACTGATATTTTCGATTTTATTAGCAATCGAAGATTTGACGAAAATTGACTGAGTGAAATTTGTTTTTTCAACTCAACGCGCTTTGAAACCGACGAATATTTTGATAGCATATGTCAACAATCAAAGTTTGGCAATTGTATCAGCTTTCAGAAAATGTTAATTTTGTTACGATCGGACGATAATTAGTGAATTTATTGCGAAATCAATAAGTTGAGAGATTTTGGTTACCAGAAATTTTCGACCTGCTACAATATTTTTAACAATGCATTATTTACAACTAAGTATATTTAGAAAAAGTTTACAATTACATTACACTTTCAGAATATCTAAACTGTTTAAAAATGGAACTCTAAAGTACGGACGTATTGAGCATTGAACTTGTGTCATTTTTTGAAAACTTTGATGCTTTCGTGACCGGAAGTGACGACATCGACATTCATGATATTTTAGGATACGTCTTGGTATGTCGTGGAGAACATGTGAACCAAATTTTATTACCATCGGACATGTATTGACGGTTTTATAGGCGCTCAAAATATTCAGGAAACTTATATTGCCATTTGGTCCGATACCACGTTTTTTTTCGACCTTAGGCGCTTGGGAAAACCGTCGGTGCGATGACTATATATTCGATGTTAAAAGTTTACAATTAGAATGAGCTACACGATGGTGTAAATTTTTTCACGATCCGACCATTATTAACGGAGTTATTCGAGATACTAGTTTTTCACTTATTCGATGACCTTGACCTTACCTTTGAGTCAAGGTCAAAACAAAACCTCTCGGTTCTGCGCATCGCATCGAAAAATCGACCTGTCCCAACCAAACATTTAAAAAAAAAAATCGCCATAACTGAAAAACAAACCGGACCGATCGCCATTAAAAATTGCGACCTGTATCGCGAAACAAAAAAATGTTACAAACATACATACATACATACATACTGAAAATGACAAATTTCAAAAAGTCTCTTGCAGCTGTACCGGCGGGAATCGATCAGCTGAGGTCGTTCTGCCTCGTATTGAGCGGACTTATGTACCTGTGACGTCATATTATTAGCCACACTTGCGCAATCGTAGTGGCCCTTCCGCTCTCGCGCCTTGAGAGCTGTTCACTGTCCAATCGGGCCAGCAAAGTCGAAAATTGTATCCTCATGCATCGGAAATGTACTCTCACAGATACATAGCTTCCATATGCTCTCACAGATATTTCCTGAGCTGTCACAGATGAACACCTTCGCTCTGTCACAGAAAAGTAACCCTACGTTAGGGCGGCGATAGACATGCTCTTTGTTCTGTCCCATCAATAAGTATTTCCTCTAGTACCCACTGTACTTCCACCAACAAATATCTCATCTCTTCTGCCACAGACGTACTTCTCCACTATGTCAAATCTTCCCTATATTCCCGCATATATACACATCGTTTGGGTGCAGATACTCACCTCCACTCCACTCCCAGATATCTTTTTTAATTATCGTATATCATACTGAACCAGATCTATATATTTCCCTACTATCACAGAAAGCCTATACCCATGGGGTGTCCCATGAGCTCCAATCCCCAATCTCTCCATCCTTATTTAAATATAATGGAAGAATATACATGATATTAATAAATTGGTACAATCACGTGTATTTATCAGTCCGTGTATTAATCAGTAGGTGTTTAATGCAAGAGCACAACCATCAACGTATTTCACCTGCCTGAACCCATGATTTGGACAACCCATTGGCAGCTGCCCATTGAGGTCAGTTCTGGGAACGGACCGGGCACAGATATAACGATGAGTATAATTCGCCCTCATTCCCTTTAGAAGCACGAGTCACATTGCATAAGGTTATCATTACTGATAAACTCTGCTTGACTAGTATTTCATGTTCCCACTGCATGACGCTTTGCGTCTATACTCGGCCGGTGACGTCACTGGTGTCAGGTTGTTGCAGTGACTGTTGTAAAATCAATATTACGCCATTTTGGCTTCAATTGACCATGTAGGGCTGCTCTGGGGTTGTAGGATGCCCTCACGCCCTCCCCATACTCGCCTGACCTGCTGTCATTTCGTGCCGAACAACCTATCGACCAACGTCGTATATACATGAATTGGCTCGGCATCAGCAACGAGGTTAACTGTTTTCCCTTACTTCAGATTTTACTCGGCTCGAAATACCAAGTGAGAGGGGCTGACGTGTTGATACACAGGCATTCGTGTTCGGACATCATGATTTGTTATCTCCCTTGCATTATGATATAATATCATAATGCTAGTGTAGGGAAATCATGAGGTCCGAACTCGGGTACATCTGCCTTGCAAGCTATTTTCGTATTCTCTTTTGAAATATCCAGCAACTGTTATTCCTACTTTAGCCAGCGATAATAAAATGAACAGTAACTTGCATCACTCTCTGTAACGACATAGGTCAATCACATCCCTAATGCCGCCAAGTAGATTCATGAAAAGGCAAGTCAATCAGTGCTTGAACACATCTGACACCAAGACAAAGGGAAGAAAAGGCTGCATAACCAGCACGCTGAACCACCAATCACAACATGGGCTGTGTCTTTTTGTGAGACTAATTTCAATAACATCCTATTATCATTACCAATTTAATAGCTGGGAAGGGGGTGTTATGATACAAGCACTAGGTAGCAAGTGTATATAGCATAAAGGCCCCGGATTGCCCTTTCGCAATACGCACATACAGTAAACTCGACAATTGTGAGTTTGACTGAGACATACCGAAGGGCGATATCCATGTTGCAATATGTGCTATGTGACTAAAAAGAATGTGCTTGCAATACAATATGTCTTTTAAAATTTTGCTGAGGTCACCACTTAGCGCTGCCGTCTAGCAAGCATGGTAACTCATTATATTAGGCCTTATGTAGTTGGGACAAAACCGCGAATAATGCATAGCAGGTAGCAGAAGGGCTAGCCGCATTTGAGCCACGCATGCTCCATAGCTGCGCGACCCCACCCCGCAAGCTGCTGTGCATCAGCGCACTTTGATTATTTTATGCGCATGCGACATCAATAGAGGCGTGTTGTTAACCAAATCAGGCTATAATTTGCAATGAGGTTCAATGAGTTATTCATGATATTGTTTTGCTAAAAGTTTATGAATCAGTGTTTTGCTCATAACATTGCTTTCTTCGCGTTACTTGTCTCTTTTTGGTCCACTCCTTCCTAATTCGTCCAAGCAATGATTTCCATTATCTTCACATGTATAAACTTATAATGTTGGAACTTCGGCTATATTCTATGCAGGTTACTATCTATGTATACTTCATATAAGATCAGACTACCTGTTAAAGGCGTATGGTATTTTCCTTGTCTGAATTAAAAAACACCCCCACTCTGTTAACATCAACATACCCATTTCAATGCAGCGCTCACCTGTCTGGTCTTTAACGCCACTTCATTATGGTGACGCCCCTATCAACACTCACCTATGACAGTCAAGTAACAGCCGCGACGTGGTTGTTGATTTAAAACGTTCCAGGTAAGTTTATCAGTTTTTGCTGCCACCTAGTGGAGTAAGTTAACTTAAACTTCCCAATGAGAAACTGTGCATTAATAATGAAGGTGTTCAACACCCATTCCGCATGACATTAATTCCATCCATTCTAGTCGTGACCACGCGGTATGCAGCATAGAAATATCCATGATCAATATGGTGAATGCCATATAATTTCCTCTGCCTTGACATCGGTTTTCAGCCTGTAACTCAGAAACTCGTATCATACAGAACAGAACAATTGATATGGTGACTTATTGGTTGGATAAACGTGATAAAAAACACCAAGCCTGTGCATTCACTAAAACCATAACTATTCCTATGGAAATCATACTCGCCTTGGATACTGCCAAAATTCTCCGTGAACATAGGGCTAAAGATTGTGACATCACATCACTGATAACGGTCCAAACTGACTCCTTAGCACCTTATTACTCCAGCAGTCCAATCATACCTGACAGGCAATATCTCGGCGACCACTGATAGGATAAATATCAAACCTACATGGTTATTAATAGAAGCACTGAGGCTATCACATATGATTCACCAGCTAGAAGCCTTGTAAAGTATTGCTTAACCGATCCCATTCTGTTGGAGCCAGACTGGCAGTTTTCGCATGGCGCGACATGGCGTCGAATGGAATTATGGCAACCATTTGTAGCCCTATATCTACGTTCTAAGAACCTAATGTCATGTTACTGTCTTGTCTACAATCATCCTTAATAGCGATCTGAAGTCTATTAGATACACCTGGCTGAACACCTGAAAATTAAAACCGCATCTTTCACAGAAAAATTTTAAATAAGTGGTAAAAGTTTAACAGCAAGCTAAAATAGCACATAACTGAAAACGACACATTCTGCGGAGAGTTCTGCCAGCCATCACACTTAACGATGGTAAGTTTCCAAGGTCAAGGTCTTTTATGCGATAAAAGGCATGGTGTGTCAGTCAGACAGTACACAACACGCTGCTTGCTTCATGCTGTTAACAGTTGACTGGATGAGCAGCCTACTTAAGACTATGACCGAGAACAAATGTGAATACGCCACCTGTCAGGCACCGTGCGTTGCTTTGTTACAGCGTCTCTTAAAAACCACGTGGATTTGTTCGCGACACATCAGATGACTCCATGTCGTTAACAGATGCCGACCCCGAGACGTCAGATCAACAATCCAATGTGCTTTTGTTGATTTCATAGTATCATCGCCAGATGACAGCTTGTGTTTCATGTAATTTCATAAACCCCACAGAGCTTGGCGAAGCAGTTAAACCTATGCTCGAGATCTTTACATATCACTGGGAAGCAAACAAATGTTAGAGTCTACCCCCGGCCAGTTCCCTGGTTCTAGAAAGTATAATATATTTGATAGGAATATATACGCAAATGCATAATCGGTACATTAGTACTTAATTACACACATACATACACACATGCACACATATATACATACATGCATGCATACATGCATACATACATATATACATACATACATACATACATACAGACATACATACATACAGACATACATACATACATACATACATACATACAGACATACATACATACATACATACATACATACATACATACAGACATACATACAGACATACATACATACATACATACATACATACATACATACATACATACATACATACATACATACATACATACATACATACATACATACATACATACATATACATACATACATACATACATACATACATACATACATACATACACATACATACATACATACATACATACATACATACATACATACATACATATACATACATACATACATACATACATACATACATACATACATACATACATACATACATACACATACATACATACATACATACATACATACATACATACATACATACATACATACATACATACATACATACACATACATACATACATACATACATACATACATACATACATACATACATACATACATACATCCATCCATCCATCCATATCCATCCATCCATCCATACATACATCCATCCATCCATGCATATGCATGCATGCATTTTTAGTAGGGGCAGTATCATTAATATATTAGGGCCTTCTGCAGTGGGCGGACGATGGTTTTCACAAATGGCCTATGTATTTGGCGCGTAAGGTGTCGTTAATACAAACTGCTACAGGCTGTTTGTTATATTTGGTTTAATTATGGAACTGTGCCAGCTGAGGAACTATGGTGAAATAAAAATATCCGCTTAAGCGGGGCTTTCGCCAATGTGGCCTCAAACGCTCATTCTTTAACGTTACGCAGCCCTCAGTACGAGTCGGTAGTCAAGTAACCAAAGCATCACGTTCGCCGATGACACGAGTTGCAGTTAAGCTTATCATTTTTGTCTCAATAAAGCTGCAGCGGTTGAACCAGGTTAGTTCCCTGATCCACTACCCCAACCTTGCCAACGTACATATATACGTCTATTGATAGCTGAGTAACTTCCAGAATGTACATATGGAATATCTAATCGCGCACCAAGTCTTGTAAGGCAAACACCAATGTTGTACAACTTACTACTCGGCGGTACATTTGAATGTTCAGGTATTAGGTACGAACCGATTGTATTTTCCTCATGTTTAATCTTGCATACATCAAACCCTCTCATAAAGTGTATGGCAGAAAATAGTTAATGAAAATATCAAGAGCATATTGAGCTACTGGGAGTTTCGATAAGTGACGAACTGCTACCTTCATTACCGACTGTGCATTTCCATTCTCCTCCTAGCATTACAAGGCTCCGCCAGTTGGTATATATCGAGCTATTATTAAGTGTACTGAACAGAGTATCTCACGCATCGGGTGTTGCTTGTTGTTTTGCCACTCTAGGGGTTTTCAATTATGAGGAGCTCACCTATGATTTTGCAATATCAGGTTGGCGCTTATCACTTGGTTGATGAATGGGCCAAAAATGCGTCAGATGCGTCTATATGTGAAGGACGGATTCTTCACTTTTCGATACAAGCCATGGTAATGTTTTGATGAGGAACCCACGTTGACCAGACAATCGAACAAAAGCTCCATGTGGGGTGATTACACAGGGATTTCGTCATTTGCAATTCATATTACGTGGATGGCATACCTTCTGTCTTGTGAATCATACAGCGCCATCCATGAAGACCCTGGAAGTACTTACATAGATGCTCAAGTGGCTGTTTGCGTACCCATCTGATATAGATGTTTTGCACACACCAATACAAACATTTAGAAGTAATAACAAATATACAATACCAAATGAAGCGTATCATTAATATGTGCCAGCCCCGCCATTACCTATACTACTCATATCATTAATATGTGCTTGGGTGTGCCAGCCCCGCCGTTACCTATACTACTGATATCATTAATATGTGCTTGGGTGTGTACAAAGAGAGTCAATATTTGATCTTCGAGATTGCAAGCATATTCCAATTAAACTGTGCATCTGCTTCGGCTGTGCTAATTATCACAGGCGCAAAGACAGAAAGGAGTACAAGCTTCTACTCCCTGATAACTATCAGTATACATATGTAGTCATTTAATATCCGTTCTCTGCACTCCAACCGACCTGTTGCAATCCGATTCTAGCGATTTAGCTACTGAATTGTCCATGAGAATAAGAGTATACTTCATCAGTATATTGTCTCTCAACTCTCCAGCTGCACTAGCCATTAACCACGCCCGGCCCACTATACATAGAAACCCATTGGTCTTTGATCCAGGGGCGTTGCCTGTTTCACATACAACAGAAAATGGGTTAAGGTGTATAGGTAAGTGATTTACTAATTTAATCACTTTTTTGCGCTCATCAAGACAAGAATCTATTGTACGCTACCACACACCTCGACATTTGCCCATACTGACATTTAGCTATAAATGGTTGGCAGAAAAGAACGGACATAGAGACACACAAAAAAAAAGATAGAAAAACTATCGTAAATATGTTTTCGATAATGTGTACATGCATTTGGCCTACTGTCATGTATACGTTAGGACCACTTGCCTATGTAAGCTGTAGGGCAAGAGCTAGGTGTGTTGACTGCCATGTGACATACACATAAAACAACGTCTTTACACCTGAAGTCCAATCAATGCGATTATAACTATTCAAAAGAGACAAATCGCACTGCCTCCGAAAACCTAACCAAAATCGCCTGACTGATTCGTCTCGTCGCCTGACTGATTCGTCTCGTCGCCTGATTCGTCTCGTCGCCTGACTGATTCGTCTCGTCGCCATGACTGATTCAGTGCTCGCTGAAGACAACATATATCATAGACCGACCTGTTTTGATTTACACCTAGTTATACAGAGCTTAGTTCTGTGGAAAAATAGATTGCTGTCTCTGTGAATACAACAGTGCATTCGACAGTGACGAATATATAAGTGACGCTAAGGTGGCAATAGTGGCCTGACTGTACACTACCCTTTTACTGCACAGCCTGCATATGATAAAATCCCACCTAGCACATATGCAAACCAATCTTGGAATACCGTTATTCTCGCTGTTGATGCCACCAACAATAGCAGCATTATAAGCTATTAACAGGTCGGGTTTGCGGTAAATAGTAGGTTCGTGAGTGAGTTCAGTGAGTGAGTGAGTAGGAAGTAGGTTTTGTGAGTGAGTGAGTGAGTAGGAAGTAGGTTAGTGAGTGAGTGAGAAGGAAGTAGGTTCGTTCGTTCGTGAGTGAGTAGGAAGTAGGTTCGTTTGTGAGTAGGAAGTAGGTTCGTTTGTGAGTAGGAAGAAGGTTCGTGAGTGAGTAGGAAGTAGGTTCGTGAGTGAGTGAGTGAGTAGGAAGTAGGTTCGTTTGTGAGTAGGAAGTAGGTTCGTGAATGAGTGAGAAGGAAGTAGGTTCGTGAGTGAGTGAGTAGGAAGTAGGTTCGTTTGTGAGTAGGAAGTAGGTTCGTGAATGAGTGAGTGAGTAGGAAGTAGGTTCGTTTGTGAGTAGGAAGTAGGTTCGTTTGTGAGTAGGAAGTAGGTTCGTGATTGAATGAGTAGGAAGTAGGTTCGTGAGTGAGTGAGTGAGTGAGTGAGTGAGTGAGTGAGTAGGAAGTAGGTTCGTTCGTTAGGTTCGTGAGTGAGTGAGTAGGAAGTAGGTTCGTGAGTGAGTGAGTGAGTGGGTGAGTAGGAAGTAGGTTCGTGAGTGAGAGCGAGATTGAGTGAGGGGATGAGTGAGTTAGAGATAGAGTGTGTGCATGAGTGAGTTAGAGTGTGAGTGAATGAGTTTTATGTAATCGGTAAAAGTGTGAGTACGAGAGTAAGAGAGATAGTGAGTAGCGGAGTAAGTGAATGAGTGATTGAATAAGGGAGTGGTTGTGTTAGTAAGTCGGCGAAAGGGGGAAGTAAGTGAGTAATCATGGAAATGTCAATTCAGTTAATAAGAACCATCTTGCATTTAAATGCCTGTCCTTCCGTGCCAGGGTAATGCACCCTAACTCACTAACATCCCAATAACCAGAAACCATGACAACCAGATACACATGATTTACCATTATCTCTGAAACTATAGCTTTAAAAAAATGCTATTTCGGTTTTTGTTGACTAATGTACCAATCTTGTGATCTATAGAAGATAATATCTAGTTAGGTCGACAATCAATACATATGACATCATAACTGTAACCCATTACTCGTAAAGTTAATATATGTTTTCCGCTGTTCAAACATTACGTGACCCTTTTTAAGATCCACACTCCATTACACCAGCCTATACACCCTCATAACGATCCGTAACGCTCTCATTCCATCCACAACTCCTACCCTCCCAGCTTTACGTAATTTCAGGAATGCCCCTCTGGAAAGTGCTTTTGCATGTGTTCTGGAAATATTCATTTTTGTTTAATCTCATGTAAGGCTAGGCTTCTATTTTGCACTGGGTGAGAACTCCCCAATAAATCATCGTCAACGTACCCAAATGCTATTTAGGTTGGCACATTCCCAGGATTTCGTATCCGTCAAAGTTTGCAATTCACCTGCGCACATCTGTTCTGTTCAGTTTTAACGGTTATGGTTATACCTGGTGTGGCCAGAAAGCGACAATGTCTCTGTCAATAGTCAATCAAAATCTACCACCTGGAGTGAAATCTATTGCAATGATCTTTTGCCGACAGTCAACCATTCACTATCATCTTCCCTCATCAGACAACCAGTCATATTCATCTTCCACCATCGAAATGTGTGAGTGTGTGTGTCGAATTATAGTCTCCGAGGAGACACGAGTAACCAGTCAGGCCGTTACACCTAGGGATCGAACCCACAACCTGTAGGTCGATAGGCGAATCAGTGAAAGACTAGGCCACAGGGACCGGTCCCCGCTATAGGGAGGGTTGGTAACTTAAAAAATGAAAGATGTTTGGGGCAAATAGGGCAATGTACAGCTTCCGCCATCGGGCCAACAAGTTAATTTTTATATTCTATCAGGCAACCAATCAAAGCCGCCTTCCACCATCGGGCAACCAATCATAACCATCTTACGCCATCAGACAACCAATCACAGCAAGGGAAACAATCACAGCCAACACCAGGGAAACAATGACAGCCAATTATCCATGTTCAACTATTAGCGTTCATTGTCACAACACAAACATCCTCATACGCATCTCCAAATCATGTGGAAGAAAAGGAATACATAAAATGCAACGTCGTTTGAAAAACAAGTGCAAACGGAAACAAAGAAACATAGTTAGAAAAAGAAGCCAGATATATTCGATAGTCTTTCTGTACAATACAGAATATAGTCAATTAATGCATTGACTGTATGATCTTGCCAAATGTTTTGAAACAAAGCCTTTCACATTATGCTTTTGAATCTTCATTTACGTCAAAATGGATGGCAACATAGCACTTTCACTGAGTGGATGAATAATACATCAAGGTTTTGTCATATCTATTGTAAATAATATGGTTAAACCACTATTTATTCAAGCTGAATGGAACTTATTCAATCAGTGGCAAAAGGTTAGAGATATCGATGTACGTGCATGGATAGTTCTTCTCAAACATTTATCACCATACAGACTGAAAGGCTTTGAATTGTTGATGTAGTATACCTTCATTTACCCCTTGTTCTTTGCTTTCCCAAGCCTATATATGCATAAGTAACCAAATATACGTATCATTCAGCGCTATCGGAACTCTAGAAGCGTCTATCATTGACCGCGATACTTCAGAAACGAAGGTTAGTGCGTGTTTAACCGTATCGAATGGACGAATTCGACATTGAGCGCATAATTCATAATAATGTTGACCGCTCTTTGGAAATTATTACGAAAAAGTTCTTTACTGTACATCCATCTTTTGGAAAATAGATATTCGTTGCCTCTCTTCGATTTTAAAAGAGTTCGTTTGGAATATATATATATATATATATATATATATATATATAGATATATATAGAGAGATATAGAGATATATAGATATATAGATATATATATATATATATATATATATATATATCTATCTATCTATAGAGATCTATAGATCTCTATATATCTATAGATATATATATATATATAAATATTTATATATATTAACATATACACTTACATATATATTAGAATATACATTCATATATATATATATATATATATATATATATCTCTACATATATATATATATATATATATATGTGTATATATATATATATATATATATATATATGCATATATATATTAATATATATGTAAGTGTATATGTTAATATATATAGATATTTATGTGTAGATATATATGCATATCTCAACATTTACAAACTCAAATATGTACGTATATAAATATATATATATATATATATATATGTACATATATATATATATAGATATATATATTATATATATATATATAAATATATTTATATATATATCATATCTATCTATACATATATATTTACATATATATATACATGTATATATATGAATAAATATATATATATATATATGTTAATATATATATATATATGTATATATATACATATGTATAAATATGTGTATATATATATATAAATATATATACACATATGTATATATATAAATGCATATACATATATATATGTTTATATTTATTTATATATATATATATATATATGTATATATATATATATATTTATCTATATATATATATATATATATATATATATATATATATATATATATATATATATATATATATATATATATATATATATATATATATATACATATTCTGCTAAAGAAGTCATATTTTACATCGAAGCAGATTTGCAGGAATAACCAAATTTATCTGTGATAATTCGTATTGAATTATATTCAAATGTCCAAGTGCCTGCAACAAAATGCATTCATCCTAGATCGTCAATAGCTGAAAATATTAACATCGAAAGCTTTTGCGCTGAAGAAGATCTTTTGAGACCAATTTAATTTAAACCCGCGCCACTTACTATATCCGTATAGCATAGCAGAAAGCAGCATCGGGAAACAATCATAGTAAACACTTTCCTTTAAAAAATTTTATGGTCATTGTAAATATATGTTATCATTATATAGATACATAAACATACCTGTATAACTGCATTTCTGTGGCCTTGTGTGCATTCAATGAAATTATTACTATAATCGTACTTATTTTAAATACTTATGACTGTATATACCGTGAGAAATAAAATAGAAGCTTACAACTTCGACCATTGTCTTAAACTGTGAAGCATTGTAAAGGCAACAGAATGTGATGGTCACAGTTTACGTATGCTCAATAACATTCTAGCTCACAACACAAACGAATCCTAATGAAAACCACATATATCTGTGTTTCTGTAACAGATGACTCATCTCTCATTTTATCTGCTCCTGATCCTCTCTGCGGTTGCTGTAAATTGTCAAAGTACCGAAGAACCAAGTGCTACTGTAGACGAGGAAACCAAAGGGACCACTGAGGCAGCCAAACCAAAAACAACACTAAATCTTAAGGAGATTCTTCACTTTATGAAGATATATACACGATTTGCTAACTTCAATAAGTGGTGTCTGGTGGCTTTTGTTTCGTTGTCGTTGCCATCAAACATATGCAGTTTGATGGTGTTCCTACAAAAACATCGCAGGAAACAGACAGTGAGTCTGATCATGACGTCACTTGCCTTTAGTGATATGTTGTCGCTGACAATGAACTGGGGGAATTTGATTGACTTCCATACTGGTTTTGATTTTAATCGGTACCCGGTTATCTGTGAGCTTAGTTTCTGGATCCATTATTCGGCGCGTACCTGTTCTAGTTGGTACATTTTCTTGTTCACATTCGAGAGATTTATCTCTGTCAAATACCCCCTCAAAAAAGCCAGTCTTCTGACATGGCGCCGCGTTCGACTGGCCCTGGCATTGGTTACAATTCTCTGTATCCTATCGCAAGCCTATGTCATTCATTATCATAAAATTTACAAGATTAGGGCAGGCAAAATAGATTGTAGAGTAGATCTCTATTTGTCTGATGAATTTAACATCCCAGCAGTGATCATGCGTGAGTTTTTGGGGTTTCTTATCCCGGCCACGATAACTGCTATTCTAAACTTCAATATCGTTCGCACCTTGAAAGGATGGTCTGCAAGAAGTAAAAGCCTCAAAGGCGGAGAAGGCTCTGAACAAGATTTTCGAAGTTTGACCGTAATGCTTGTGACAGTGTCGACCTTTTCCATCGTTACCTATGCGCCTTGGAGCTTTCTTCAGTTTGTCGGTATATTCATTCCCGGTGATTTCCTCACTTCGAGATGGCTGGATATTTCGTACCTAATGGTCCAACCAATTGGCATATTAAACTTCAACTGTAACTTCTTTTTCTACTGTTTGTCCGGGAGGCAATTCCGACATGATTTCCTGCGGTTCATCAGCTGTGGAAAACGTGCGTATTCACTGCAAGATATTGAGTAACAAATGCCAACAATTGTCTTGAGTAGCACAAGGCAATATCGTTGATTAGATACATATATGTAGTATCATTTTTGTTGTAGCTTGATGCAGTGCGATCTTGTTAAGCTATAAAGATTCACATCTCACTGATGCTCTTGAACTATCTATGGGACAAGAAATTTTTAAATGTGTAATCTGTTCACAGTTTATCCTTCCGGGAAGGCCGCAGCCTTGACCAAGATCACCAAAGTCAGTTCCTCAACATTGAGCAGCATGGCAGTGAATCGCGTTGATTTACATAATGCTTAACACCAGGAGCCTATCACTAGCCAGGGTCTCCTCATCTACAAAGCAAATGAACACCTATGACTTCATGGCGGCCTTTGCTATGTCGTCTCCAAGTCAAAGGTTGATATTGGCATTTTGTGAATGAGTCGAGCAACAAACAGTGTTTGTGTATAAACAATTTTAATTTGATTGAACAAGTAATTTTAAAATAGAAAGCTATGTTAACATTGAAGTTTAATCATTCACGTTTGACGTGATGTTACATAAAATACTACAGAAGTAATCCCTGAGGGCAAGTTCGCTACAATACCAATTACAAATGAGATGCGCGTATAGCGTGAGGCAGATAATCATTATATGTGTTATATTGTTACGACTGGTTGACAGATAATGATAAATGCCCGATCAAAAATTATTGATAACATATTGGAACATACACGTGAATGGTTTTTTGACAATCAGTGTTACTGATGTCACCCTTGACTACTATAAAAGCTGTTGTTGGCATTACAGAGGTGATTGACGCGATATTTTATATGTGACAATGTATTTCCTAATTGACATGTTTATCGCTGACTAATGCAACCCTATCATATCCCTGCTCAAGCATCTATCTAATGTCGTGTAAACAGGGCGCAGTGCGTTAATAGTATACAATTATGTTTGCCTCCGAGTAATGAGAGAAACATTGGTTACTGATGTACACGATAAATACTTATCAGCTCTTTCATGCATTGTGATTGGTGGCGAATGGAAGGTTACGTGTCGGATACTTATTCCACTGTTGTCAATTAATAAATAATTTATCTTCAGTGTACCAACATGTGACCCTTTAGCCTCAAGCTTTCCTTCCTCACTGTGGTGCATGCTTTCTTTGCTATATCCACAAAGGCAATTCATCAAACTGTTGCAATACTGCAGCTTGATAATAGCGCCCCCGTAGCTAGATATCATTTCTCTGTTGGTGCAATTGATGCAGTGTAGATGGAGCCCTCTATTTGATGCTTCCTGCCTGGCATAATGTTATATAAATCTGTACACTCTAACAATTTAATCCCTGGTCGATGCTGGGTTTGATTTTGTTGCAGCATAGATGATTATTTACGGATTCATGGTTCGTGTATTGAGGTCCGATGCTTGTTGAATCTACCAATAAAGGTGTGATTTTGTGTGGCATGTATGCCATTTGTGAGTAATCCGGATGGTTGGCTATTTTTATGATGTAATTAGGCCTCTAGTAATCCGCGAAACGCTAAAATGCAAAGCCATGACGTCAAGTTTAAACTGCTTAACTGCCCAAATTGTTGAGCAATGTCATGTCGACCTGTTTGCAGATGACCTGGATCATACTTAAAGTTGCATTTCATCAAAAATGATCCAAATCCAGCTGCTATAAACTGATCACTGAATGTTAATCGATCAGACATGCAAAGTCGAATGTTACAGCTTACGCTTTGAAGCTATTTGGACTCGTTTGCATTGCTTGTTTAAAGATGCGAAAATACACAAATGATTGATCATTTTTGCGCATACATGATCAAGAAGAAATACAAATTTAATTAATATCGTATTTATTATGACCGTACTTGAGGCTCTAGCCGACTATATCATCCTGGTACGTGCGGGTTTTAATGACATAAAGTTCGAAGTTAATGTACAAGGGTGTAGAGTATAATATGTATAGCAGCGCAACATGATACAATTAACATGAAATACTTTCAATGTATTTAATCAATATTGTCTTTTATCCGATTGTCCCTCACACGAACATAACTGTCCTAAACGATCGTTTTATACCCTTAACTTAACTGTTAAATTACGAGAGACCATTACGCGTTTCCCTGCAGTACATTACCTTTCAAAACCTCATCATTCGCTTGCCTATGGCCTTCTGCCCTGTCTACCGTTCGCTCACTCAATGTTACACCTGTCTTTAGTTCAGGTATCATAGCCTTCTTCTACCTTGAAAAGCCTAACCACACATGTGCACTTATTATCTATATTATTAACAATTATCACTAAGCACAATAACTAAAAGAAAACTAAACATACACCTCAAACATTAAATATTCAGTATCTATTGCACGTGCAATGTTTTGACAAGATTGCAATATTGTCAATTAACAGATTAAATGCAACATGCGTTATTTATTTTCGCATGATTCATTGTAAAATGTACAAGAAAGTGAAAAACATGAACCAAGGTGAGAACCCTTTTTACCGGCATCTCAATAGTCTTGCCTGTTTAACAGTTATTGTTCTTAGAACATGTTCTAAGAATACGTTAGGTTTAGAAACTGCGACAACATCTAACATATTTTGTCTTTGTTCCAATACTCCTGAACATCACCACTAGCTCCTCTTTTTGAGAGCTGTCTCCGGGTAGCGTGCAGATAACGGCACAGCCTCGAGGCATAAGTGACCGATTTGGAGCCAAACATAAAAGAAACGGGTGTTTGGATGATTTTTTACTAATTGCTTATGTATTCGTTATTATCATTAATTGAGTGCAAAAGCTTGCTCACCTCCTCTGGTGAGTCCTTCACGTCAATGTATGTCTTTGGCGGCAGGAGTCGGTGTAGTTAGCACCTCTGAGAACAGTTGGAATTACGTTTGCTTTCATATCCGCTACGATGCGCCCGAGCTTCTCAGTAAAGCAATGTTTGCAAATATTGTACTTTGGCAAATAGAACTTGTAATATTGGGACAGGAATATCGAGTCGCAGTTGGCGTAATACATCCGTGCTCCGCATAGCATGGATTTATTTCCACAACCGCCCATTATGTCCACCGAAATGAATTTCTTTAGGTCCCGTGAACATCATAATTACTAAAGCAAGTAGCGTTTTAATTATGGATGCACCATTGGGATTGTGCAGCAATTAAATGCATTAAATTTACTCCTTAGCTTAGCACACTTGTCCCTCTGTGACTGAGTGTTGCAGTTGTTAACAAACCAAGAAATCATCCTAGTTTTGTTTGCAGCATAATTTATATTTGTTTTCTTCTATCAATATGTTGAATAAATTTCTCTTCTTCTGAGTCAAAGGCAAATGTACTGGCAACATTGAATGCATGAGTGAAACTTTACTGTATATGTTGCAAGCCATAGTCCAAGCAATATACGGTCTTCATGCTGATGATATATAATACTCTGGTGATGGGATCTACTCTCAATTATATTAACGGGTGACAATTTTGTTTCAAACGCGTCCATAATTATGACATCACTAGTTTGAAAGCTCGCTGAACTCAATAAAAATTGACAGACATTTCCATCTTCTATATGACACATGGTCCAGGCATTGCCCATGTAATGCCAGTTGTTTCTGCCTGGCCACAATAGAATCCTTATGGTGTTTGACCCAGGTTTAATGGGTTATCTCTGCAACCAATCATGAATGGATCTACCAGTTGAGCGATGTCAAATACGTTCGTTTGGACAATGCCAGTGTATGTTGACTTTTTCTGTATTTTTCCTCATTTGATTGATAGATCCAGTAATCGCACTGAAACTCGGCACTGCGTGGTGTTGCCAAAGGCTCGGCAGGATCTGGACCTCCTGGCGAAAGATAACATACATCTTTATTCCACCAAACAACCGCCAGCAAATTGAAGCACATCACTCCAATAATAATGGTTGAACGTGTGTTTTGGCTGGCTGCTGTCAGTCAGGTATCTGCGGCAACACAGACCGAAATACAACGACAATTTGTGCTCTGCATTATCCTCTGCACAGATTATATGCTAAGCATAGAGCAAAGTGTGTAGCCAGACCATAGTGTGTGGGCAGAGCAAAGTGTGTGGGAGACCAGAGTGTGTGGGCAGCACAAAGTGTGTGGGAGACCAGAGTGTGTGGGCAGCGCAAAGTGTGTGGGGGACCAGAGTGTGTGGGCGGCGCAAAGTTTGTGGGAGACCAGAAAATGTGTGCAGTTCAAAGTGTGTGGGGGACCAGAGTGTGTGGGTAGCGCAAAGTGTGCGGGAGACCAGAGTGTGTGGGCAGAGCAAAGTGTGTGGGCAGACTTAAGTGTGTAGGAAGAGCAAAGTGTGTGGGCAGACTTAAGTGTTTAGGCTGAGAAAGTTGTGCGGGGTCGTTTTAAAATGATTGTGGTATGGTTTGCATTTTTTCTAGAGGGCCACGTAAGATGAGGATATGCCGTATGTATCAAGGAAGGAATAATGTATGCGAGTATGTATGTATGTATGTAAATGTAGTGTATGATGTATGTGTGAGGGAGTGTAGTGTAAGTGTAGGGAGCTTCCGGTATGCCGCGGTGCGCATCTGTGTTATGTAACCAACCCGTGTGATCCGCGCATCGCGGTCTGTAACTAAGAGAAGATAACGCTCTGTAGGGTGGTCAAATTGTATAGGTATGTAGTCAAATAACACCTGACCAGCCTTGCTAGTCATGTGTGACTATGTTGTAAGTTGATTTGTATGTTTGATGTAGTGTATGTATGTATGTATGTATGTATGTATGTATGTATGTATGTATGTATGTAGCTAATATGGCGGTTGTAAAATGTCTCGTATTTGGCGTTAAGAATTATCATAATGGATATTGCAGGATGTTACATGATGTTTCCCTATCTCAGTTACCAACGATATAGTCAGGTTCTTGCGAAGAATTTCATAATATGGAATTAATTAAGCCTATAACAACTGCATATTTTTCTGTTTGGCTAGCTGTAGATTATCTATGACATTATTGAATATACACTGAGAGTTTCGGCCCAATTCACACAAAAATGAAAGCCTGTATCACCATCTTCAAATAGATAGTTATTATGACATCGGTGCCAATAGTCTACTATTGCTATTTGAAAAACAATACGTCAATGATTATCAATTAATTTATTTTTCTCTAAATTTAATCCACATGCTTGAAATATAAATAAAAAAACCAGAAACACGTTAAAAGTAGGTGTGTCATAATGTTTGTCAAACATCTGGTAGTTGACATGATGAGCAGTTACAATGGCTGCTGGAGTTTATGTGTTAAATGACTCAGTATGCCTTAGATTATTTGATTACCTCTATTCACTCATTCAGATTGACACATTCCCTATTTATTTGATTGAGCATTGATTGGTTGGACTAGTTTCATCATCCGAGAGGATCATCAAAGGGCCGCTATCTACTGTACCAATTGTGATGTAAAATGGCACTTTAGTGTTTACATATGGGCTTGACACTGAAATCGCTAAGCAGGAAAGACACACGGATGAGTATCCGCCAGAGTTGATTCAAGTGGGTACTAACTCGTATCTCTGTGTTGTGGGCATTTGGGGCGTGAGCCGCGGTAGTGCACCACACATTGATCTGCTACTTAAGGGATCAAATGGTGCTTTACGTGTTCAGAGTTCATGTTTACAACAAATAGACAAACCGTCGTCATTCCAGTCCACATAAGCGGTTAATCGGGACGTCATTTGCTAACGACACCTTTTGCTATAATGTGCAAATTACCGAACTAGAATCTTACGGGTCAAAATCGTACCAAGCTAACATGGTGCAACAATCGTACCAAGCCAACATGGTGCAACAATCGTACCAAGCCAACATGGTGCAACAATCGTACCAAGCCAACATGGTGCAACAATCGTACCAAGCCAACATGGTGCAACAATCGTACCAAGCTAACATGGTGCAACAATCGTACCAAGCCAACATGGTGCAACAATCGTACCAAGCCAACATGGTGCAACAATCGTACCAAGCCAACATGGTGCAACAATCGTACCAAGTCATCATGGTGCAACAATCGTACCAAGCCAACATGGTGCAACAATCGTAACAAGCCAACATGGTGCAACAATCGTACCAAGCCAACATGGTGCACCAATCGTACCAAGCCAACATGGTGCACCAATCGTACCAAGCCAACATGGTGCACCAATCGTACCAAGCCAACATGGTGCACCAATCGTACCAAGCCAACATGGTGCAACAATCGTACCAAGCCAACATGGTGCAACAATCGTACCAAGCCATCATGGTGCAACAATCGTACCAAGCCAACATGGTGCAACAATCGTACCAAGCCAACATTGGGCAACAATCGTACAATCGTACCAAGCCAACATGGTGCAACAATCGTACCAAGCCATCATGGTGCAACAATCGTACCAAGCCAACATGGTGCAACAATCGTACCAAGCTAACATGGTGCAACAATCGTACCAAGCCAACATGGTGCAACAATCGTACCAAGCCAACATGGTGCAACAATCGTAACAAGCCAACATGGTGCACCAATCGTACCAAGCTAACATGGTGCAACAATCGTACCAAGCCAACATGGTGCAACAATCGTACCAAGCCAACATGGTGCACCAATCGTACCAAGCCAACATGGTGCAACAATCGTACCAAGCCAACATGGTGCAACAATCGTACCAAGCCAACATGGTGCACCAATCGTACCAAGCCAACATGGTGCACCAATCGTACCAAGCCAACATGGTGCAACAATCGTACCAAGCCAACATGGTGCACCAATCGTACCAAGCCAACATGGTGCAACAATCGTACCAAGCCAACATGGTGCAACAATCGTACCAAGCCTACATGGTGCAACAATCGAAGATTACTAGGTCTAACACACGATCTATGTTGAATATTGCCAATTTAAAACATGCCTCAAGCAAATATAAAAATAAATTAGGAATACAGCGATAATCCCAAAGACTCACATTTCCTCACATTTAAGCCGACTGAAAAAAATAGGCCAATATATTATCATGATCTTACACCCTATTCAATACAATACTATTCACAATGTCATGTGATCGTCTGATTGTTGGTCATCCCCACCATAGTCAAAATTTCGGTGCATATTTCTTTACCGCATGGTTAAAATAGCAAAATATATTAACATTAGCTTGGCGGTACAGAGGATTACTCTATCAGCAACGTCTCTAACATGGATCATTACTAACGTTTAGTTCACCCAACGCAGGACAGGATAGTCCGATACCATTGAGGATAACATAGTATCCAACTTGTTGATAACAAAAATGTTCTCTATTATAAAACACGATTTTTCTTATGACATTAATAGCGTATATCTACTGTGTTCGGAGTATGAGTGTTGGGCGGCTGTCAGAAGATGGTGAGAAGGCTGATAACTATATTGAAGTCAGCCGAGCGTTGACGCAGTTGAACACTTATTTTGAAGATGTTTCTGACATTAACTTTATGTATTTTTTGTCCACTAAGCTAAGCAACAAAACCTTTCGTCTTGTTGTTCTCTACCGAGAGGAAGGAACGTCTCGCACAACGAATTATGTCTATGATTAATCTCGAAGTAACCATGTGGGTATATGGCTTGTTATAATAAAAGCTGACTTTACATATAAGTACACAAAATTGATCTGTTAAGCATCGATCCTTCAAGCACTCATTAGTATCTTACTGAAACAAGCAGATGACAAGTAACTTATCATTTTGGCAAAAGCACCGACTACATAGTAGCACACAGCACGTACGATGTAGCGCTGTATCAGGTGCGCTTAATACTTCATCAGCTTGTTGTATGTCGCATGGTAAACTGACAAGTGGGGATTATATTTGCGCCGACTTGGTTGTATTCTCGGCTAGGGAAGAGAAATGAAGATTGTTTTCATATGCTATCCATTACGGGGAGGAGTATTATATTGGACGCAGTGTCTGAGGTGCTCTAGATATTCCGATTGGCAAGGTCACTTGTCGTGGTGCGAGTCACTTTCGTATTGGGAGGTGAGTGGCAGCCTTGTCAAAGCCTTTGAGGTTCGGCAAGCGAACGTTTATCAAACAAAACATATGCACTAACGCATCATTACTGCATTAGCAAATCATGATAAGGACCAATATTCTTGTAATGTCCACAAAATATATAATTATGCTTTCTTACTTAATGATTCCTATGAATTACCAATGTATATTTAAAAGGTTTGCCAATCACACTACGCTTACAGGAAATATAAACCTCAAAATTCATGGGAAAGCAAATTCAATGCTGATTATTCATATGCCATTAACCATGACACTGACTTATTTGCACGCTATGATGAGCACATTTTATTCAGCGCAATGGCGGCTTTATAACATCATGATAAGATCATAGTGAGTTGAAGTTGTTGGCAAGCTGTGGTCAATGGACTGTGATGTTGAAATTGACTCCACACAAGCGATAACAGCAACCTTATCTAATCAGACATGATTATCTGATTTCAGATCGACATATTGTTGGTTAAATCTAAATATTTACCGTCCAGGTAAGGTCTCTGAAAAGTCCCGTGATTTAGTTTATGAGCCTGCGTTTAGTAAAACAGCACCATCTTTATGTTACGTTGTTTTTGTTGATTGACGAAAAGGGGGAATATTCTACTTATTTTCTGGTTGTGCTAGCAAACGTATCTATATCATAGTATGGTTTGTCATTCAAGGTTATTGCATATGAGGAATACTCTGATTTTCCAACCATATACTTCACTGGTAGTCTACTTTGAGGTGAGCCATAAACTCTTAGTCAATAAATGCGGTTTTTTTATCCGCTTACACCTTGACCATACTCGGTTATATAAATCAGAGTATACAGTTGGCAGGAGAGGTCGAAGGGTACGCATTGTATACAATAACATGAAACCTAAACACAGATAAAGGAATGCTGAGTTAGCAGCATTGTCAATTTATAACATTAAGCTACTTGCGTTATCGGCAATTAACCTCAAGGATGAAGAGAGTTTCCAAAGTCTTATTATGAAAAACCTGATTTGGAAGCTCATAGATAAATCATTAATTCACCACACGCTGACTTGTATGTATCAGTCAACATACCAGTAATTCGTGTTAACACAACAGTCGAGGTCATATATCACATTCAACATCAGAGAGGCCAAACGTAATGTATATTTGTCACGTAAATCGATTGCTCTATGGTTCATAATAGGCATTCGAGATATAAAATAATAAACTAAAAAATGGCCGTCCGTTTATAAGTCTGATCATGCCTATCCAAATTGGGAAACTAGACAGAAAATCATTTGATCCCTGTAGGTGTATCTTAATATGTGTTAGTTATCGTATGGTCACGTGAGTGATATGGGGAAAGAACACGAGGACGCGTGACCATGCGATAACGTACTTATCGCGATGGCACCTACACGCGATAATCAAGCACGACGCTGTCTCCTAATAATGTTTATTAGCGTGAACCTATGTTATGTAAGGTATCTGCTTGCGGCCTGTTAATATGAGAGGTAGATCTTAATCCCCCATTTGGCCTCAGCTGCCTGTGTTTAAGTGATGATTAGGTAAATACTTTTGTTATCTTTATTGTTTGTTTATTGGATTAGAATATGCTTCGTTAGTTTGTTGTGTGAAACTTCCCCACTCCGGCAAACAGAGCTCCGCCGACTTGGTCGTTGTTTGAGACTAGCAACACTGAAGCGCAGTAGACACGGCTCGGCAGGTGTTACAATTTCGCTCCTCAGCATGATTCCGGGGAGATAATACCGTGACTTCCCGATGAGCGCTACGCAACCACATTAAGCGGCTGGCAAGCAAATGACTCTTGAGAAAACCTTCGTTTTAAGACTTGTAAAGTGTGCGTGATATTAAGAACCTCCGTGCTAGAGCAGCGGTGCTCTGTGAGGGACCATCTCAAGTGAAGTTGTTTCTCGGTGATATATCGACACGGTTGCAGTTATCGCATGGCAAACTGTGCGTTTGAGGTGATATGGGAAAAAGACCGAGCTTTTTCTCGAGCTCTTATTGGCTGAGAGTAGGGTGCCTTGCGATAAGAGGTATTAGCATAGATTATATATATATATATATATATATATATATATATATATATATATAGATATATATATATATATATATATATATATATATATCTCTCTCTCTATATATATATATATATATATATATCTCTATATATATATATATATATATATATATATATATATATATATATTCTAGGCACATACATAGTTAAGCGTCTGCGCTTCGAACTCTCAGTTAGTACTTTACTGACACGAGTACATTACAAGTGACAGGTCCTTTATGAAAAATCACCAAGTGCATGACACTGAGTTTATTCTCAATGGTCTAAGATAGCTGAGGCCCATGAACTGTGGAGGGGATGACTAAGGACACAAATCAGGCAAATACGATTACTTCATGCTAAAAATCAACCCCCATAGCTATAGCGATCGGCCGCCTGAAGTCATGAAACTCTCCATTTAAGCAACTGTTGCGGACTGTGAAATTTCCGCATTAATATATTTACACCCACATAGACGTTGCATATTTTCCATAAACAGATACATCATTGCACACAGAGCGGGAAAGATTTGGTCTTTAACGTTACTTTAACACTCTTCTGGCGTTACTTTTGCAATTTGTGTATCAGATGAATCCATTGATGGAACTATTGATGTTCATTTATGTGGAATGCAACATAGAATAATATCTGACAACTTTTTTAATTGATACACGGCTTATTAAGCGTGGCTGATAGGGAACCTCTATTTGAGAAAGCTGTCACACAATTTACTCCATCCGTTGACATAATCAATGATGTGTTGCCGTTAACAACATATAGAATACAACTGCATGATTGATGATAAGTATTTAATCATAAAAAGCAAGATACACAGTGTGAAAAAAACTTAGGTGTGTTATTATGACAGTTAACCAGCTCCATTGCGCCAGAGAGGAACCAGAGCTTGCTTGCTCTTCTTTTCCAGTTAATTTATCATGTGTTGCATTTCCTTGACCAGCGTACGTGTCTATTACAACATAGATAAGACGTGTTTCGGTTTATTCATCAGAAGCGTTGTTTGTTATCACCATTATGCACTTACATCATGATAACATTACCATGTGGAATCCTTTTGATAATGGAAAGAGGCAGTATTTGTTTTAGGCCTGGTAAACTCCGACTCATTCTATCGATTAATCTTACCGTAACAATGAATGCGGCAGAGTGTCAAATCTGTTCCAGAACAAACAGACGAACAAGTCAGACATTTATGGCTCAATGGATGACAGTAGCCGTTGCCATCGCATGGTTCGCTACAGAGACTCAGGCAGCGTGGCGGCTGAAAGTTTGCTCCCCAACTGACAGAAGAACTGCAGATCTCGTTCACAGTACAGCGGTCTACATTGTTTTTACCGCATTTATCCAGGCATACTTCCCGCTTCTCGTCATAGTACCAGCTGAACCCACAATTGCCTTCGGACTTTACACGACTTCAGAAGAGCAAAATCAAGAAAAATATGTGAAAGAATATCCAGTGCCGAATACAGAATCATATAGCAAAGCTTCGATTGAGAAATATGATGGAGGCCATGACAGCTATACACACCATAATAGTATCATCAACAGCATTGAGGTCAGTAACAACTGTACAGTTTGGTCACCCATTTCGATCAATCACAGGGGATGAGATATTTACTGTCCATACAAACATACGATATCAGAATGTTAATTAGGGGATAGAACAGTTTATCGATATCCAACTTGTGCAAACGTTATTCATGTACATATTTTTAGACAGCCCTGAACTGTATGCGCGCAATGATAATCACTAAGATACGATCGAAAATATTGCATTTCAAGCACGCTAGTGGCAAACCATATGCATTGCTTTACTGCTTTGCACCTGAATAAGCATTCTGCTCGATGAGTAAACAAGGCTAATTCATTATCAGGTCGAGTATCCAAGTGATATCATAAATAACACCACATAACATCATCTATTTGATATAAGAGGAATAATGCTAAACGAAGCTAGTTCCAATCAAATTGTGCTGATAAATAAAATAAATAATTCGTTCTTTAAATTATAATGCATAAACTACACGTACCTCTTTCTAGGTGTTTACTGAATTTGTTATGTGGCGTGTGGCGGGATTCCAGATCCAGTGGAAATCTTTCACCGTATATATATATATATATATATATATATAGAGAGAGATATATATATATATATATATATATAGATATATAGAGATATATAATATATATATATATATATATATATATATATATATATATATATATATATATATATATATATATATATATATATATATATATATATATATATATATATAAATATCGTCAGCATGAACTTGAGATGAGAGATAACGACCTAACCGGTCCGTTATAGTCCACCCACTTTCGTTTTCAAAAATAGTTCGCAGTACGATGAACCGTGATCCAAGGATGACAATCAACTCTGAGTATGTTTTGATGATGTCAATAAAACATGGCCATCGAGGTAAAGAGGTCAAAGTTTAAAACAAACCTTCTTTGTGCGTTTTTGTAACCCCTTGTCTTAAGATGATCATACATAGAAACATCATTCCGATAGCGCATGAAAATAGCCATAGCTCAAATCAACCGTTCAATAAGAGACAAGGAAGAGTGAATATCGATATTTCACTACATCAGCACAACGTGTCAGCTACATTAAGTGGATCCACTCCACATTCTTAGCTTCTTGAGATTGCTGATATACATATCATTCGGGTGGAAATCTGGTTTCGAGAATCCCAGTCCGGTATAGAGGGCATGAGTAAGCTCGAGTTATTGAGTAGTTAATCAATACATGTGAATGTTAATCCATCATCATTACCAGTAGACATTACGTTGCATAATATGAATTCTTGTTGGTCAGACAGAAAAACGTAGGTGTCGCTACCATGATATAAACAAAAGCACATGGGAATACTGGGCTGAAAACACTGCGATTGACGAGAGCGGGAAGAATGTCGTTTCGCAGAGCCTTTCCGCTGCCCAAACACATCGGACTGAGGTTTAAAAATACCAAAAATAACAGCTACAACAAAGTCAATGTCAATGATAAATTGCCTGGGTAGACCCATCGAAAACAGTTCGCCTGTCACAGCGTCCGCGCCGTTTAATATTCTCGATCTTTTACATCTGCGCTTTAGAGGGCAGTATTAGATTGTCAACAAGCTTCCAGAGCGAGGGAACTGGCCGGGAGCAGACTTCAACATGTGTTGGCTTGTGAAGATCTCAAGCCTAGAGTTTATAGCTTCGCTAAGCTGTGTGGGGATCATACTATGAAATCAACAAAAGCACATGGGATTGTTGATCTGACGTCTTGTGGTCGGCGTCTGTTAAAGACAGGGAGTCATCTGATTGGTCGAGGTCTCCACGGCGAGGAAAGTTTCAGATAATTCCACGTGGTTTTAAGGGACGCTATGACAAAGCAATGCACTGCACCTAACAGGTGGCGTCTACGCATAATTTCTCGGGCTGAGGCCTGAGTGAGCGCTCTTGGCATAGCTATAAACTTCCTTTACGTTCTTTGCAGCTCTGTTAGTGCCATAAATGGGGAGGCCCGGTTATTGATATTTGTGCAATGTTATTTTCTTATGTTATTGCTTCTACTTTATAGCTAATGTCTGTCCACGTTTATCAGTAACACATTCCGCATTGTTGTTATAGTCCCTATTCTGGCTATTTACGGCGCAGTAATCTGCTACAGAGGTAGTCGGTGGTCTGCTCGACCAATTCAAATTACCAGCTACGGAGCTATATCAAGGACGCTTGTTATAACATGCTAATGTGCAACACAAGTAACAACGTGACGCTTCAGGACGCTAACATTATCGGAGTATCGATCATTCGCACTTGATTACCCCATTGAACTGGATAGGATGTTTCGCCGTGTTTGGTCATTGAGTGCCTTTTTGATATTTGCCTTATGAAGTATCTCTGCTGACTTGTCAGTGCATTGATTACCGATTGCTGACAGTGGTTTACCACATATGTCTGATGGTGGTCTCTACATATGTATAAGATAATAATAACTAGATTCGGCAGGCACGCCGTCGGCAAGTCTTCCAATGGCAAGCAATCGGGTCTGTGATTGCGCCTTGTTAAGAAACCCTATGCGCAGCACACGTTTACGATAGATGTCAGCGAGGGGAGTTGGTATTTTTCGATAGATGTCACAAGCTGCAGCCCCTTAGATGTTTTGATATGACCCCTTAGCAGATGTTTTGACATGACCCCTTAACCAAGTCAATACAAAGCCGAGGGAATGGCACTAAGTCAGTCTCAGTGGCTTGGTGGTTTACTGCTTCGCTTTTTGATCCACAGGCTGAGGGTTTGACTCCAAGGTGTGATAACCTGATTCATGCCTCGAATGATCACGTACAAATGACGGTCCCATCTTAGAATAGGGATGTAAAAAATCCTTTGAGGGCGACGTGCTCCGTAGCAGTGACCAGTTTAGAGTAATTTAATCAATTGTGGTCGTACATAGCTTAGTTGCTAAATACGAATATGTTTCGATGCACACAATCACACACACCCACGTCACTAATCGATTAAGTAAGGTTTGGACTTCTTTTAGTTGGCACAAGCGCCAACGGCATGTCTTCCAACGGCAAGTTTGGACGACCAGCAATACGGTACCAACAATACAACACAAACAATATTATCTCTAAACAAAAATATATATATATGTATATATATATATATATGTATGTATATATATATGTATATATGTATATTTACATATATGTGTATATATATATAGTATATATATATATATATGTATATATATATATATATGTATATATATATATATATATATATAACATACATATATATATAATTATATATATATATACGTATATAAAACACACACACACACTTATAGGTTTGGCCTATATAGAGTAAAACGGCATATGGACGACCAGCAATGGTACCAACAATATACCATAAACAATATTATCTCTAAAAAAAATATATATGAATATATATATATATATAGATATATATATATATATATATATATATATATATATATAAATATATATATATATTATATATGTATATATACGTATATAAAATACATACACACTTATAGGTTTGGCCTACTTAGAGTTGGCACATGCGCCAACGGCATGTCTTCCAAAGACAAGCCTGGACGACCAGCAATACGGTACCAACAATATACCATAAACAATATTATCTCTAAAAAAATATATATGAATATTAATATATATATCGGCCGCTATATATATAGATATATTAATATATATGTATATATATATATATATATATATATATATATATATATATATATATATATATATATATATATATACTATATATAATTTATATATATATATACATATATATGCTATTTATTATAAATATTCACATATATTCACTATATATGCTATTTAGCTGCTCGGCGCTCGGAAGCTTGGCATCGGAAACCGTGTGTATACATATATATATATATATATATGTGTGCGTGTATGCGTGTTTGTGTATATATACCCGCTTTGATATGCACCGGGATATATTTATATATCCAGTGCACATATATTCACATATATATGCTATTTATAGATAGCTGCTCGGCGCTCGGAGACTTGGCATCGGAAAGACATATATATATATATATATATGTGTGCATGCGTTTGTGACCCGCTTGATTGCAACATCCAGTGCCCACTGGCTGAGACATAAAGACAGTATATACACGGACCGAGAATAGTTGGTATATAAGATCACAAGCTGCTGCCGCTTAGATGTTTTGACATGACCCCTACACCAAGTCAATACACGGCGAAAGCGATGAATGCCGCTGATTGATTACGTAAGGTTTGGCCTGTTTTGACATGACCCCCAACCCAAGTCAATGCAAACCCAGCCAAGGCTCTGGTCGATTACGTAAGGTTTGGCCTACTTAAACACGAACTGCTGTTAGCCTGCCGCTAAGCTGCTGCAGTAGAAAACCTTGAAACTAATCGTCCTTTTTACTGTTTTTTGTTACTGTGAATGCTAAAAATACTGTTACAATCATTATCACGAGGCCAAGTTCTATATACTGACAAAATTTCATGTCCGTAAATACAGCCGTTTCAGAGATATCAGCGAGGAGAGAACTCGTAGCAAAAATCGCGATAGGTACTCTAAAATATATGTCATTATACAAAGTACAAAAGGTAAAAACAAGTATTTTTTTCGCCTATTCCATGCTACGATAATTGCTTGTTACAACCATATAACTCATATGTTCGTAACTGCAGTAGTTATGGAGGAGATAGTTACAGAAAATGGGGGAAAAGTCGACGAAAAATCGATCCCATAAGCCTCCAACACTGCGCATGCGCGTCAAATTGGATCGCCAGTTGTGTCTCAACTTGATCTATCACTCCCCAAAATTTCATGTTGATATGTTTAACCGTTCCGGAGAATAGCCCGAAAAACCTTGACTGGAGAAAAAAAAAAAAAAAAAAAAAAAAAAAAAAAAAAAAAAAATACTGGCTAAACCAATATGTCTTCCAACTATCGTTGGAAGACATAATAAGATAAGGGTGATGTCAATTGCGATACTTTGTCAGCACAATGGACTCAAAGTTGCATTCTTTTTCTTAGTTCGTTGAACCATGTTACAACCACTTCTTATTATGTCTTCCAACGATAGTTGGAAGACATATTGGTTTAGCCAGTATTTTTTTTTTTTTTTTTTTTTTTTTTTTTTTTTTTTCTCCAGTCAAGGTTTTTCGGGCTTTTCTCCGGAACGGTTAAACATATCAACATGAAATTTTGGGGAATGATAGATCAAGTTGAGACACAACTGCCGATCCAATTTGACGCGCATGCGCAGTGTTGGAGGATTATGGGATGGATTTTTCGTCGATTTTTTCCCCCATTTTCTGTAACTATCTCCTCCATAACTACTGCAGTTACGAACATATGAGTTATATGGTTGTAACAAGCAATTATCGTAGCATGGAATAGGCGAAAAAAATACTTGTTTTTACCTTTTGTACTTTGTATAATGACATATATTTTAGAGTACCTATCGCGATTTTTGCTACGAGTTCTCTCCTCGCTGATATCTCTGAAACGGCTGTATTTACGGACATGAAATTTTGTCAGTATTTAAAACTTGGCCTCGTGATAATGATTGTAACAGTATTTTTAGCATTCACAGTAACAAAAAACAGTAAAAAGGACGATTAGTTTCAAGGTTTTCTACTGCAGCAGCTTAGTGGCAGGCTAACAGCAGTTCGTGTTTAAGTAGGCCAAATCTTACGTAATCGACCAAAGGCCTTGGCTGGGTTGCATTGACTTGGGTAGGGGGTCATGTCAAAACAGGCCAAACCTTACGTAATCAATCAGCGGCAGCATTCATCGCTTTCGCGCGCGGTGTATTGACTTGGTTTAGGGGTCATGTCAAAACATCTAAGCGGCAGCAGCTTGTGATCTTATAATAGTGCGCGTTACCAGCTATTATCGGTCCGTGTATATACTGTCTTTATGTCTCAGCGACAGTGTGCACTGGATGTCCCGGTGCAATCAAAGCGGGTATATATACGCAAACACGCATACACGCACATATATATATATATATATATATATATATATATATATATATATATATATATATATATATATATATATATATATATATATGTATGTATACACGGTTTCCGATGCCAAGCTTCCGAGCGCCGAGCAGCTATCTATAAATAGCATATATATGTGAATATTTATAAGTGTGTGTGTTTTATATACGTATATATATATATATATATATATAAATATATATATATATATATATAAATATATATATATATATATATATATATATATATATATATATATATAGATATATCTGTAGATATATATATATATATATATATATTTATATATAGACACATATATATATACACATATATGTATATATACATATATATACATATATATATAGATACATATATATATATATATATATATATGTACATACATATATATATATATACATATATATATATATATACATATATATAAATATACATATATACATAGATATATAAATAAATATATATATATATATATATATATATATATATATATACATATTTATATACATACATATATATACATATGTACATACATATATATATATATATACATATATACACATATATATAAATATGAAAACAAATATATGTATATAGATACATGTATTTATACATATATATATATTTTTATTCAAGGGTCGTATCGAAAAACATTATGCCGTGCGGTCATAAGGGTGTATTTACTTCATTATGAATCGAAATCTCATTGGTTGAGGGCGTCATGTGACCCATTGTTTTTGCGCGGTTGAGTGAGTTTTGATGTAAACAGTTACGAGATCATGGCACAGTTTTTCCTCCAGACCTCCAATGGTTGAAAATCAAAGTAACTCAATGCTCATGAACACTATTGTCCTCCTGCTTATCTATCATTTGTGTTTGGTAATTTGCTTGAAATGACTCCTGAGTTATAAATGTGTAGATACTGCAGTAATTGGATACATTTTATAATATTTTTACATTTATGTTGTACCTTTAACCCTCCTGCATTTACATTAATGAGTGATCTTGAACCAGTCTGTATCATTTAGGATTGCCACAAATAAAATCTAATAATACATGGTGGATCAGGTTTTTTATTCAGTTTAGCCCTTAATGTAGCACGGTAGGCAAGGCACTCACCCCTGGTGTTTTGATGATCTGATGCCACCTTAGGAGATGATGTAAAATTACCTTCTATTAACAATTTAAAAATAATAACAATCACAGTGAACCATACTCACCCTTCTAATGAAAATCACATTTCATTAACCATGTTTTAAAACTATGTTAACCAGAAATATCCTCTCGAATTTAATTAACAGCATAAAAAAATCTGAAGACGCTGACCCCATAATGTAAATATTATGCAGATTCACCTATTTCTGCCCCCTTCTCGACAAGACACACACGTATTACCTGACCAGTCTCATTGGCCAGCTGTTTGATGCAACCAGCCGCAGAAAGGCCAGGCGGTCCACCCCCCACGATGACCACATCTGCCTCGTCTCCTTACCGCTCTGTATCTACATCTGCCACATTACAAACATCACAATGTTAATACCACTATTGGGGCGAACTGGACCACCACCATAGCCACATATACTTGTGTATATGTCTTTCCCATTTTACCCACATTAAATAAAAGATCAGAGGTGTAACTTGAAACGAGGTTAGGAAATCTTAATGATTATTATCCTAGTAACATATATCATGTAGGGGTTACCATCTGGAGCGTGGATGTGAGAGATCGAAAGTAGTAAATTGCGCGGCGCTGTCAGAAGCGGATGTTGTTAGCCTAGTAGCACGGTTGATTGAAAATATGTTAAGGGAATATTGATTTATTTATGTCTTCCAACGATAGTTGGAAGACATATTGGTTTAGCCAGTATTTTTTTTTTTTTTTTTTTTTTTTTTTTTTTTTTTTTTCTCCAGTCAAGGTTTTTCGGGCTATTCTCCGGAACGGTTAAACATATCAACATGAAATTTTGGGGAATGATAGAGCAAGTTGAGACACAACTGGCGATCCAATTTGACGCGCATGCGCAGTGTTGGAGGATTATGGGATCGATTTTTCGTCGATTTTTTCCCCCATTTTCTGTAACTATCTCCTCCATAACTACTGCAGTTACGAACATATGAGTTATATGGTTGTAACAAGCAATTATCGTAGCATGGAATAGGCGAAAAAAATACTTGTTTTTACCTTTTGTACTTTGTATAATGACATATATTTTAGAGTACCTATCGCGATTTTTGCTACGAGTTCTCTCCTCGCTGATATCTCTGAAACGGCTGTATTTACGGACATGAAATTTTTTTGTATTTAGAACTTGGCCTCGTGATAATGATTGTAACAGTATTTTTAGCATTCACAGTAACAAAAAACAGTAAAAAGGACGATTAGTTTCAAGGTTTTTCTACTGCAGCAGCTTAGTGGCAGGCTAACAGCAGTTCGTGTTTAAGTAGGCCAAATCTTACGTAATCGACCAAAGGCCTTGGCTGGGTTTGCATTGACTTGGGTAGGGGGTCATGTCAAAACAGGCCAAACCTTACGTAATCAATCAGCGGCAGCATTCATCCCTTTCGCGGTGTATTGACTTGGTTTAGGGGTCATGTCAAAAAACATCTAAGCGGCAGCAGCTTGTGATCTTATAATAGTGCGCGTTACCAGCTATTATCGGTCCGTGTATATACTGTCTTTATGTCTCAGCGACAGTGTGCACTGGATGTCCCGGTGCAATCAAAGCGGGTATATATACGCAAACACGCATACACGCACATATATATATATATATATATATATATATATATATATATATATATATATATATATATATATATATATATGTATGTATACACACGGTTTCCGATGCCAAGCTTCCGAGCGCCGAGCAGCTATCTATAAATAGCATATATATGTGAATATTTATAAGTGTGTGTGTTTAGAGACGTATATATATATATAGAGAGAGAGATAGAGAGAGAGAGATAGAGAGATATATAGAGATATACAGGGAGATATATAGGAGAGAAAGAGAGAGAGAGATAGACAGGAGAGAGAGACAGACAGAGAGAGATAGAGACAGAGCGGGAGAGAGATATAGAGATAGAGAGATATCGATAGGGAGAGAGAGACACATTATAGAGAGACACAGAGAGGGAGAGAGACAGAGAGACATAGATATAGACAGAGAGAGATAGAGAGATAGACAGACATACAGAGAGATAGAGACAGAGAGATATATATATATACAGAGATACATATATATATAGACAGAGATAGAGATAGATAGATAAATAGAGAGATATATATAGATAGATAGATATACACATATTAATATACAGACATATATATACATATATACATACATATATATATAAATAGACATATACACATATATATAAAGAGAAAAATAAAGAGATATGTAGAGAAATACATGTAGATAGATATATATATATAGATATATATTCATATATATTTTTTTTTTTAGAGATAGAGATTGGGGGGACGGGATACTGTATTGCTGGTCGTCCAGGCTTGGCGGGGGAAGACATGGCCGGGGCGCAGGGGCCAACGCTAAGGAGGCCAAACCTAGAAAGGGGGGGGGTGGGGGGGAGAGATACGAGAGAGAGATAAGGAGATATAGGAGGGAGATAGAGAGAGAGAGAGATAGAGAGAGAGAGAGAGAGAGAGAGACAGAGAGAGAGAGAGAGAGAGAGAGGCAGAGAGGGACAGAGAGAGATATAGATACACAGAGATGAAAATATACAGAGGGACATATATACAGACATACATAGAGAGATAGAGAGAGAGAGAGATAGAGAGAGAGAATAGAGAGAGAGAGACATATAGAGAATATACATAGATAGAGAGATAAAAAAATAAAGATAGAGAATATATATATAAATATATATATAGATATATACATGTATATATACATATATATAAGACATACATATATATATATATAGATATATATATATATATATATATATATATATATATATATATATATATATATATACATATATATATATATATATAAATATACACATATAAATATAAAAATAAATATATATATACATATATATATATATATATTCAATATATTTTGTTTAGAGATAATATTGTTTGCGTTATATTGTTGGTACCGTATTGCTGGTCGTCCAGGCTTGCCGTTGGAAGACATGCCGTTGGCGCTTGTGCCAACTCAAAGAAGTCCTAACCTTACGTAATCGACCAGTAACGTGGGTGTGTGTGTGTTTGTGTGCATCGAAACATATTCGTATTTAGCAACTAAGCTATGTACGACTACAATTGAGTAAATTACTCTAAACTGGTCACTGCTAGGGAGCACGTCGTCCTCAAAGGATCTTTTACATCCCTTTTCAAAGATGTGACCACCATTTGTACGTGATCATCCGAGTCACGAGTCAGGTTGTCACACTTTGGAGTCGAACCCACAGCCTGTGGATCAAAAGGCAAAGCAGTAAACCACCAAGCCACTGAGACCGGCTTAGTGCCATTCCCTCGGGTTTTTATTGACTTGGTTAAGGGGTCATGTCAAAACATCTGCTAAGGGGTCATATCAAAACATCTAAGGGGCTGCAGCTTGTGACATCTATCGAAAAATAGTGCGGCGTTACCAACTCCCCTCGCTGACATCTATCGTAAACGTGTGCTGCGCATAGGGTTTCTTAACAAGGCGCAATCACAGACCCGATTGCTTGCCATTGGAAGACTTGCCGATGGCGTGCCTGCCGAATCTAGTTGTAGATGAGTTCCTCCGGTAACGTAGCTAATCTGTCGCTCAGCTATAATATCAACGCTTATTATATCATCTATATTGGTCCAGTTGATATGGCTCTGGTTGATATTTACACGTCCATACTTTACCAAATGATTCATCGCTGCGCTCAGTCATTCGTCGAGTAATGTATACGTGCCATTCGTTAATCGTCTTCCTATGTTACATGCTGTTTTGTGTTCTTGCATGATAGGTAGATAACCAACCACCATTGGTTTCAACTCCCCAACTGGCACCATTTCATGGTACAGTAGGGAGTAGGGGGAGTGGTAGTGTGCCTGACACCCACCGCGGCACCCAGTTCCTGAACATTCCCGAAATTGGCACAAGGCACTTTGCAACGAACCTCTTTGATTTTCTGGATATGTATCTGGCAGATGTTTTGTCTGTATGGCACAACCTATGGATGGGTATGAAGCGCTCATATGCCCATTTTCCCTTTTACGAAATACTGGACACTCCTTGTGAAATTCTGCAATCCACAGGGCTGTGTTGTTGATATGCTACACATTCATACAGTACTAATGTGCATTATCTACGCTCCATTGGGTGGGAAATGTACGCATTGCCGTGTAATCGCTTAGTTTCCTATATATATATATATATATATATATATATATATATATATATATATATATATATATATATATATATATATATATATATATATATATATATATATATATATATATATATATATATATATATATATATATATGCGTGTATGTGTATGTGTGTGTATGTGTGTGTGTGTGTGTGTGTGTGTGTGTGTGTGTGTGTGTGTGTGTGTGTGTGTGTGTGTGTGTGTGTGTGTGTGTGTGTGTGTGTGTGTGTGTGTGTGTGTGTGTGTGTGTGTGTGTGTACCTAGCATGGAGCAGTGCTTATTGCTTTGGTCTATGAGAGCACTTTGTACCGGTCATTTGCGAAGCCGAGATCTCACTGTTAGCTGACTCTTCCTTTGGTTCCAGAAGATGGGAGCCAATTAACTTCACGGCAAACTGATGTCTCAGTCACCTTGTCATGCTCTTCAACCCAATCATGAGTGTCCCCCCACACACACACACACACACACACATATATACATCATATATATGTATATATATATCTATATATATATATATATATATATATATATATATATATATATATATATATATATATATATATATATATATATATAGATATATATATATATATATATATATATATATATATCTATATATATCTCTATATATATATATATCTATATATATATATATATATATATATATATATATATATATATATACATGCTTTCCAAAGTGTCCCTTACATAAAGGAGGGAAGATGGTAGTTGTGTGCATTGTAATACGACCCCTTTGTCTGTTTGGCTCCACATACAAATTAAAACAGCACATTAAATATGATACGATTGTGTCAAATTACACCTCCCATCTAATAGGGGTATTTTTCTAAAACAAGGAACATGGCGAGACATAAACCATGCTTTTTCAACGAATTATCCACTTCGAGGGCAATTATAAGGAGCCATTTAGTGCATAACACCTTCTTTGCCGTATGTCACTATCAGTGGAAACTATACACAACGCCAAGTAAATATTGAATAGTTTAGTCCTAGGCTGTGGTTCGCGTTGTTGCTTTTTATAATAGCTGTTTTAGCCCCTCAGTCACTTACGTGATGTCTCAAAGCAGGATCAAAAGCCACCAGGTGTATTTTGTGAGATCAATGAGTAAGCCAAAATGCGCAAGCCATATTTAAACATGACCTATTATATATCTACACTAAGTCAAATATGTGATGCATACATTATTTATATTAGCGACATATATATTTTTTTGATGAAACCCTCGCTTTTCTAATATCACAACCATAGCTAGTATCAAAATACCCGACTCAAAATGAGGCCTGATTAGCAATAAGCTAATGATTGCTGAGCGTTGTAGAAAAAACATTTGCATTCTGAGAGACTGTTTATTATGTTCATACATGTTCATAACATATATTTGACATCATTTCATTAGAGATGCGCAGCAAGCTATGGCAACAAACGAACCAAAATGAACAAGATCAAATATATACACAAAATGAACAAGATCAATCTATACACAAACTTTAAACATGATACACCTTAAAACGGAATGCCACTTAGCAGAAACTTAAATATACATTAATTTCATGTTAGTTGTCGAGCAAAGAAAAGAACTAATAGTTGTGTCACTCAGTTGGAGGATTTTCAAATGTATCAATTTTCAGCACTCCACAAAACATGTCGTATATCAATCTATTACTGACGTGAATCATCGGTTCATCTTATATTGACATGGTTCAATATGTATCCAACAAGTTGTGCATTTCTAAACAAATGTGCTTTCCTGGGAGATTGCTAAATCTTGACACAATAAGGCTGGTCAAACGCGAAAGAGACGTCCTCGTTAGTCGCTCAACCATAAGATGTATTGTTGATCCTAACTAGATCCTCGCTGCTCTCTATTACAGTCAAGTACATATCTGTGATTGGTGGTAGAGGTTCCAGGTAATCATCTACTATGGTTTCGTATCCGTCGGCTGCGTCGTTTACAGGTGTTTCGTAAGAGTCGTCTTCGATGATGTCATAGATGACGTCAGTAACATATTTGAGTTGATCATCCATATCAAGTCTCGTCGCGGGGTTTGTTGACAACTCAATGGCTTCATGATGCGTGTCTCCAACATGCGCGTTGACAATAAGCGCATGCGATCCTTGATCAGACTTGGCGTGATTGCTGCAATCAAGGACATATATTGAAGTAATAGCAGTGTTGCACGAAATGTATCATACGTAACCTGGTAGAAGAAGGCCTTTATACATTACCGAAGCTCTGAGGTTGTCCGATATTGACCCGCTATCACTAATAATATGAGGACCAATCCGATCACCGTCACTGAAGCATAAAGCGGTATTGCTGCTAACAGATCTGTATCATATTCTAATGTGAATTAAACCTATCATCGCCTAAAATTCGCATCAATATAAAGAAGTTCTGCCACCTGTTATGATCATTTCAGTATTGCCGACATTGTGGACATTGGCTTCGTCTGCTGCAATCAGCACAAATGTATTACAATGGACAATTGTGTAATGTTGCAGAGTCTGCCTACTTTGACTAATTTAGTCAATTAATGTAAAACATTTGTTGAATACCTAAAAAGTTGCTTACTTGCACCATCTTCTGTAACTTTATGCTTGCCAACGGATTCTGTGTTTTCGGATGATGTGGTTTTCTCAAGAGGATCAATCGCTGAAACATTGGGATCCACGCGTAGTCATTTAAAATAGGACGAGCATAACATGTTTGAGAATAGATATAGTGCTGCTTCAAACAGAATCAGCATAACTTGTAAAAGGATATATATATATTGCTGCTTCACAATTCATTCATTTTTAAAAGCAAATTGCTTAAGAAATGTATGTTACCTTGCCAACATATATGAGGAAGTGACTGGTTACAGTTTGCAGTTCTCCACATTCCATCTTGAGACAAAGTAATGCATGTTCCAAGGGAAAAGTTGGGGTGACCTGAGGCCCAGTAAGTGAAGTTAATGCTAACCTCCCTGAGTGAAGCTGTTAACAAGATAGGTGTATTAGATAGACTGTTATTATTTTAGCTTTTTTGTTTTCTTTTGTTTTTCGGTTGATATTATGATAGCTTAGCCGTGATAATATACGTACTGGCAGACCGTGTGTGTTGACCTGTTAAATAGAATACGGAACATAGTAACTGTACAAGTTACTTATGTTGCACATCGATGATGAAATGTAACTACGACCATTATCTACCTTGATTCAACCACTTCCATGCTTTAACATCCGTCCAGCCGATACCTGAAGGTGCAATATGTCCGCCGCTTAGCTGACAATGCATGGTTCCATTAAACCATGACTCCGCGTGAACTGCATACCATTCGACGTTGCAATATTGAAAGCCTAGATTTTTTAATTCATGGATGTGATTAAAACATGTTTGGAGATACGATAATCCGTTTAGCCGCATAAAATAGTTACTCGGAGCAAAATAAGCCTGCTAACCCCATGACTGGTTGCCAGAGTCGCAGTAATAAAACATCTCATCGCTGCATTCTTCTGGTGTTAAATGCTTTTCGCTGGCGCCATGTGCAGAACATAGAACCCCTTCCCGGTGATGCTCATCCCATGTCCATTCAATAGGAAGTCGCGAGGCTGCGAGATAAGTAACAATATTGCAATTTGGATAGCTGATATATATATATATATATATATATATATATATATATATATATATATATATATATATATATATATAGATATATATATATATATATATATATATATATATATATATATATATATATATATATATATATATATATATATATATATTATCATATTGTAGTACCTGTTGAGAATATTCGCGCAGTATGGTATTGTGAGGAACCACATTCAATTGGCGGAACGCCGCATGATTCATTGCATTCATATTCTGGCCGTTGATGCAAACTTGGAATATCTTCGGTACAGAAGCATTGCACTTCAAAAGTTTCATTGATATATTTGTCAAGGTTGAAGGGATGAGCGTTTCTCACTTCGCTTCTCTATGACAGCAATAAACCTAAGTAAAGTCAGCATCAACGACATTTATAATCATTGAATTTCAAGTTTTGGACAACTCAACAATAGAGACGATAGGCAAATGAACGATTTCTAAATACATCGATAGCAAAAACAATCATTCCGGCTAAAATGTGAGCTAAATTAATGTGCGGTGCTCACCTGTACTGCTAAAAACGGAAGCTCTTTTCCTTTGCAATATGCATTACAGTGGCTTTGGGTCGCGTAATACTCGGGTTTTACGACATTGCCTCCAATGTCATATATATAGTAGCAACCTTGGTCGTATATCGGTCGGCCATCTTCACATAGGATACGATACCGTTAACTTAACCATACAGATATTATCTGTCGCCATACATACTCAATAGATAACAATAATAAACGACAGACTACCCGATGCAGAGTGCCAGAAGGTTGGGGCAATTTCCAAATTAAGCCACACAGACTCTAGGTTGTGTTCGACCATGCGCCCAAGGAGCTCATCGCGTAATATCTTGTTCAGGGGTTGATTCAGCTGAGCTTCATCAATACTGAACTGCTTGCAGCCTACCTGTGAAATATCACTGTGGTACGCCAACTCGTAGTGACGTTGGCTTGGTTGGCATACCACTGAAAAGCACCACTAACTTATGATGTCATTTTAGAATAAAACATCGAGGTTTTTACTATAGCACGTTATCACAGGGGCCATGATTTGAATCATATTGAAAACAAAGATAAATCGCGCATTAACATTTACTGTATAAATCATGACAACATCCATTGATTTCATAATCAAGTCCAAGCCCGACCCTGAATTGATGTCATAATACCCGACCCGAGTGGAATGGTCATTGAAATAAAATGATTTTAGCACACTGATTTTACCTTGTTCGACGCCATGGCTCACGATTATCAGCAGCATAAGCAGCATTTTAATCCCGCTTCGAATGCTTCCCATCTATATGAAAGGATCATTCTGGCATGCATGTATCGACACATATATTTTATTTTACCACTTTAGACAGCGTGAAACCCTACCTATCCGTTAATGGTGTTAATGGAAGCACTTAAACTCGCCATATCATGTTATCGTTTCGTTTAGATTATTTGTGGTCACCGTCTACCACATTGCAAAATCCAACGAAGAATAGAGCCACAAAAAACGACCACGCAAGGGGATAAGGCTAACAAGGATGATCCTTGTGGAATCATACTGTGATGACGCCTGTCCCTTGCATATATGACTGGCATATCCCTTTTAATGGCCTTGTCTTTTTTTAAATTGTACAAGTCATCTCTATTTTCAATTGCTTGTCATCGATTTACTTAAACTGGGCAGCAGCAAGGAGTAATGCATAGATAGCCCTGGAGATGCCCCCCACTCCTGCTAGCCAGGCATCTCAAGCAGTTAACTACAGGCTAGAAAATTTACTAATCCTACCAGCTCACTTGCCCGATAGCTGGCAGATATTCCAGTAAAAGCGGCACCTGCTGTTCTACCGGCAGGTTCATCACCAGCTTGTCTTATTTTGTGGCGATGACCCGATGCCGTGCTTCTTTTGTGCGTTCGCTCAAGGAACGGTGTAACAAACCTCTTGTATTTCCTAGATCTGCATTTGGGGAGATGTTTCGTCTGTGTGACACATCCTACTGATGTGTGTGTATCGCACATAAGCCCACTTCTCCTAGTGGGTGACCCTGGGTGACCTTTGCAAAATGGTGCACTTCTTGGGGTTATGTTGTGCATTTGTTACGTTTCCTAGGGCGATGTTGCACATATGCATCGTACCCAAACGTTGTACATTATCTACGCTCCTTAGGGATGGCATTGGCAAGACTCCATAGAGATGTGCTGTGCAATCGCTTCGTTCGCTCGGGTTGGGATGCAACGAATTTGCTCGGATTCGTATGATTCGGAATTTATGCAAATTTTACACTCTTCGGGCTAAAATGCTATGCTGTGCATTTGCTGCGCTTTCTGGAGCTCTGTGTTATGGTTTAAAAGAGAAGGTCGCTTAATGTTGCAGAGGAAATTGCTCGTTGATAACGTAGCTAAATGTGGTTGTATTGGTCATCAATTGTACATGTACGGATGTACATATCACTGGGTGTCTGTGAATAGATTTCTCCATACAAGTTAATTGAATTTTTATTCTAGATTATATGATTGCTACGTGTTCAGAACCACTTGACAAACCACAGGCTATGGCTCAAACACGTTAACTAAGGAATTTCAATAATAGAGGCAGAACAAATAAGAGACTGCTTCATAGTTACATATTCTTTATTGGTTGCTATGACACAAACCCTCCAATTCTCGTCCTGAAAATATATCGTACTCACATTAACAGCGGCAGTAGTTATTGTTATGTTCCGCAGCAAATATCGCCCCTAAAGGTTATAAGTGACCCACCATCGAGCGCATCGCAGTGTCTTTGCTCTGAATCAAATTCATGTCATATCAAATCAATATGAACCAAATAGCGATGTCAGGCATAGAAACATAACTCTGAATCACAATGGAAAACATGGGACCATGAGAGATCGCGAAGCGGACATGTATATTTTGTTCTATTATCTATAACAAGTAAACAAATCAATAGCTGCAGTAAATACAATATCCACGTGCCAATATTACCCAATTAAATTGATAGTGCGGGGACACATCGCACCAAAGCTAGTGTATCCGCATTGTACTATTTCGACAAGAAGTAGACACAAACTTGCTTTGAATATTGTACAGTTACACATAAAATAGGATCTTTAATATGTTATTTTACCATTATCGCCTCGCTCCCAAAACTCCCTTCCTCACCATGCACTTGCCCTGTTCCCCTGTCCCCCGTGTCATATTTCCTTTATTTCACGTTACTGCACATACTTCTACCATTTCATTTAGCTCCATTCCCTACAATGTAATTACGCGTAATCTTCCCTATCGCCTATCGCCCTCTCGTCTCTCAAACTCTCTCTACAACCCCAGCCCACTTTTACCAGTCCTATCGTGACCATGCCTTCATCCCAACCCTGTATCATTAGCCACCCTTTCACTTTCATCCTCTTATCTTTATCTCAATTCCTCTTTATCTCAATCGCACGCCTTCAACTGCCTCGCCTTCCTACTTTCGTTAAGCCTTGTACAAGAAACATTGCAACAGTTCACCAGGCGATTGTTTTTGTTCCAGAGCGTAATTTTGTTCAAGATACAGAGACGACGATGAATGTATGAGTAATGTGACAATATTGTGTGTCCCACTGGTGCGCAAACAATGGCAACCAGGTTGAGATATACTACTTACGCTGTCTGGGTTGTAGTTATACGATACTTACCCCCGCGACGCTTACATGCAAACCATGCCAAAGCTGATAATCTGCACAAGCAAAATTCTTGATAAATACTTCACTATAAGCAAAACAGTGTTGTACAACAGATGTTTTCACAGGATAGACATTGTCGACTGGCATAGTCACAATAATTCATTGCAACCACAAGGATGGTCACACCAACTGACACATGTATGCTGGTCATCCGACCGTGAACTTGAACTGCAGATGTATCCCACAGCACACTTGAACTCATTGTTAGCACCACACCTGTCCAAGCATATCTGGCGGTCCTGATCAAAGTATTGTTCCGACGTGCAATGAAACGATGGCGATAAGGTTCCAACGGGTGGCATCAAGGAGGTCGTCCTAGTAATAAAGACATCTAGTACAGAAAATGAATATTCCATGTAACCGACAGTGGTAACAAGTACCCAAAGCTGAAACCATCCTGTGCGGGTAACTCCTGTTGTTTTTTATGTTACCGTTCGTTAAAAGTGAAAGAATCACGATAAAGGATTAATCAACAGTAAATACGCTTTTCGATGCAAACCTCACCATAACAATCACAAGGCATGCATCGATGTGTTTTATGGTCACAATACTCGGGTGTAAAACATGGCTTTGTACAATGGCTTAAACATATGGGAGGATTAAAAGCAAGCGCATAATCAACAGTTGAGCTGCAGAACTCAGACACGTCACATACTGTGTTATTGTTGGCCCCGCAGCGATACAAGCAAGCATATCTATCCTCATCATATTGTTGGTTTATTGCGCAGTGCTGTACGGCTACATTTGCCCTGCAACATGCATTATGCCGGTCAATAGAAGCCGTGTACGTTATTAAACATGCATATTTGAACTATCAACTGTATTATATGACACAGGTGTTATGGCAAAGTCTGAATACCAAAAAGCTGCTCCAAACAAAGTGAAAGCGGTTAAGAGCCGTTGTATCATAGAAAACTCGTGGAGGCGCATACTCGGAACCGATGTTACTGGCAGAGGGATTGCCTGCAATAGATAACAGGTGGATAACAGCGTACGAAATAAATTCATATCAAAAGTCATTCAACCAAAGAGTTTATAGCTACGCTTAGAAGGTTCCTATCGAGAGGCTCTGTGGTGATCGCTTCCCTAATTGTCATTCACTGCAATTGTCAGCATGGGATAATCAGCTGACGTCAGCGCGATTGATGAATGCGGTGTCGTTTCGCAGAGCCTTTCCGGTGCCACACAGCTTACAAATACCGAAAATAACAAATACGCTATGATATAAATGTCAATTTAATATATTACCGGGGTAAACCTTTCGGAAACAGGTAGCCTTTCACATCTTCCGCGCCTTTTTCTATCATTAATCGTTAATGTCTACGCTATAGGTGGTGATATTAGATTGTTAACAATCTTTTAATGAAATACGCTGTCGTCAACAGGCGACCATACATGTAATCAGCAAAAGCACGTGGGATTGTGCATCCGAGGTCCAGGTCAGCGTCTGTTAAGGACATGGAGTCATCTGATTGGTCGAGACTTCCACGGCTCCGAATTAAGCAGAAAATTTCACGCGGTTTTAAGGGACGCTATGAATACAACACACAGCGGCTCACAAATGACGTCGTCACATTTCTTCTCGGGCTGAGGATTGAGTGAACCCTCTTAACGTAGAAATAAACTCTTTGATTCAATGCCGATAACTGCAGTATCCATGTGTATTCTGTAACCATTTTTGACAGATATCCCATTTCAGTCACTGATGAATACACACGGCCGATGTCTATTGACAGTGCGTTGAATCAAGGGCACCGTTACATTACATTAGTAATGTCTACATCGGTGTTAACCATGCAATCATATCTTTGACAGCCACAATATCAGCTCTTCAATTCAGTCGACATGCGCTTTCCAAATCGTTCAAATTGTCCAAAACACTATCGTTTGATTTGTTTCCGGCAATATAACATGTGGTAAGATTGCCCGTCAATAATCGTACGAGGTCATTGACAACGCCAGCCAGCGACGTCAAATCATCATCTTCTATGTTAAAGTTTTAAGCTCCAATTGCACAGTCAGGATAATCTGGGATTGGCGTATAGATTTATTTACTGCATGCAAATGCTTGTCAGAACACATAATGATGACGCAGTACACATGAGCACATACGGGAGCATTCATGTTACCAAAATAACAGGGATCAACTATTATTACAACAGTCAATAGCTGTCCATCAAAATGCAAATTGATTGTACCGACAATATGCTGTCTTGATGAACAGCATTTTATTTAGCTTTTTCGTCAAAAGCTAGAAAATGGCGTATAACATTTGGCCCGGCAGCGATCCAAGCATGCATATCTCTCCTCGTCATAATGATGGCTTATTGCACAATGCTGTAGGTTTGTTTAGTAAAGTACACAATGAGGAAGTAACAAATACATAACTCAATTAATACAGAGCATCGGAAGAACTGACAGGTACTTTGTTCCAAATTATTGTGCTGTTAGTTGTAAATCATCGGTTACTGGAGCAAGAACATGGCTACATAATTTATATTACCTATCCATATCGCTCAGCTTATGAGGACAAGTGCACGTTCTCGTTATTCAACACGAAGAGCTCACAGGTATTACCGAGTTACCTTTAACCTAATCAGCTACACTCATTAAGTTGACATTGAGATGAGAGTTGATCTTGCAGCTCTTGTTAGCGCCAAAAGCCGCTGCAGTCGTCATCGTGAATGCTGCAGGAATGAATAGGGAACAGCGACGAGACTGTAGTGTATACTGACGATAGCACTTTCCACGATGTTAGTTTATTTTGTGGCTTCAATAACATATCATAACATATATGGCATTTGTATAGCGCCTGTTTCCAGGAAATAATCCTGCTCAAAGGCGCTTAAGCAGGCAGTTAATTGTCATTGCACTGACTAAAAAGAAATGTCTTGAGTTTTGATTTGAATACATCAAGGGTATTCGAACGACGAACGTCGATGGGTAGTGCGTTCCACAAACTTGGTGCGGCATGAATTCTGGCACCGTATGACGACTATTGGGAATTTTGGGACAAGAAGATACTTGTCTATGATGAAGTTCCTTGCAGTTGGTATTGAGCAGTGAGTTCCTGTAGGTAGCTTGGCGCGGTCCTAATAACAGCCTTAAAGGTGAGCAGAAGAATTTTGTATACAATACGTTTTTCCACAGGAAGCCAATGAAGGGTACGCATGATGTGTTGAATGTTATCCCCGTGCTTTTCTTTGAGTGTTGCAGTCTTGTGACAAGGTACGAATGGGCTCCATATAGCAGCGAATTGCAGTAATCAAGCCGAGACGATATGAATGCGTGGACAAGAATTTCGGTTGTGGTTCAGGTACTTCCTTATGCTGCTTAATCTTCTGATCTGATGAAAGAGAGATTGAGTTGACTTCATAACATGTGGTTTTCCAGTAAACTGCGAGTCCATCAGAACCCCGAGGTTTCTGGCTGTATCTGATGTAGATACACGCATATCGCCAATATCAACTGGGCCAAACGACGGCTGGCATTTGTACTGAGATGCGAAAAATAAGTTTTAGAAAACTGTTTGCCAACCAATAGAGAGACTTGTCGAGGATGCCCTTGTCGAAGCCCTTATATTTTCTGAGAGCTCAATGATTCGAATAATACAGAGTGTGAGCGCCACGACAAAGCCTTAGCAACGTCAATTATATTAAAACTTATGGTACTATTATAATTCAAAATTGATACATTTGAGATGGCCTAATAATTCATATGCAAGCTTGTTCAACAGTTTCCAAACACATCCACCTGACGTCAGGTCATCAATACTTATTGATGTGTAACACTGGGGTCGATGGTGTCTAAGGGAAAGCTGATCTGATGCAATGCACTTCTTTTGCGCCAAATATTATGTGCATCAGGTTACCATACGCTAGGCTAAAAATAACATATTGAGTTATGGATAGTAGCTTTTTAATTTATGGTTTATGTTACACGCTTAAAATAATAGGCATTTAGCCCATTAAAAAGTTGCTACTAACAATATACTTGTTTATAAAACACTGACCTCAATAAGATCGTAATCGATACCATGTCGACTATGGTTTACGCTACAAGGAGAGCACCAAGCAAGTTCAGGTGCATGGCAATGGTTTCGTTGGTAACCAAGCGTTTTGAATTATCCACTGTAGAAAAAGCAGTGTTTACCTTAAACCAATGGAGGTCTCAAATTTGTGAATGTGTTTCATCTATTCCATTGATACTGGGTAGAATATATATCATACCGTCACCACAACTACCATGTGCCCATGCTCTTGCAGCACTATAAACTGCCAGCTAGTTTTGTGAGCATGTCTTCTTGAGTCACGCTAACATGAGCTAGGGTGGATTGCCGCGTACATACACAATCAGTATGGTACCTTGAGGTGTGCTCTGTTATTAAAGCTGTTCAAAGCTGTTGCAATACAGAGCAGAAGTGTTATTCTAGATTTTTTATAAGTGACAGAAGACGAGAGCTTCAGTGATGATACGCAAGCGGGTAGCATTCATTATTCCATAGTCAACGACTAACAACTGATTTCTGGAACCGCGTGGCACAAATGACAACAAAACAGGAAATACCGTCATTAGGTTAGGTCCAGGAAAGATCTAGCAACTTATGCGTCGACGAGGATCAATATTAAACTCCCGTCATTGACGCGGTTATGAGACAATCCCTGATGATGCTCCCGCCAACCAGGAGCAACTATGTTCGATCAATGCAGGATGGCCAGTTTGTTGCATTTATCAATATATCGAGTTTTTACATCCTAACCGGCAATTTTATTGGACATAGATAATGCGTAATAATCAGTCTATCACATCAACTAGGCCAGCAAAAGTACCGATTCAGCCGTGTGCAATCGTTCATTGCCCATGGATATTGTTCACTCATTATCTCGTATTTCCACCAGACGTGACGTCACTGAATTCACTTCACGGAGGGGTTACACGTCAAGGCACTGCCTGGAGAATAGTTTGTTTTATATATCTTTCACTTACAGTTGCGAAACACTCGTATGCATTGTAACATTTTGAAATGCTGTAAAATATACACAATCAGCCATATATATTTAAGCGATAAAACGCAAAGCTCGCAGCATAAATTCACCGTGTTTCTTGTCCGATCCACCCCCATCCAACACACACTCTCAGGCTGTTTGTGAAAATCCTTTTTTAAATAATTGAAAACCAAGCCATTGCCGATGGACTAGCTTATGGAAAGCAGTGTCATTCTGAGCTTGCCAAATAGTACATTTCGTCAGTGTCGCTGTACCTCATACGTTCGCGAATGTGATCATCATTAGCATTGTAATAAGGTAAGAATCTGATATCAACAAAAAAAGTGCAGCTATGTTTGGTATAGATTTATCCAGTGCGGCTCACTAAACGTTGTTGTAAAAGTTATTTATCATTGTTGTTGGCTGTATCTTTTCGAAGTGTCTGTTGGAAACGTTATATAAATACCTGTTCTCAATTAAGTATATTCACTTGGGGCTTAACATAACGACGAACGACGGTTAACTATCAAATGGTGCTGTTAAAGTGGTTCGGTTAAATACTCAGCAAAAGATAACATCGATCAACTAGTTTGTTGATCAATCATTCAGTTAAAGAACGTCGACATAAAGACGCTAAAGAGCAGCAATTCGACCATGAACAAATATGCCAAATGCATGCAGAGGTTGTCGAAGGATTATTAGACCAGAAACAGCACAAGGAAGCCTGCGCCGATGTTTTCCAGAAAGATGTACACCTTTAATACTAAGGAACGATGATAGTAAAATAATTTCTTGACCTAAAGATTTGCAAATATGCAGTACATAAAAATGCTGATACAACGCGTCTGCTTTCTGATCCATGCAAATCAACATCTTCCATTTCTTCATCTTGTATAACGCTTTGTTTTTACTAATCCTAACTATTGCCAACTAAATGCTGGGTATCCTAACCACGACGTCTTTGTCTCTGTGTGACTGAATAAGGCTACCAGAGAACAATGGGGCGAAGAATGACCAAGTTATTCTCGCATTATATCGCGGCATCATTGACTTTCAATCTCGTGAGGTAGATTGTTTTTACCACTATCCATAACTTGATATGGCTCAATAGAACATACTGACTGGAATGATAACATACTGTAATATAAAAAGATTACGCTAAAACAATATTTAAGTGATTTGAACTCAACACATTATTTCATTTCCATTTTCTGAATACGTAGCCATATACTGAGACGCCACTGTAACCCAATGCCTCTTTAATAAATATTGGTGCATTCATGACCCGTATGTCTGAAGGATAATGGCAGTCGCGCGGACTTGTGGTCCTCATAAGTACTACGACGAACAGAGGATGTGTGCTTGGACCTCTGTAACTCTGATGAGATACGCTGTACAATTGAATCATATTGCTCGACTAGAATCAGTTTGGGATTACAGACACCGGAATGCCTGCCGTACTGCTTTCAAACTTGTCCAGTGACTCATTACTGCCACCGCATGAGCCGTCGTTGTCGGCCATGTTATTTACTGTGTTCTCGACCTGATAAAACACAGTGTCGTCAACACTGTTATAGTAAGTTGACCTTGTGTAGTCATATTGTCATTGCCATGTCACTGACACGATTTGTTGAATACTTGTTTAAAAGCAAACAAAGCATCGTGAAACTACTTGCAAATACGAATGCGCAAGAGGCTTCAAAGCTGCGTTACAATCATGCTGTGCAATCAAATATATTTCTGCTTGAATAGATGTATATAAGTCTGGTGAGAACTCACAAACAATCGCAATGGAAGTAGATCCCACTACAGCACCACTAGCAACACCGACTACAAAACACTACAGTGAGGACTCACTAACAACCGCAATGGAAGAAACAGACCCTTCTTCTACATCTAGGATTGGAGCAGATGACTTGTGGAACTCGCCAACATTAGGTAATTGATACACAGTAGGTTTTTATTGCAAAGCATGAGCATTGTATAAGAGCTACAATCTCAAACTCTACACAACAATTATCAGCTTGATCTACCAATGATCACGTACACCACATACCTTCATTTCCTCCAACTGTCGTTACACACTGTCTTTTTGACAAATAATAACTTGCTGTCTGTAAGTTGGTTTCTGCTTTATAAATGTAGCTTAAATAAACTTAAACACAGTTGTCCAGTAGTCCTGCAAAGAAAGTGTCATAGTTGATGCAGTTTTCTATATGATTGTCTGCTAACATGACCTGGTTTATTCCGTCGTAAACTTAAGCAAGTCCTCCATAAAGTAGCGGTTATGGTAGCAGCGAAACGCTATATGCCAACAAGCGCTACTCTTTTGTATTGAATTCATCTAGAAATCACTTATAATTCATACCAAGCAAACGATTCTGCAAAATGCATTACTGTTGTGCCTTCTTTAATTACATTTCCGGCTTTGTGTCCATTATCGGGTGGTTAAATTGCAAAGTTGTCAGTCCACGGAAGCAGTTACCGCAGCTATGTCTTTGTACCAATATGGGGATAAAAAATCAATAAATATCGATACATTTCTGCAGGTGATGCCATTTATAGTAGATATGGTACATCATCTACAGAACGCATGAACAGCACTGAACGCCCAAGTAAGTTCCAAACTACACCATTTCAAGGTTAAATTTGATTGAGCATTTGTTTTTGGCCACATAGTGACATGACATAAACGCCCATAAGCCGCCTTATCTTGTTTCTGTTTCTCAATCCAGCCGATCAAGCCGGTTATACAACAGACACTACTGATCAAATCGGCTATAATGATTCAAGTGACTGCCGACCTGCCAACAAAATCGCAATTGCTGGTGAGAGGAAGCTATGTTATGCGCCATTGGCTTTGCCGATTTTTCCATAATCAATCAAAGTCCAGTGCATTCACACCATCATACATAAGGTATCGGGTTGCAGCTTTCACAATCGGAATAATTGTTGCCATATGCGTCTTTGCTGGAGAACTTGTCTTTGCTCGTGTTCTACGGTACGCGACAGTCCATATCGCCCTTCAATTAAATGAATAAGACAATTTGTGTCACACTGGTTCAAAAGAAACACCTCGTTTTGCAGTGAGTCAACAGTGTCATTTATATTGATGTATCAGTACCCGAAGCCGACAACTCAACACATCATCAGTATGTGACCTCGTTGATAATCCAAGTATCAGTGTCGTGGATGACGTAAACGACGGTTATCTACGTCCTTTAGCTCTCCCCATGGAACCAGTCAGACCTGAAAACGCCCCAGTATTGAGACAGGCTATAAGCAGATTATCAAGCCACCAATACGATGTTATTGATGAAGACCCTTGTCGATCAATGATGATGCTGACGGCTATGAAGAAATCTCGGAGGAGACTGTTAATGCGTTCCCTCCAATTAGGAACATGTACTTGTCGATCATTGATGATGTGTCCGAAGCCAGGTATGCAGAGGAGTGATAATTATGCCTAAGATGTCAATGTTTATGCTCTGAAGATTATATATATATACATATGCATATATGTATGAACAAATATATAAAACATTACGTATATATAAACATATATATATATATAATATATATATATATATATATATATGCATATATATATATATATATATATATATATACATACAGATATATATATATATATATATATATATACACACACACATATATATATATATATATATATATATATATATATTTTTATAATATAGAGTTAGCTCCAACTGTTCAAGCGTGCTGTCAGTGGGGCTAATGCTGAAACGTTGTATGATTATTATCAATGGTGCTACCTTTGATCCGCAGCACAAGCACATCTGTACCAGTTTCAAGCAAGCAAACGAGTTCTTCAATACACCATTCAAAACTATCATATAGGCACGTTTGTTTAGTCCTTCCCAGTGTCAGTGGATTGCAAGCCTTTATTGCTATGGTTTCGGGATATAATCTAGCCAGCATGCAGATACATGGCATCCTAATCCCTAACATATACAAAATTACATAGAGATAAAGGCCACATTCACAAATTCCGCCCCTTGCAAAGGTTATGTTAAATGGCAAGATTTAAATATTTAATCCGTTGTTCTGGGCTTTGCTGAATATACAAATTGCCTCGCGTAAGTGATGCTATTATAGTCTAGTAACCACATTGAATAAATGTGTCATAAGTGGTTTTCTTGTATCAATTGCGCCACGCGCGGACATTTGAAAGGATGATCTTTGCATGTGAACTGATATATAATGAGCGAGACGTAAGTGCTGCATTTAGTTGATACATCATCTGAAATCAATATGTCGTCAGTCGGTCAGTTCTTCAACGTACGGACACCTATTAACATTTTCTTTAAATAAGTGAATGTACCTTAGTTTTTCGTCGTTGCCAAACACACACCACGCTAGGAGTAAGAAACGCAAACTGATAGACACAGGGATTATATAAAATCCATTATTGCCTAAACGATCTTGGGTATGATATACAGCATTTCTTATCTTTCAATCTTTCATTACTTAACATATGCAGTCAATCAACCGGAATATTTACTAGTAAGCCCTTATTGATGCATTTGCTACAAAGCGACTCGTCTACCACCAACATTCGCGTATCAACATTCGGTTGTGCTAGCTGCGAATGTTGTAATAAAAACTACAAGATTTGCAACATAGTCCCCTTTCAATATTGCACATCACATGGTTAAATGGTTACTGCATAAAATAAATCAACATATGTTATATCAAAATCGAAGTTGTCAGTCATTGATATCATGATGATTATATCGTCAATTACATTCCTGTTCAAAATACAAATTATACTAGCTAATAAAATATGTTTCCTTATATGCTAAATTGTTAGTGAGCTGATATTTCTCAATCTCGTTAAGCGTATAAATAAAGTAAATGCTCTCACACCATCAAGCACATCGAACCGGCAAGCTGAAGCAATTGCCAATGAAGTCCTTGTGATAGAATTCGGGTATCGTCGACACCTATGATGTGATATAGCACGGATAACATCCATTTGCAAAAGTATGTGCATATGATTTTATCATATGCACCGACTCCCACATAGTGCGAGTACAATGGCGATAAACATTTCAGTTGGGCCAGTAAATTAATATCAGAAATTCGTACATGTGTAATACGGTCCTGCATTGCTCTGATAAATGAGTATTGTTGATTGACCGAGGATTAGAGCGTGTGCTTATTTGCAATATATTTAACTAAAAAGAGCAAATATCAATGCAGTCATATCTAAACTGGTAGCAACACCTTCAATCATCTCTATGGACCAGTCGGTCCCACATCTAATGTCACAAGGTGCGTCGTTGCCAAATTATATATTTATGATACCTTCGGAGTTCACGAGCTGCCAACAACCTGCTTGAAGTCAGAATGATCCAGATATGGTAGAAAGTTCTTTATCGCTGCAATAGTTGCATGTTTATTTTAAATGTCATGGCAACCATGGTTTCATCTACGGTGTTCTTTTTATGCGAATGAAGTGGCCGTAGATTGGTGCGGCTCGTAATAACATGAGTGCAAGGAATATGTTGCCTTTTAGGCCTGCGTAACATCGGTCAAGATTAATATTGTGATGATACAAAGCGTATTTTGGGAAGATAAAGGTTGAACTAGAAAAGCACTTGCTGCTGCAGTCAATTAATTCACGAGTGGTGATTGTACTGGCACATGTGCATGAAAAGTAACCTGTTCACTCAAAATATGCTCAAGCATAGTGACAAGCCATGCAATATATATTGATAGAGCAGGATCAAATGTAACCCAGCATCATGCCACAAGTTTAACACAAAACTGTCTAGTGTCTAGTTAAACTATTCCCATCATCGTTAGGGGCCGGGAAATACAATTTCACTGTCAATTGTAAGCAATGGCTGTAGAACGGTATTGACGTGCAGATGTCATGAAAGGCTTTACGCGTCGATCGCGGGTGGTAGACGAACAATATAACTGCGGGTCTGATTGTGCTTATGGCACAGATGTGAACCTGCATCTCGGCTGACAGCACTTACGCTACAAATAACCTGTTCCACCGACAGTGTTTGAAAACAACATAAGGTATGTCATCATAAATGAACGATAACTAAAGTAGATTCCATGCACGTTCATCACCACGTTTATATATATATATATATATATATATATATATATATATATATATATATATATATATATATATATATATATATATATATATGTGTATATATGTGTGTGTGTGTATATATATATATATGTATATATGTATGTGTGTGTGTGTGTGTGTGTGTGTGTGTGTGTGTGTGTGTGTGTGTGTGTGTGTGTGTGTGTGTGTGTGTGTGTGTGTGTGTGTGTGTGTGTGCATTGTCAGGTGCTACATGCCTTGAATGGCGTTGGATGATTAGTGATGTTGTGCAATGCAAGAATCTTTAGCTAAATGGGCCGCATGCTAAATAAGCGGTATTGTGTCATAACGCATATGAAGATCTTATTGCTAAACTGCACAGCTTTTCTTGTGTCGCTTGCCTGCACAATACAATTAAATAGTTTTCACTAACCAAATTGACAGAAAACACCTTCCTTCAAATGCGTTCCACTGAACAAACCCGGCTTCGGGCCCATAGTGTGCATGAGGAACTGCCAGGAGACATTTCAGACAAATGCCACAGCTGGGTGGTGTTAATATGTTCCATGGTGCTGCAATTTATGGTGATCGGCCTTGTATCGTCCAGTGGGGTGCTACTCGAGGAATTGCGTGAAGTTTTCAACATCAGTCCGGCTCAGGCCTCTTTGATGCTAGCTTTGAATAGCTTAATAGTTTCCATTGTCGGTGAGTTTGCATCCTTATCAGTGTATTCTTATCTTATGCATTTTATTTATTAACATGCCATGTACCTCCAAACTTGTTGAGTGCTAATTAACTGCATGTATTTATAAATATTACAGTTCCAGTAGGTGGATGCATTAGCAATATATTGAGCTATAGATCCTCAGCAATCGCAGGGAGCGTCATTGCTGCAATAGGGTCGTTTTTATCGGCATTTGCAAAAAGCTTCAAGTCACTGACTTTCTTCTATGGAATAATCACAGGTATTATTAAAAAACATAATTCATAGACACACTGATTTTGCATGTAATTGAATAATTTGCTAAGTAGATTTTGCTTTGTTTCGCCTACAGGCTTTGGCATGGCATTGATATACGCTCCTGCAGTTCCTGTAGTCGGTCTCAGCTTCCGGAAATGGAGATCAGTTGCTTTAGCTTTGTCTGTGACTGGGGGCGCTTTAGGATTAACTGCTATGCCACTGGTTATACGATTTTTGATAGATCGGTATGCATGGAGAGGAATGTTCATCATTACTTCTGGCCTGTTTCTGCAATGTTGTACATTTGGAGCTCTGTTGACACCTGTCTACCAGAGACCCTCAAATTGCCATCCCAAATCAAATAAGGATCTCTGTTTAAATGGAGCATTTATAATTCATGTTACGAACAACATGTTATGGGCGGCGGGTCTTGCCGTTTTGCTCTGGTTCCTACCTGACTTTGCAGTAAGTAGAAACATGACTTCTCAGCAAGGAGCATTGTTAATCACATTCATTGGCTTAGGAGATGTAATTGGGCGCCTAGTAACAGCTTTCGTGATGCATATAAAGCCAAATGTGAATCGACTCTTATTCCATACCATAGTCACAGTCATTGGAGGAATATGTATTAGTTTACTGCCGGCGCACGAAACATTCTGGTGGTTTGCCTCCTTGTCACTGTGCTTGGGACTTATGTACGGCCTTCTCTACGCAACATTGCCTGCTGTAGCCGCCGATCTACATGACCTTAACAATTTGACCTCAGTTTATAGTTACTTATATTCAGCACAGAATGTTGCTGGTGTCATATGCCCACCAATTGCAGGTACAACTCGTTGGTATGATAATAATATGATTCACGTCAGCATCACTGATCTGTTTAATGTTCGCTAATGATATACCTTCTGTCATACAGGGTGGCTATTTGGAGTCAGTGGAGGTTACACGGTACCATTTGTTTTGGGCGGGTTTCTCTACTCATTTGCTGGAATCTTGATGCTGGTTGTCAAATGCTCACGCTAACGGTAAATGCTATTTGATCATTAACCAAATGAAGAGGACAATTGTACAGTGGCTCAGTAGCAGCGTTCCTTCTAGCAACATGATGATGTTGATGATGATGATGATGATGATGACGATGACGATGATGATGACAACGACGACGACGACGACGATGATGATGATGATGATGATGATGATGATGATGATGATGATGATGTTGATGATGATAGAAAACAAGTGGAGTATCTGTGATGCAGGACAATTTTACTTCGCAAACCAGTTCATTTATGACTAATCACATCTCTTGCCTGCAGTAGCTACAACTGTGCACATTATTTAGAGGTACATCCTTACCGAATACTCAATGTTATTGATCAAATTATTCTTCTAATCCACTCAATGATTATGCAATTATGTGAATACATCAAAGATAAATATGTCATAACTTCTCTTCTGGATCATTCCACATAACGAATGAATGGTTTTTCAAATGCGGAATAAAGGGTACGTAATTGACAAGCGCATGGCAGCATCTAAGCCAACATGTGTTATCATTGGTTTAGCCAGAATTTTTTTTTTTATTATTATATTTTTTTTTTTTTTCTCCAGTCAAGGTTTTTCGGGCTTTTCTCCGGAACGGTTAAAAATATCAACATGAAATTTTGGGGAATGATAGATCAAGTTGAGACACAACTGGCGATCCAGTTTGACGCGCATGCGCAGTGTTGGAGGCTTATGGGATTGATTTTTCGTCGATTTTTCCCCCATTTTCTGTAACTATTTCCTCCATAACTACTGCAGTTACGAACATATGAATTATATGGTTGTAACAAGCAATTATCGTAGCATGGAATAGGCGAAAAAAATACTTGTTTTCATCTTTTGTACTTTGTATAATAACATATATTTTAGAGTACCTATCGCGATTTTTGTTACGAGTTCTCTCCTCGCTGATATCTCTGAAACGGCTGTATTTACGCACATGAAATTTTGTCAGTATTTAGAACTTGGCCTCGTGATAATGATTGTAACAGTATTTTTAGCATTCACAGTAACAAAAAACAGTAAAAAGGACGATTAGTTTCAAGGTTTTCTACTGCAGCAGCTTAGCGGCAGGCTAACAGCAGTTCGTGTTTAAGTAGGCCAAACCTTACGTAATCGACCAGAGGCCTTGGCTGGGTTTGCATTGACTTGGGTAGGGGGTCATGTCAAAACAGGCTAAACCTTACGTAATCGACCAGTGACATTTATCACTTTCGTCCGCTCAATATTGACTTGGCAAAGGTGTCATGTCAAAACATCTAAGCGGCAGCTTATAATAGTGCGCGTTACCAGCTCTTCTCGGTCCGTGTATATACAGTTTTTTGTCTCAGCGACAGTGTGCACTGGATGTCCCAATGCAATCAAAGCGTGTATATTTATAGTGCGCGTTACCAGCTATTCTCGGTCCGTGTATATACTGTCTTTATGTCTCAGCGACAGTGTGCACTGGATGTCCCGGTGCAATCAAAGCGGGTATATATACACAAACACGCATACACGCACATATATATATATATATATATATACACACGGTTTCCGATGCCAAGCTTCCGAGCGCCGAGCAGCTATCTATAAATAGCATATATATGTGAATATTTATAAGTGTGTGTGTTTATATACGTATATATCTATATATATATAAATATATATATATATATAAATATATATATATATACATATATATATACATATATATATACATATCTGTATATATATATATATATATATATATATATATATATATATATATATATATATATATATATATATATATATATATATATATATATATATTTCATCTGTTGTGTTCACGAGCTCTGGCACACCCGCATACACATACACACACACACACGCACACGCACACACACTGAGCACTCCCAAAAACATTCTGACAAGCATCAAGTTTTTTCTTGGCGGCTGTATATACACACAATCGGCCCCTATCAGTTTAGCGATAGATACGTTTTGATTTGCTAATAATTGACCTAAAAGCTGAATGTTGCTTTATGTCAGCCCGATGAGCATCATCACACAATGGCCATGTTATTGACATGATTTGCTGGTCCATGGATATGAACATAAAATTAATTCTACATAGAATAGTGGCAACCTGTCTGTTCTTTCGTGTTATTCTGATACAGAAATATACATAACAGACCATAGAAATCCCAAAGATGACGACAAATGCTATAGACAGAAACTTCCATGTGAACAATCATATATTTACTATAATCATACATATGCGATGAAATCGAAAGCAGATTGTTCTCTTAAATCAATAACCTTAAAGTAAGCTCAACAACGATATAATGACAAAGTCTCTTGACATAAATTAACACACTTCAATTTTTCTATATAACAAGCACAGCCATCTCTACAGTAGGATGACACTATACCTGCCAAAACCTCTAAAGCTGCAACTCAACACAGCTTTTACAATTTGAATTATACCATGCTAGCAATACTAAATGCATTCTGCGGCAATTATTTACCTGCTTGCACTTGTCCTGTTGTAAGCTATGTGGTTGCATCTCTGGTCTTATGTCCTGTAACATCGTGCAAAATATATGTTAACATAAACTGTTCTGTTCGCTAAATCGTACAGGCAGTTTTGATAGCATTCTCATTGCTGTGTCATAAGCGCTGGATGCAGTTTACATAGAATAGGCAAACGCTGTGTAAGTCTCGGTTATCAATTATACATAATTTCATTGATATGAATATGGATTGCATAAATGCACTTCACTAGGCAATAGCTGTGTATGTTTTGGTTATCAATTTTATATATTTACTAACCAATGCACCCACATATTTACACATCATTAACGCAACTCATTGACTGATTCGCATATTCACACACTCACTGGCTTACTAACCGACGCACTCATCTATCCACTCGCTCACTAACTGGCTAACTAACTGACCTCGTCACCACACGCATAGTAACATTCAAAAATATACGTTCATTCAATCCATTTCTCTCCCGCGCACATCCAACCATTAAACCAGTCATTCCCCTACCAAACGTAGGAAGTGTAGAATAGAGATCAACTTCTAATCCCTCACTCCCTTATGGAATGTGACAATCGTACAAATCGCCGTTTATTCAATATTTCTCACCCGCTCACGGCCTTTATCTCACTCTTACTTACAGACGCGCTACTACAACCACACATTTACTAATTCTCATCCTCTTCTGCTTACTCGCCCATGCACCGAACCATTCACCCACTCACTCGCTAACTGGCCGTCTAACCCACCCATGCAATAACGCACACTATACCACTATCAGTTGCACATTTATTCATTCACCCCTCTCCCCCATACCCGCACACATTCATTTATTCTGTCAATAGTTCATCCAACAGATCCCTCACACTCACTCGATCTATCATACTCTCCCAACCTCTCAGGTGGGTAATCATTTACTCATTCACTTATTCAATCATTCTACAAGACGCACTCACAGCTCAATCAAGTATATCACTTCCTACAATTTCACCCGAGTAACCGATTCAACCTCATATTCACTTTACTTGCAAATCATGGAAGCTTCGTCGTGCAGTTACTCAATCATCAAATCATTCACCGACTAAATCAAATGAAATAACTCGCATCAATCAATATCAAATTTGCTTATGAGGACACACACGAATTCTCGCAATAACACACGTGATGCAGTATGGCTGCGGTTCACTTGATTCAGTTTATTTCAACAGGAACCAAATTTTCAGATATATGCTTATTGTTTGATCAGTAGCACAGCTTTTCTTGGATGAGGATTTTTGTCGAAAGACCCCTGTAAACATCTTTAGTTAGGCAATTGTCATGTACAATATCAAGCTGGAGACATATGGGGTAACCGCTGTTTATTCTGTGTAGCGGGTCGAAATATTTCCTCGTGACATGTAAATTTGTGCTTTAAAGCCACTAACCTTGTGTCAGATGTCCATTTAATACGAAATAAACATTCCCAGGACTCATCGGTTCATGTTTAAGAATGCCATACATGTCTGACTGGCGTTGTAAACCTCAAATGCATATTCTATGGGTTTACTTTTCTGTCACAGTATGCCCTAACTCAATCAATAAAGGCTCACCTGGATGTGTGCCTCATATACAACAATGCATGCTAAAGCATTCATTTGCCGCAACCACAATAAGGTGACCCTTATCATAAAACAAACAGACTTCTGTGACTATTAATCAGAGCGACAGTGTATACTAGCTTGCTGTCACTGTTTATACAGTGGTGGATGTGAACGCCCTATGTATATATGGTGTTTATTACTTCGTTTGGGTTCCTATTGAGGGTTCAGTCAGCTTCCTCAAAAGGTTTATATACATGGTGAATGGTTGGCAGCGCAAATGGACTTATATCAATTCAACACATCAGTATTGTAATATCGCAAACCCACTTACTAACTAGCTTCTGAACTCGCATGTGCGCCAAGTCGCAAGCTTCCTCGTTCTCACTTTACTCCTGCACCCACCATGGTTGTACTTTGGGAAGCTGCTTCTGTGGAAGAGGAAGATGATACATTTAGGGAGGTAACATTTGTAAGCGTAACTCTGTATTCAGGACAATGTATCAATTATTTATTGTATAAGAGGATGATAATATAATTAAAACTCGATGGGAATGCAAATGTGTGTGACAATATTCTTTATGGGTTCCCTTGTTACAGGTTTTAAATGCACAAAACACCAGTTGTGCAATGAGTACGACGTGGTTACGCAGCTGCAATGTGTTTGCACTACACTCAATTTGGTGAAACATTCTTAATTTGAGATATAGTGAATTTCACTAAAAACATTATTTATGAAGCAGAACAAATGCAAATAGGCGAAAATATATATCAAATCTTTGTGCGGTATTGAATGATAGTATTGTTGATACATGTGAGTGCCCCATTCCATCTCGGATAACAACCGACAGGACACGGTCCATTGCAGTAGATACATATGTTATTATCTAGACAGTTACATGGTGCGTTACAGTTAGACCCTGGCTACATACTGCAGAAGAGAATGGCCATGTTGAACACGTTTGTATCGATGGTGTTTTGCATTATCTAACACAAACCAGACGTGGACAAATTCAGTAATGTTAATTTTCTACACTTCAAAGTCAAAAAGGTAGCAGTTCCTGTAACTGACACCCTTTAAACAAGTATAAATATATAACCTGTCAACATCGGTAATTCATATAATGCCCAGCTGATTTGACCTTGCAGTTGCTGGTAGGTTTATCAACCACCTTCAAGCTCTGAGAAATATATTTGAAGGCTTGTTGAGGATATTATGACTGACCCCCCTTCACCCTCCGCCCTCTCTGACAAGATAACCCACGTTCACCAGTGGCAAACCTGCTGTCCGTACTGGATATAAATTCAGCCATATTGGCCAATTAGGAGAGTTATTTTATTACGTGCGCGAGCTCCCACCCTGACATGAGATTCCGTAAGTTGAGTAGGTAGTCATCGATGAAGTGATGAAGAGGGCTTCGCTGGGTCACATAGCGATGAAATGATGAAGAGGGCTTCACTGGGTCACATAGCGATGAAATGATGATGAAGGCCTGACTGGGTCAACTAGTGATGAAATGATGAAGAGGGCTTCACTGGGTCACATAGCAATGTAATGATGAAGAGGGCTTCACTGGGTCACATAGCGATGAAATGATGATGAAGGCTTCACTGGGTCACATAGCGATGAAATGATGAAGAGGGCTTCACTGGGTCACATAGCGATGAAATGATGAAGAGGGCTTCACTGGGTCACATAGCGATGAAATGATGAAGAGGGCTTCACTGGGTCACATAGCGATGAAATGATGAAGAGGGCTTCACTGGGTCACATAGCGATGAAATGATGAAGAGGGCTTCCCTGGGTCACATAGCGATAAAATGATGAAGAAGGCTTCACTGGGTCACCTAGCCATGAGATGATGAAGAAGGCCTGACTAGGTCAACTAGTGATGAAATGATGAAGAAGACTTCACTGGGTCACCTATATGATGAAACTTCACTGGGTCACAAAGCGATGTAATGATGAATATCAAATTATATAGACTGACCCTATGAGAATCTACTATGTTTAATTATGAATTAAAATCTCACAGATCTCCTTTTATTAATTTTGCTGGTTATATGATGATATAGACTTCACTGGGTCACTCGATGAAATTATGACCATTGTATCATAAAGGATCAATGTATGCTCCCTTGCTGGTCGCAGCTGGATAAGACCCAGCGAGAACGCCACCCTGGTTGGGTCTCATCGTTTCATCGATGAACTAACTTATGCAAAAAGGAGAACCGGAGAGTGGGTGGGGGCAGATGTTTACTGATAAGAAATAAATGCAGTGTGAGCCAGTGACCAAAGATTTGATGTATCGGCGCTTTTGCCCAGTAGCAAGAATCTAGTTATCTCAGCTGGACAAGTTGTCCACCTCAATGTTAGCAAAGTGTATTCCTAACATATCTTTAATGCCACCTGATTCACGTCGACATATCCCTTTTTCGCCTGTTCCCGGCGATTTATCAATAAAGGAAGATGCTTTTATGATATCCAGAGTAACCCCTCCTCCTGGAAGCAGCTGTGCACCCATGTGTTACGAATTCTCTTGTGTATAAACATTTAATGGCTCCGTGTTTCTGACTTGACGAGTGCATTTAATACTTCATCAGATACCTTAAAGGCAGCCTGTCTTTAACACCTCTACCCCATAAACTCTGGGCTAATAAGAGTGTATAACAGAGCTTAAGAAAGACTATTGTTCCTCCTATGGCATGGAAGATGCGTTGAGTTAGAAAAGGAATACCGTATATCTTGTCCTCGATGGCATAGATAACTGAAACGTTACAGTAAGTGCAAATCAAATTTCAGCTATACGGGGCGTGGTCACGAGATCCAGGGACGCGAATGTGTGTAAGCTTTGTTGGTAGTGTAGCACACCGACTCGGCCCTGAAACGCATAAGGCGATAATCAAACCGAAGTAAATGGAAACGAAGCGAATGCTGCATGACGTGCGATATATCAGAAGTTTAGTCTAGAAGCTTAATAGCGGGTTAATTTTTGAAACTCAAGTCGATCAGGTGACTGAAGCTGAACTTGGAGCATTGATTTGCCTCCAGCCATAACCAGTTGTATTACCCTACACAATTCACTTACCTATATGACAGACTATTTCGACACTTCAAGCAATGGTAGATGGAATCAATTATCAATGGCAGATCAATTTAGTTGACATTACAATCAGGTATTGGCACATATTGATCTATGGCGGCTTCCTGTTTACGTAAAACATCAGAGCACAATACGTCATTTGTTTACATGACATTACCTTCCAATCAAGTATGTCTGTCCTGTTTCTACCTTTGGGTACAGCAGTCGATTCATATTGATAGCCCCATTCAACATTTCAAGATGAACCCTAAGTGACCGAAAATATAGTCGTTTACGCAATACCTGAGTCAAATAAACCTCATTATTTCAAAACCCACTTTTCAAATGATTCATGTCAGCAGCATTGATAATTGACACCAGTGAGCATAGGTAAAAATAATGCTTGGTAAAGATAATGCGTACAGTTACAAAAACACAAATTAACCTGCTATATGTGGTTGATCAAGCACAGCATCATAAAATAGTTCTCTTTCTGTCCAGCAAACCGGAAGACATCATGCCCCACTACCGACGCTCTGTCATCATTACAGGAACCGTGTGTTTCAGTGTGCTGTTGGTTGCTTGGTGGAATAGGAATACATTATATCCGCCGCCAGAGGGTCAGGATATCGCGCCTCTGACATCAATACACAGTAACCTTGCCCAGCCTACGTTGCGGCGCAACTTTGTTACTCGCCATATCTCTCTTAACAACAATGCATCTTCAAACCTTTATGATGTTGTCAGCAAACACAGCCATACTGGCACGATCCCAACGAGCGAATTAGACATCATGGAATTGATTGATCCTTTTGCGACTGGTTGCGGAGACGGAATCGCTAAACCAAGGTCAAGTACAATTGAGATTCTTTTGTGGCCAGGCAAACCCAACTGGCACCGCATGGGAAAAGCACAGAAAATATGCCACATTGCAGATAGAAATGTCTGTACATTTTCAACGGATCCAGGGACCTTTCATAATAGTGATGTCATCATGGTGGAAGCTTTCAAAACGATATTGTCACCAATTAACTTTATCAAAAGTCGATCTCGTCATCAGAAGCTTATATACCACCAACAAGAAGCTCCATATATTTCTTGGAATTTTGGCTGGCAGGGTACCCAGCATGATTTCACTCATGCGTTCAATATCACAAGTACATTTGCCTTCGACTCAGACGTTCCATTCTGGACAGAAGAGGAGGTCATTCAACAGATTAACAAAACAAAGCTAAGAGAGCTCCAGTCTTTGAATATCAATTACGCTGCTAACAAAACTAAGATGGTGGCTTGGTTTGTCAGTAACTGCAATGCTCAGTCCCAGAGGGATAAGTATGTCAAGGTAAGGCCAACATTGCATTATTCACTACCCCTGCAGTCCCAGAGGGATAAGTATGTCAAGGTAATGCTAACATTGCATTATTCACTACCCCTGCAGTCCCAGAGGGATAAGTATGTCAAGGTAATGCTAACATTACATTATTCACTACCCCTGCAGTCCCAGAGGGATAAGTATGTCAAGGTAAGGCCGACATTTCATTATTCACCGCCCCTGCAGTCCCAGAGGGATAAGCATGTCAAGGTAAGGCCGACATTGCATTAACCACTACCCCTGCAGTCCCAGAGGGATGAGTATGTCAAGATAAGACCAACATTGCATTAACCACTACCCCTGCACAAATGTGCATCCATAAATAAAACGCGACTTGCTTTGGTGTTTATTATGTGTACAGGAGTTACAGAAATTCATCTCGGTGGACATAATGGGTCGCTGTGGAAACACATCCATTGGATGCGGGGGGCGGATGCAATACGCAAACTGTGACTCGGATTTCCTGTCTAAGCAATATAAGTTCTATTTGTCCTTCGAGAACAGCATTTGCCAAGATTACGTCACTGAGAAACTCTGGCGCATCGTCGCCAATAAGAAAGCCAATGTTATTCCAATTGTTCTTGGACGTGCTAACTACTCCAAACTTCTGCCTCCAAAGACGTACATTGACGTAAAGGATTTTGACTCACCAGAAGAGTTGAGCAAGTTTTTGTTTACCATAAATCATAATGACGACATGTACAACGAATACATACAGCGCAAGAAAGCTATCATACAAAAACCTGTACCATTTATGTATGGCTCCAAATCTGCAACTTATATCTCGAGGCTATGTCGTTACCTGCACGCTTCGCGGGGGCAACTCTCCAAAATAGGAACTAGTGGTGATGCTCAGGAGTATTGGAACGAGGACAAAATGTGTAAGACGTTGTCGCAGTTTTTAAACCGAACGGACACAATCGGACAAACCATTTACTAGATTATGTTATTCGGATGGGTTCTTACACATTTTGAAACAGCGTTTTTGTTACCTGCTGTAGTATTCAACCCGCAGCATATTTTACGCATGCCTTACTTAAATTGTCAGTGGGCATGTTCCGATCTTGCCACAACACCACACCCCGATTGATATACAACAGAGTCAATATAGGAGGTATATGTACATTATGTAAGTTTATTTGCATCAAGCGACTAACATGTGTCGAAAGGTTTAGGACAAAGTGAAACAAAGTTTAGGACAAATGGCAGACAGAGCATTATGATTGTCCAAAGAATGCGTAGGGAGAAGCAGCACGGCTAGGAAGTGCGTTATGGCCTTTAAATAGCTGAATCATATGATAGAATACGGTAGGTAAGGATGGATAAGATCTTGTACATGATAATTGCATATAAGGGAAATTTCATTAAATATGATAGAGATATTTCAGCTATTGCGTATTTATAAGACCACTGTACAGTCAAACCTGTCTAATCAGGTCGGTCAAGGGACTGGGCCAGAGTGACCTTTATGCACAGGTGACCAGATTATACAGGTGACCGCTCCTATCTTTTACATACATGTAAATTCTCAAGGGACTGAAACTGAGCGACCGGTATATACAGGTGACCGCGTTGTACAGGTGACCGGTAACACAGGTTTGACTGTATTTCAATCGTGCTTCACGCCTGGGGAACCAGATAGTGATTTTGTGCGATGCGATTTATGCTGGCAATCCACCAGAATGCAACTCTCCTGCAAAGTTTATGCTGGCAATTCACCAAAATGCAACTCTCCTGCAAAGTTTATGCTGGCAATTCACCAAAATGCAACTCTCCAGCAAAGTTTTTGCTGGGAATTCACCTAAATGCAACACTCCAGCAAAGTTTATGCTGGCAATGCACCAGAATGCAACACTCCAGCAATGTTTATGCTGCCAATGCGTCAGAATGCAACACTCCAGCAAAGTTTATGCTGGCAATGCGTCAGAATGCAACTCTCCAGCAAAGTTTATGCTGGCAATACGTCAGAATGCAACTCTCCAGCAAATTTTATGCTGGTAATGCAACAGAATGCAACTCTCAAGCAAAGTACAGACAATGAAGAGTTAAAACAAAACCCTATTCTTAGGAGATATTGTCAAATGATGGCTGTACTACTGCCTGCTGCTCCACGTGAAATAGGCCGATTCGTTACTTGCTCCACTAAGTCAACAAAAGCTTGGACATTATCTGTAGCACGACCTATGAGTTGGCTAATCACGACTTGTTCATCGTTGATGCCGGAATACGTTTCCAAGATTTCCTACGATCCTTCCACATGCTGTTTCATGGCGGGCCCATGCTGTTAATTGTCAATGGCTCTTATATATATATATATATATATATATATATATATATATATATATATATATATATATATATATATATATATATATATATATATATATGCATATATATATATATATATATATATATATATATATATGCATATGCATATATATATATATATATATATATATATGCATGCATATATATATATATATATGCATGTATATATATTTATATATGCATATATAAAATATATATATATATACACACACATATATATCTATTCACACACACACATATATATATATATATATATATATATATATATATATATATATATATATATATATATATATATATATATATATATATATATATATATATATATATATATATATATATATAACTCCCCGCTAAATCTCCCAACAACATCTCTCCTTAAACCTCGCCACACACAGCCTCTTATCCCGTTCAATCATGCCCATACCTATCTATGCTCAACCCATACCCACAAAAACCTGTTGGATGCAACGCTCGGTCGCGCGGACTATGGAGACAACATCTCTCTGCCAAACCCTTTCCCGCATAAACCTGGTGGTTGCCTCTCTCTGCCAAACCATTTCCCACAAAACATCTCCTTAAAGGTAATTTGAAGGCTATCTTCTCTCCTTAAACCTCGCAACACATAACCTCTTCTTACGGTCAATCATGCCCATACCTCTCTTTGCTCAACCCCTACCCACATAAACCTGTTGGATGCAACGCTTAGTCGCGCGGACTATGGAGACAACATCTCTCTGTCAAACCCTTTTCCGCATAAACCGGGTGGTTGCCTATCTCTGCCAAACCATTTCCCACAAAACCTCTCCTCAATGCACCCCCCTCCCCCCCCCCCACCCACAGATTGCTTGGGTTGCCATGGCCCAAGGGTTGGGCTTGGTTCTTTCTACAGTAATTAGAACGAACACAAACTGTCTTAAATATGTAGCGACAGCACTTTTGATGTAATTGCCATGTATCCATCTTTTGTTTTAAAGGTTACATTCTTGTACCTGACCAAACACGTGTTTAGGTTTCAGTTATGACTTGTTTATTATTATTATTTTTACTGGTTATTGTCTTGATTTGATGTTTTTGTGTTTGAGTATATTTTGGGTGCTAAACAATATTTAAGAAGGGTTTTGACAATATTTAGGGGTTTCTTTTAGTTAAAGTCATTTTCTCGTGTTGCATCATGGGAAATATAGATAATATTATTATTAGTAAATAGCATCTTCCGGTTGTTTGGATCGCGCTACATTTCAAAAGTCATCTCTTGAACATTTGTGGTTTGCCAAGGTTTGTTGTGTTTACTCATGCTAGTTAGAGATTTATATAATCCCATGATGTTATTATTTATTTAATGTGTCACGTGTTCATCTGGGGAGGGTATATATAGGGATGTTTTCATGGGTTAAGGAAGACCTGTACATGGCCAAAAGAAGCCGAACAGCGTTAAATTTGGAATCAACAACAACAACAACAAGTTAAGGAAGACTCGTTGCCAGCCAGCGAGCACTCATCTCTTCTTGCTGCTCTGCCCAGCTCACCTCGCGGCCGCTGCTTTGTCCAGCTCATTTTGCTGCCTGTTCAGCATTGTGCTTGCCAGGTCAGGTTATTAACCCCCATTTTTCGGGCTGGGGATGTCATTGAAACTATGCATATGTTCTATATTTTATTAGCTCGTTTTTAGGTTGCCGCAAATAAACACTGTTATTCTAATTCAATAACCTTGTTGTCATTTACTGATCAAGCCTGACATTACCGCTGATGTTACACGCTACAAATTAGCCGTGCACGACGTTGTGCACGACGTTTATTAACGTCGTGCGATGATCGTAACCAAATGCGGCGCGACAATACATGAGTTTCAATAATACACGATTATTACAGACACGTACATATGAAGAATAATTTTTCACATAATTGAATGTTTATTAACAAGTTGAGTTAGTTTACGTGTGAGATTTCGTCAAAGGCGATTTAATCCAGCCACACAAATTCTGAAAAGTTCATGTTTATTTTGAACGACAAGATCGGTTTCTGCGCGCATGCGCAGACAAGGTTCTCCACAAGCGAACTTTTTCTTTCTGAATTTTATTATTTAAGTATATGAGTCATTTTGTCAATGATTATCTTTTGGAAATATCTACTTTGAAGGGCGATATGTATTCAACGATATCACATTTACATTTAAAAAAAGATAACACATTGATTCCCACAGTCTGGAGGGGGCACTTGGCCTTGTCCTGCGTAGGGGTGTGCCCCGGCATCTCAAAAATCTGTACCCGTCATACAAGGTAAAAATGGCAAGAGCATACCCCATCCTACAATTATGAGGTCAACAAAACCCGTCGGGAGGCCGAAAAAAACCTACCCCGACACATGTATACTACCGCTTTATAATTAAGTGCCCCCTCCCCCGGGACCTGCAGCCACATGGCGAGTGAAAATGAAACTGCGTAATGTGACGTCATATCTCCAAAACTGGGGCTGCCGTGAACGAAAGTTGTGATTCTAAAAGTTCATTTGACAATTGCTAAATAATCACGAGACAGTGGATAACCAAAATAGTCCGGTTTAGCGGATATTCATCTTATTTGTCGACATATATATTTACGTAAGTACACAACATTGATGAGAAGCTATATGCACGCGAAATACAAAAATTGCCACACGACCCACATATCCTCAATCACGACGGTATATATTTATATTACCGTCGTGCGCGGCTAGCTACAAATATATGTTTCTGTGTTTAATGGTGATATAATGATGTTATAATAAACGTCTTGATGAAAATGCTTCACTGTCATTGCCAGGTGACCGTTGGGTCATTTGTGAACCCAATTGGTATCGCATCGATTCTTTGACATTATGTATGATGATACTGATGATAACAGGGGATGATTATGTACAACACTACACCAATACCAACAGACAGTTCTAATTGACAATCCTTATAATCATATGATTACTGGCGATTGGTGGTGAACAATTAGTACTTGACCATCATAAGCGGTCAAACCCAGCCCTATCCCAACTCCCTGCTCTACTTAGTTAGGATAGAGGAAGCAACTAATTGGTCGAGTTCTAGGTAAGCTTTCTGTTAATGCAGCAGCTGCACACTTAGGAATTATTTGAGGAGTAGTTGCATCCTGGCTACTCATCATGCTATTTACTTTCCCCAAACATCAAAGGGTGTTGTTTGCAGCTGATGTTGGTATATCATTTTTGGTACTTGAGAAGATAACAGATCTTAATCACTATCGTGTTTCCCAAACGGGTAAAGGAAATTCAATTTGAAGGCTCCCTTTGGTAGCACGATGATATTGTTGGTCCAGAAAGATCCGTTTAGGTAGTTATTTTGGTGCTGTCTGGCCTTGGTCCTACAGATTTTGTGTGTGACTGTCCGTATCAACATTGAGACATGTGTAATTAACTTATATATCCACCAAAAAGTATTTGACAAGTATAGCAGGCCTGATAGCTTCTTGACTTTCCGTAGTCTACAAAACATATCATAAGTATATTTTAATGTACAATCGATCCAGCCTTGCAATATTATTTTTCACAAGCATGATTATGCACATCTAAACAATATCCGCCCATTGCTCACAGAGATACAGATCAGCAGATTGGTAGATATGTCGCAACATTATCGCCCTGTTCTTGCCTTAATTTTGTACATTAAGACATTTCATCTACTCATATGATCTGGCGCTTGAGGTAGATTATTTTTAACAACCTCCATGTAGCTGTGCGGTAATTTAGTAGCCAAGGATGCTTCATGAATATGCAGGAGATCAAAATGGTTGGATATTAATGGCCTATTCAGATGTCTGAGGTGACTACGGAACTATTGTGTTACCTGATACGGATCTTGCCATCATTGGCGAGATGAAACACTCGTTCCATTGTCACCTGTACCTATTATCGCATCAAGTTTTAGCAACTTTGTTAAGGCGAGACGACCTCCCGTTGTCATTACGAAAACGACATACTTTCATTACCTCTGACACCACCCACTGCAATGAAATACAGCAACAGTGATTGTCACAATCAAATAGATTGACACTGATCTCTCCTTTCAGTGATTGTCACAATCAAATAGATTGACACTGATCTCTCCTTTCAGTGATTGTCACAATCAAATAGATTGACACTGATCTTTCCTTCCAGTGATAGTCACAACCAAATAGATTGACATTGATCTCTCCTTTCAGTGATTGTCACAATCAAATAGATTGACATTGATCCCTTCATTCAGGTATGGAGAGCTCAATTCTATATGACCGAATTTGTTTTGTGTTGTATATGAAATGCTTCCAATGCAATCAGCGCACCTCAATTCCAAAGAATGACTCCACCACTGTTTGTGCTTCAATATAGATGAATGGTTTATCGGCAAAATCAATCACAAGTGAACGTCTATTGTCACTGTGATTCGGTGCTCTAGACATATACCAGGTTCATTTCACGGCTAGCATCAATTTCAACTTAACTTATACCGGTGCTGTCGCCGCAAACTCAATCTACCTAACCATCAGATCTATATCTGAAATGACATTAGCCTCTTGTATTAAGCACCTTACCAGTAAACGATTAAAAGAGACATCGGAACATGCAATATGACCTTCCTTAATACCAGACTGTAACAAGCCCCCTCTGTATCGACTCCCCATACGTCGTCTTACACCAGGCGTGGAGCAGCCACATCTGTCGCTTAAGTTCTGCACATTTCCAAAGCGTAGTTTTCTACGGCAAACTAGATTCACATCATTAGGTCTTTGATATAATTTTACTTCTTGTAAATATCTTTCATTACGTCTCAAACAGGGTCTACCTTCAATGTTTGTATTGATTTGATCTCCTATTGTGGTTTGTATGAACATCATTTGAAGATTCCCTTCAATTTCCATAGAAATCCCAGCAATGGAGTTATACCCGTCCCCAAGTATTACATCAGATGTCTTAAGTTAAAACCTTTTCGATATCCTACCGGAGTAGAAGATTCAGGTTGAGGTCATCCAGAGGTCAATGGCATTTGTTAGGACAGTTCCCAAACTATAAAGGAGTTTCTTGTTCAGTATATATCAGTGCGACTCGGGGAACATAATGATGTAGTTTCTTTATGCCATCCGGTTAGCGTTTCAACGGCTTGTTATAACAACATTTACAGTCCGCTGCTCCATCACAGGCGTACCTATCTCATAGTTTGCGCGAAATAATTATGAAATTGTTGAATGATCATTCACAATTCCAGTGATATGTCCCTTTTAATGTCCTCCCAAGCCAGCGTATAGTGAGCTTACAGAAAAAGATTTAGCAAATGATCCTGCTCGTGAGTGAGAGAGAGAGAGAGAGAGACAGATAGGGTGACTCTGGGCGCCCTATAAACAGGCGCTGAAATCAAGGGCATCGCTATGATGAGAAAGACCGCTTAACACCGACCACAGCGCGGCGTTTTTTTAGACTGTAGTTGGTGTGGTGTGTACATTTAAAGAAGAAGCGTTTAAGGCCAGACAGGTGATTGTCGTGCCTAAGTGGATGCATTGATGTTAACGGAGTACTGAGCGTGGCCTTCTCTTATCTCTCTGGTCAGCCCAGCGATACGCGCACTACATAATGTCGTAAAGTTAGACGAACCCAATCAATCATTGGTAATCTGATTACATAGGAGACCCATGGATCGACAAATTACATACATTCCCCATGCCTCCCGGTAAATAGTAAATAATTTGAACGTAAACTGTATGGTGGTGAACTGTTCCTGTAGTCAAATCTAAGTACTAAGTAGTTTTTAGATTGCAACTTAACTCCAGCTAACACATTTGTATGTTTACAAAGTGTAGATAACTCAAAAAGTTGTTGACGTACCCAAATGGACGCTACTTCGCCAGTGTCGGCTCTTGGAGTTGCTATGAGTTCCATGACGAAGTGTATATTGGCATTAAGCAAGCTAGAAGGGTTCATGAGCTGGATCAGTTTGACCAGCTGTTACATCTTGACTTGAGCTTCCAGCGATCCTAAATTCACCTGGGCGATGGGGGGCCATGAGTTAAAGAGACTGACAAGGACAATCAGCTGATTCAGTTAGCAAATCTCAGAGCTTCCATTGGTCAACTACCCAAGTAGTGCTTGCGCGTTCGCCATAAACTTATTGGTCACATAAGTGAACTTCCGCAAGATAGATTATATATACTTCAGCCTACAGGTGCTGCCTACTATTTTGTTTGAACACCAGTACGCTAAGGCATGTGCTTTGCGAGAACCGCAAAAGAAGGGAAAAGTCATCTTGTAACATTCTATTTTATCTGTGGTCATAAGGCTCTGGGGTCATCATTAATGAGTTGACACTCTCATGAATTCTCAAGGTATCTCTTCATGAAATAAAATCCATCAGTTACCTTGACAAAGTCATTTACCCAAGTGGCATCTTTCAGTAATATATGAGACATGCATTAACCCTCTCAGCGTCAAATATAAGCGTAATGATGCATCATGGGACAAGACAATCTAAGCAGATATTTTACGATATGACAGAGAAATACATTGTAGAACCAATAATTTCTCTTTACTCAAGACTGAACCAAAATTAGCATCACCACCATTATCTGCAAAAATTGAGCCAACATGCTGAAAGATGAAATGACATACTACAATTTACTTAATGTTGAAAAAAAAAGAGTATTATATCATTAATACATCCTTTGAAGCCACAGAATAAGTTTTTCGAATGATGCAGAACCAAATGACCTCCATATAGAGGAGTATGTGATAAATGCCTATTCCTCGAGGTCCAACGTTTCTAATTCGTCTTCTATCAAGTCCAGATCCTCCCCGTCGAACAGGTTCTCATCGATAGGAGCATCTGCTGCGAGCAGGTCGCCGTCGGCAACAGCAGCCATGGCAGCAGTGATAGCAGCAGCCGTAGCAGCCTCTGGATCCGGTCCAGCGGCCATGTCTAACTTCTTCTCCTCGTCTGTCAAACACCAGCAACGCAATGGATGTAGCACGAAGCCGACCACACTCAAAGCAGTAGGCAGTTAGATCAATGCTTGATCATTATATAAACAAATATATCATAGAAGAAAACAAGATTTGATAAATAACATTCGATTCATCTAGAAATTGATGAATATATTTCGAATTCTTGATTTTGGACGACCTGAGTTAACACTTGACCCTTACTGATACTAACCTGTATCTTTTGGTTGCTTGGCAGCAGCAGCAGCCGCAGCCGCAGCTTTGCCATCCTTTTCATCCTTCTCCATCTCCTGCATACATTCGAGCTCCTCCGCAGCCAGACTGTCCAGTGTGATCTCCCTAACAGTGCCTTCATACTCCTCCTCGGCCTAACACAATCAAATACACAAGACTTCCAATGTACAGCCATCACATGACTCTTAGTACTGCTATCACGCGACTCTATATACTGCAGTCACATGACCCGACTTCATTTGTCACATGACTCCATGTGCTGCCATCACATGACCCTAAGCACTGCTTTTACATGACCCCATGAACTGCTTATTCACCAGAGAGCTTAACTCAGCACTAATCCAACACCGAGCTTAACTCGGCTCTAATTCAACACAGAGCTTAACTCAGCTATAATTCACCACAGAGCTTAACTCGGCTCTAATTCACCACAGAGCTTAATTCAGCTATAATTCACCACAGAGCTTAACTCCGCTCTAATTCACCACAGAGCTTTACTCAAGATTTAATTCAACACAGAGCTTAACTCGGCGCTAATCCAACACTGAGCTTAACTCAGATCTAATTCAACACAGCGCTTAATTCAGCTATAATTCACCACAGAGCTTAACTCCGCTCTAATTCAACACAAAGCTTAATTCAGCTATAATTCACCACAGAGCTTTACTCAAGATTTAATTCAACACAGAGCTTAACTCAGCGCTAATCCAACACCGAGCTTAACTCAGATCTAATTCGACACAGTCCCAGCTCAACTTCGCCAGGATAATTAAACACCAGTGTTATGGATAATAAACAGCCTCAATTATTACATATTCTTATTCAACAGAGACCTCAACACGACGCCTCATCATTCATAGAGCCTCATTTAAAACCTACGTCTCTCTCAGTGACCACTTCTCCTTCATCGCCGTCATCGTCTCCAGCGATGAGGTCCGGGTTGAACTCAAACACCTCACGACCACTCACCTAAAAACACCACAGACACAACAGATCTCTGAAAACAGGTTGCTCAGATCGTCACGCTGTTTATGATGGGAATTTTCGTTATGCATGCACACAATATCAGTTAATGGTCATGACTGGAAGAAATAATGAGAATCGAACTCTAATATTAAACCTCTTTTTTTAGAAAAATCACAGAACTGAACATGCAGCTGATCATTTCTAGACAAATCTATTAATGTGCCACAAGTACGCCTCAAATTGGAGCAGATATCAAAATCGGAGGGAATGTTTCGTTATTCATGGTAAGTAGCATATACTGCTAACTCTTGAGTATAAGACACCTGTGTATAAGACACACCCCTCTCTCTCTTGCCGTAACAAGTCCACATAAGCGGAAAAATGCACTGTCGTCCAGCGTCCCCATTAACCCGTGCCAAGGCACTTAGGAGGGGCCCCATATACACAAGTTGTGTAGCCGTAGTGGCTTTGGGTTAGCAACAAGGCAGCGAGGTGGTAAGTGCTTCATCAAAACGATCACCATTTTCAGCTAACGTTAGTGGTATGGCTTGATATCAATGTCTATGATTACAAACCAGGGCATATTTTCAGATATCTCAAATAATAAGACGTACACCTACTAAATATGTACAAATTTTGAGACTTATACCCAGTATGCGATTGAGGACAAGGCAGGGTGCATCAGAAAGGTCGAGGGCAAACCAATACACAAGACTGCTCGTCGTTCAACTTACACCAAACACTTTGCCGGAGGTAAAGTCCTGCTTGCGCTTCTTGGCTTCAGCCTTGAGTTTGTCAGCCTTCTGTTTCCTCTGTCCAACAACAAGTCAGATATTCAATCACAGTTTTTTTAGCAATTCATCATAACTGGTTAGCGTATAAACAATGGATGAAACACTTACCTTCATCTCCTTCCACTTCAAGAAGCTCTGTAGCGTTACCCTGGTCAGGTTGGACGAGTTCAAACTAGCCCTCTATAACAACAACAAACTAGCCCTCTATAACAACAACAACAAACAACATACAAATAATAAAGCATTTTTTCCTGACTGATGATACACCTGAGTGGGTAAGGTTTCACAGGAGTGATGAGAGTAACGACTGTACCTCTTTCTCAATGAGTTCTTCGAGCGAGGCAATGTCAGATTTTTCCTCCTTCTTCTTGTCCTTGTTCAGGACAAATCCTGCCAACAGAAACATCGGTGTCAGAAGGAAGCCGATTGAAAGAAGCAATTACTGGTAACTGAGCTGCAAATTGCACCAATTATTCCTGTTCCTTCATAAACTAACGTATCAAATCATCCGGAGCTATATATTTCTTCCCGTCCTTTAAATATAACAAGCAGTGATCTCTCACCAGGTGGCAGGGCATGGCGGTAATGGCAGCCGGCTCCGTTGGGACAAGACCAGAACCAACCGTACTTGCTGCTCTCAACGGCATCCAGAAAAAATCGACAGATCTGCCACAGAAAACGAAGTCGCCCAACCATTATACACAACAATTACGCCACATGGATCCCTGTTATGAAGCCTATATCAAGATAGCTATCTATAACCGATCTCTGTTACGAGATGTCGACGTACGATGGATGTTTTGGGCAGGGACTTGTTGGCTTCTCCGTGTTTCTGGTTGACGACGTCCTCCAGCTTAGCTTCATCCCACTGGTCCATGTGATCTTCCTCTGCAAGCGTCAGACATACAGCAATGGCAGGTCAGACAAGATCGGGGAGGGCAAATTACAAACTGACAATCAGCCAATCAAATCCAACCTCAATTATGCACATCTAGAAACGATAATATTACCAATTAGTAAGTGTCTACTCCTAGATTAATGATATGATGGAGAGAAGACACAGTTGTCAAGCTGTGTATATGTAGGAGGGCCAGTTTGGAAAAAAATGATATACCAGAAGGTGCTCGAAAACTGATCATTTGAAAGATTTGTTGCTAATACTGTGTGGTAATGGTAATGATGTTTTTGGTTTTTTTACGTCACTTTGAACAACGAGGTGATATCGCGACAGGGATGGATGAGAAACGTTGTGATGTTGGACAGTTCCCCTTGAGTGCAAGCGCCCACTTAGCAAACACCTTACCCAGACTGGGCTGCGAAAAACCCATGCCATGACGAAGGTCCAGCACACTCAGGTGCATCCCGTTTCAGAGACGGGACCGGGACATTTAACATGATCATCCGAGTCACAGGGAACCAGTCAGGTTTTCACACCTTGGTATCGAACCCCACGACCTGTGGCTCTAAAAGCAACGCAGTATACCACTAATTTGTGTTGGTGAGGGAAACCAGTTAACTGACGTGGGACGACTCACCATTAGCTGCGGAGTCTTCGTACACGTTCCTCTTCTCTCCCTTACGACCAATGTTTAAGTCGTGGGAGAACTTACACTTATCTCCCTTACCACAGTTGCCAGCCTTGAAAAAGGCGCACAGGACGGATTTGGGGTCGGTGCCTGAAACCAAACAGGACACGCTATTATGCGAATGGCAATTGTAAAATCATTGGAAGTCCTCGCAAGACTGTTGACGACGATCACCTTTTCCCACTTTCTGATCGACAGGTCGGAATAAATCATTGAGCTCTTCCTTCTTCCTCTTCTGTTCCTCCTTTAATTTCAATTTATCCGCTTTCTCCTTCTCGAGCTGATAGAATCAAACCATGAATATTACTGCATATTTGATCGCTTCCCGGTCAGTGCCGAATTTCTCTTTTTCAGCTCAAAAATATAATGCTTCAGATCAGTGACATAGAAACAAATAAGTGATAAGGCTGAAGCTTGAATTTATCAAAATGTTTTATATTCATCTTTCATAACTGATCAGCAAACCCCCAATGTTTTACTTCACGGATCAGCAAACCCCCAATGTTTTACTTCACGGATCAGCAAACCCCCAATGTTTTACTTCACAGATCAGCAAACCCCCAATGTTTAACTTCGAGGATCAGCAAACCCCCAATGTTTTACTTCATGGATCAAGAAAACCCCAATGTTTTACTTCACAGATCAGCAAAACCTCAATGTTTTACTTCACAGATCAGTAAAACCCCAATGTTTTACTTCATAGGGTAGTAGCCCTAATCGTAAACATGAGGTGGCCAGGATGTCATGGACTACCTGCTTGCCACTCTTGTTGCCCTGCACTTGCTGCGCCACCATCTGCACATACTTCTGCTGTTTGTTTCCTTTCTTGTTCTTCAACCCAAATGTTTTGTCCTGCAAACAATGCATAAATATAAGAACATTAGACCTTAAACAGACTTGCTAGTGCCATACTCAAACATACACTGAAACCACTGGTCATTGAGTGGTTTATGTCAATGCTTATCTTCCAACAAATGATATATTCAAACTAACTAAAGATCTTTCAAAAGGCTAAGTTTCGCACTCTGAATAAGCCATTAAAACAATTATATGCTGTTAGTGGAGACTTGAAATTTGCTTTCTGGTTGAGAAGTGGTAACAATTTTCCTTGTGGGGGAAGAGTAGGTTGGTTGGGGAGAAATAGCTAGAATCATTTGTGCGTAGTTCAGCAAATGCAAGACAAACGTTTCTACAGGAGGTTCAGCAGGTTTTTCATAATAGGTATTGACCCACAGTTGTTCCGTTCCTGGTGTCAGTCTTCGTAAGAAGGGTATTCAAAGACTGCTTGTAAATTTGGTAAACACAAATTGTGATGAAACGTCCCACTTCAAACCCAATAATCTTTTTCAACTATTGAGCGTGCCGTGTTGAGTGAAGGCAAGGTTGACCCTGATACGGGCTCACACGGCCAGCATGAGATGATTGGACAATGTTTTGAAGTGCAAAATATGACAAAAGGGCTCCATTTAATATGGAAAAAACTTCACCCATTTGTAACATCATACTTAAATTTGTCAAAAGTGTGTACCTATGTCACGGCCATCGGATAAAATTGAGAAAAAATACATTTGTTTACACAGTAACATTTCATACGTAAATAATATTACTTTCCCTTCGGCCATATTTTTTAGATTTTATATGACCATGAACATAAGAATGTCATCTTGTCATTTACCATACAATATAGACGATACGAATAACGAATACAAAACGATTTAGAGAATTTGAAACGGACTGATTCTCGAAAAGTCAAAAATGCTCGCCAAGAATTTGAACGTATTCTCGATATCGGCTAACTGTCTTCCGCCGGAAGTCACCTCGGAGCAACGAGTCGGGGGTGAATACAAGCAGCTGTCAGCGTATTGGCACCTTGTTGGTTGCGCGGAAGACACGACGCTTTTAACGTGCGCGTGGCGCTCTTTCGTCAATGACACGGTAAATAGTAGCTGATAACGAAGATCTAAGACAATTTTAATAATCAGAAACGATCTTGAGCATACTTTGATCTGCGAACAAGAACATTTTACGAATGACAGCTGTAAACTCGGCGATATAAAATCAGCCATGGCTGACAAGCTACAAACCGGCCGATTTGTTTGAAGCTCAACAATCATGGCTTACCAGTATTTGGAAGGACTACCCAACGTGGCACGAAAGAGGTATATACAAAAACTGACCAATACTACACCCAGATCCAGTGTCAAATGTACATTGCAGGAGCTGAATATGGGGACTTTGTCTACTGGACTCCTGGGGAGTGTGTGATCAGACAGTGATTTTCTTTTGGAGTTGTGTAACAAGATCAGTATGTTTTGGCAGTCAGCAGTATTTTCAGAACTTCTGACACGCAGATTAGAGGATGGTGCATGTACTTCTGGTGAAGATATGATTGAATGTGACAATCCATGCTGTAAATACATGCTGTGGTTTCATTTTTCATGCATCGGCATCAAAAGAGTATCAAAGGGTGCCTGGTATTGCAAGTCTGCAAGAAATACATCTTGAGCCAACCTTTCTGTATATAAGATGTTCCTTTTATAGACTTATGTTGATGTCTTTGACTGTTATATGGTGGATGAGTTGGGCGAATAAAATTTATTCTCAAATTCTATCCTCTTCTTAAATTAATTTCTGCCACCATGAAATTTACAATGTGATGTGACTAACAGCAATCAAATGCAAATTCTGGATGAAGAGAAATGTGAAATATCACAATAGATAGTCTTTAAGTGTGGCATGGACAATAAGAAGCCACCAGAACATTTTTATAAATGCTTTATTACGATTGTGTATTGAAAACAAAACTGCAAAATGAAAAAGCGTACAGGTAATACCACTACATAATATGTAATTTGAACTATTTCAGTCAATCAAATCACTGTCTCATACAATAATGCTACCCCCAGCATTTAACAAACAACAAGCCACAGTGACCATCTTGTCCACACTAGAGAGCTCATTATCTTTGGCTTCAGCCTTCAGAGAGTTCACCGACCGGATAGGAAGGGTCCCCTTCAGCTGTTGATATCTGTTTTTTTACACACCCAATGACTCTCTAAATGTGAATATTTCGATCAAAGTGGACAGTCCCAATCCACACTGATATGCAATATGCTGAAAATGCATATCAAGTCTAAGTTTAACCAGAGTGAGGAAGAGCTGGTCTTGAAGAGAGATACCATCTCTTCTGGTGACTGAATCATCATGATTCACTACAATCTGACTCAGTACCTAAAGACAGAGCACATGGTAAAATATATACATACATCATTGTAGAAGTAGAAATGTTTATACATGTGTGATTGTGTGCAAAAACATTCATTATTATAATAGGCAGATTTAGTACAAAGATTCATTATCATTATTAAGATTCATTATAATTATTGAGTAAGCAGGCAAATTAATACTGCCAAAATCAATTACAATTCACCTGTCTTTTGTTGGATGAATGCTCAATGACTCCTTGTAAAGAACGTTTCTTGGCGTTCTTGTAACGATTCATGCGGTCATGTTGCTTGTTGCCATCTTGTCTGTGTGTGAATATAGAGGGTATCCAGTCTGGTTAAAGTGGGTCCTTGTTAACCACCCCTAGAGGAACGAATTATAATGACTAATTATGTTTCTAACCACAAATGGTACAAACGATACAAGGGGAATATAGAATAGCAAAATTGAAATCACAGTTGAATGGAAAGTCCTCATCGACATTACATACAGTAAAAACACATACAAACATGGCGACATGAATGATGAAGTCGTTCAAGCAGAATTAACCGTATTTACTTAAATGTCATCAAATTGGATTAAGAATAAAGTAGTGTGTAACAGAAATACCCTACAACAGTGTAGAACCTACCAGTGATGAAATGATGTCCACAAAAACCAAGTTCTTAGATGGTCGCCAAAACGAACCGTCTTCGTTCTGTCGATTCACAGGAATGATCCACTTTTCCCTTCTCTCCGGGTCTTTCGGAAACTTAAAGAGCGACATTCTTTCTTTCATCATGTTGTGGTTAGAACAACCGAATGCACAGCAACTTTTCGGCATGTTTTTATCGACGTTAATAACCGCAAACTAAACCGATGTTGATATCGCTGAGTGAAATTAATCCAATACACATTGATTGTTTTCACTGCGCTGCGCGTTGCCAGGGTCGCCGGGAATTCTGGGTGGTGCGAGGTTCCCGGATAACCGAGATCGGCAATTGCTCCACAAATACACATTTTTTATGGCTCCAACGGAATAAAATGCAAAAAGTAAGGCAATATCATTGAAATTCAATACGTTAGCTCTCGTTCAATGTATCATTCGTGCATGTATCTTAAATATAAATGCCAGTTAGAGCAAGTTTTAAAATAGTGGAATATCATTGAGTCCCTTACTTCATAAACGACAATCAATCATGAATGTGTTCCATAAGTAATGCAAGCTGGATCTAAGTTGTAATTTTTCCCTAAGATAAAATGAGTACTTTGATTTGAATACAAGAACAGTTCACCACCGCACGATTCACGACATAAATCTGTCAATGATTGCACCATCCCGTCATCGACAGCTTGATTCGGTCGTTCCGTAAGCTATTGCTCAGGACGTCGACATTCAAACCGGTCATACATTTTAACTGACATATTTAACTCACTTCAACGATTTTTTCTTTTTTCTTCTGTTCAGTTTTTTTACTAGGTTCAGACCCCTTCTTTTTGGGCGGCATCTTGACTTTCTCATCCAGGAGCTTGAGCCAGAGGAAACCGGATGGACAATGTGCGCGAACAAAATCGAACAGCGGTTGCAAACTTTTCAATGCCCAAAAGGTGGTGCTTCAATTTTTGTCAGGTCTTGTAGCCTCGTTTGATATTGGCATGGCGTGTGTTCTGGCATAGATATTAGTCTACGATGATCTATGGTTCGGATGGGGGGGCGGGGGGAGGGGGGGGGTGGAGATAGTGAATAATACGGAAGCTAACAAAATAAACCGTTTATTAATCATAATAAGCCATCCACCATCCAATCACTTATTCGAACGCCTCTGCGGGACAAAAGTATATTTGCTTTTGGGTTTTGGATTTTTTTTATCATTTTGTCATCGGCACTATCTATAGTCTATACCATTTATGTGCATCACTGAGGAAACGGAAAGGACAAGCCTTTAAGGAGCATCGTAAATTACTTTTTCAAACAGCTCCTGCTTCATTTAATTACCTCAAATATAGGGCTTCTGCTATTAGAGCCGCCCCTATACGCATGCCCGGTGGTAGCCCTACAAGACGTCTGTGTAGGTATAATTTCATGTTACCGTTACGACCTGAGCTAGCCCGTCGGCTTTCTTTTACGATCAAATAAAGTCTTATGATTGATCAAGGCAAACGCGCGCTGCCCCCGCTCACGACATCGAACAGAAAGGGTTAAAAAATTGGAAAATGCAGTACGAGTATGTCCAGAGTTTATTTATCGGGATCAGACAGTCAAGAGAGTGGCCAATCATTTTTGCCAAAATGAATTATTGCGCGCACACATGTGCAAATGACAGTTTCAATAGGTTCCCCGTGCGATTATTTGTTTACCTTTTTTTCTATCACCGAGTCGAAGTTTATCAGTTAATATGTTCTGTCGGAAGACGACAAGACGCTGTTCATTTAGAGATGCTTTGTGTTTATATAATTTGTGCATGGAAACAAAAGCAATGTGTGTGTGTGTGTGTGTGTGTGTGTGTGTGTGTGTGTGTGTGTGTGTGTGTGTGTGTGTGTGTGTGTGTGTGTGTGTGTGTGTGTGTGTGTGTGTGTGTGTGTTGCTGTGTGCATGATTGTATGTGTGGTGCGTATTTGCACCCGGTAGAGAATGTTCTTGAACATAATGGCACGTGTGGTTGATCAGAGGGTTTCACTCCGGCTAGATAGATTTGCGATGAGAATGCAAATGGTGGACACACGCCTGTCTTCAGGTGACACCACCATGGAAACAACAACAGCACATGGCACTGTTGATCCTGTGTCTCTTGGGCTCGGCATCAGTTCTTCTGATTGGTCAAGGCGACCACGCCCCCGAATTAATCAGAAAGATCCATGTGGTATCAGGAGACGCTATGACAAAGCACCAGGCAGCTCACAGGTAGCGTATTCAGACATTTTCTCGAGTGGAGGCGCGAGTTGTGAGCCCTCTTGATTCGCATAGACTACCTTATGAAATAGTCGTATACATTCAAATGGTTCCACGAACCTTCGATTAAAGTAGGAATTTTATTGCCACTTAACTGTTGATTCGATTTCTTAGTGCACCCATCGATGCTATAAGCATAGCACTACTGAATGACAACTAGGCCATGAGTCCTAAATTGACAAAAGTCAGTTACTGATATTGTCAACATTGTTATTCTACTATTTACTTACCTATTTTAGGTAATGAGCTCATCTTTCAAGTTTTGATCTCTGCGCTCGGATATTGGCTTCGGCAACCGAGCGTCTTTGGTTGTAGGTGTGTGGAAAAAGGTTGTTACAGATAAATCAATCACCGGGTTTCGATGCATACCAAACCAGCGTTTCTCGTAAGCAACAGCAGCTTTGCTCTGTAAGCTAGCCGTACAACAAGCGAAATGCCCCGAAATAACCCACGGGAAGTTGTATCTCTTGGAGAAAAATACTGCATAGTTATGAATTATCAGGCATTTGACAAGTTATATATGGCCCCACAATTAGTTTAATGAACCGATATAATAAGCGAGACCACAACATAGTCTCTCTTATTCAAAAACCGAATGGAAATATTACACCCGCTGTAACATTTTACAAGCGCTATTTACTTTGTACTGATACTAATTCATATCTGCTTTTCCGAAACATCCGGGCTGTTATAGGTTGATAGTTTCATGTCTTTGCAGCATGTAATTGTCGCGGATGCTTAGTACGAAAAATAAGCACCAGGTGTTATAGAACTTAGTTTAGAATGGAAAACGGCCTGTTTTAAGCGGTTGGGATCCTTATGGTTCGTATAGACAATCATCCCCTCATCCTATTGATGTAGCGGAGTTTATTTTACCTGGTACGTTTTCCTACCATAGATTTCTGATTTCTCAAAGACCTGTTTTAACTTTGTGCAATAAGGTAGTTTAGCTCTATATCTATGAACATTCGCATTGAATTATGTTCAAACGTCCAAATGTCACGCACCATATGTATTACTCCTAGATCGTCAATAGAACAAGCAACTCAGTGCTCGGAAGCTATTATATATCCCAGATAGCACAACGCTGGTGGGCCACCGGCGGGCCATCGGCGACTGCGCGGTCGACCCGCCAGTGGCAGCCATCGATGGCCAACCGGTGGCGTGACCAGCTGATAGCCATCGGCCAGCCGTCGGCAAGCCGCTCATAGTGACAAGCCGTCGGGCCGACAGTGGCCCACCGATAACACATCAAGTATTTAAAAAAGCTTCAAACTAATGTACAAAGAAGAACAGCAACACCATATTTTAATTAGTTTATTAAAAAAACTAAATTTCTTCCTCAGAAGACAAATCGTTATAATCAATAAGTGCAGCGAGCCTTGTCATCTGTAGCTCTTCATTAAGATAAAATCAAGTAGACATGAAGATTTTTATTACACACAATATTATATATAAAATATATATATATATATATATATATATATATATATATATACATATATATATACATAATATATATATATAATAGCATACACCATATATTTATATATATAGTATATATATATATATATATATATATATAAACTCCTCCGCTCCCCTCTTACCTCCCTCCCAAACCCTACGCTGCCCTTCCCAACCCGAGGCTACCCTACCCTACCCGACCCGACGCTGCCCATCGCTACCCGACGCTACCCTACGGCCTACCCGACGCTACCATACCCGACCCGACCCTACGCTGCCCTACCCGACCCGGCCCGATGCTACCCAACGCTGCCCACCGCTACTCTTCCCTGCCCAAGCGCAACCACCGTATGCCACGCTTGGGACGCCGCGCTCTGGAGTCTGGTCGCTCGTGACGGGCTAGCTAGGGGGCTTTGCATGGTGCGTCGGCAATGAGAGTAGTTAAGCTATTCAGGGCGTCAACATTCCTTGTTAAAATGGAAATTTATATTGATGATGGGTAAACTCAACGTCATTGTACATAAGTGAATAACGGTATTAATCTTAAAACTTGGGTACGAGTTGGTCTGGGTACGAGTTGACCCTAACTCCTTAAATCCAACTCGGGTAAATTTCATGAAAAAAACATTCAAATACAAAGAAATGCGATGAATACTAGATGTTTTCATATCCCATTTATTATCTTAATACGTATATAAAATGGATTAAGGTACCTGCAACTCACCTAACACAGTAGAAGTGATGAAAACTGTGCGATGGTATATATATATATATATATATATATATATATATCATATATATATATAGTATAGAGATATAGAGAGAGGATATAGATTTATAGATATAGATATATCGATATATATATATATATATATATATATATATATATATAGTATATATATATATATATATATATATATATATATATATATATATATATATATATATATATATATATCGATCTATATATATATATATATATATATTATCATCCATCGACAGACTTTCCCTAATGTGACATATACCAGTTGTGTTTTTGGACTTGGTGAGTAAATTCATAAATGGCCCGGTCCCTCCTGCGATGAAAACTAATCAATAACCAATCCATATCTACCACCAATTCCTTACTTGTTAAGGGTAATGTCTGGATTGCCTACCCGGTCCCTCCTGCGTCTAATCAATAAAACAATCCATACACCATCTACAAAGGGTTTTTTTCTTAATAAAACACCTACACCATCTACAATTTTTTTTTCCTAGAACCCTCACCGCCATCCCAACAACACAAGCACACTCACATCTCACAGCCGTACATGCTGTCTGTTGTCTTTGGCACCGCTAGTCGACTACAGTCACTGACCCCCGTTATCTCTTGCATTAGGACCCAGCGAAAGGCGAGGACGCCGATGTAATGTTTAGCCTTAAATAGTGCCAAGTCGCAAGGGAATTTCTCACAGAGGGCACTGGGGGACACTCGAATAATGATTGATGAGTCTATATACACCGCCCCCCTGTTAACAGACCAGGCGTGTTATAAATCCACACCTCTCACCACGCAGATAGAGTCGATATAAGAACACACAACGTTACCAAAAAGGCAGTAAGTGGAATTAATTCTTTGACAAACACCCCCTAACCCAAACAACCAACCACCAAAACCCCGATCACCCCAACAGAATGTTCCACTTTGGATCCCTTGCCGTGTATTTACCAAGTCGAACTTTGGAATTGATCCACGTATGCCCTCGGGGCCTGGCGGCAGGTAACTAGGGACAACAACGGACGGCATCACTTTCACAAGTTTTAAAGCGTTCAACGGTGCCGAAGAGATGGTTCGTGTTTCCGCAATCTCTCAAAACTGCTGTCGCAATTAGCAATCGGAGTAGTTGGTGTGAAATTGAAAATTACTGTTTAAGAAGCGGACTCTTCAATTATAATAGTAACTTTTTTTTAAACCCAGTGTTCAAAATGGACCCCCCATCGGCGAGAATTTTGACGACAAAACGAGGATTCATTCATCGGTACCTACAACCGGAAGGGATCACACGAATCCTCCATCGTAATGGCGTATTTCACCACAACGAGGCCTTGCGAATTACCTCCGAGGAGTTGGTAGCCAATCAGATCGCCCAATTCATCGACACGATGGGAACCAAAAACGGCCCCAGCATGGAAGAACTTCTGAAAGCTCTACAAAGAACCAAGCAACTGAAGATACACCGAGCTTTAGTGAGGGACCAGCGAACCGCCCGTCTTCAACAACAAGCCTCGGATGTTAACATCCTGCGTTCACCTTCACTGCTCGCTGAAAGTGAAAAAGCCCTTTTAAACAAACGTCCAAAAACCACAAAAAGCATATTGAAGAAGTCTTGGTCTGCTTCAACTAGACCGAGTTCGTGCGGAGGAAGAATTCAGACATCATCGAATAGAAATATGAAGGATTCCCCTGTCATCTCCATGCGATGTGACGTGGTAACATGTCGAAGGCCAGAGATAGTTTCTAACCAAGCAGAGCGACGACGTGGTTACTCGTCGAACGACATCCAAAACATCTCTACTGCTATAGATGGCATGCGGATCAACGACGAAGATACAACCGGCGTGATGACGACCACCTCAGGTAATAATAGGTAGACAACACACATATACATACATACGCACGTACGTACATACATACATACATACACATACATACATACATACATACATACATACAGACAGACAGACAGACAGACAGACAGACAGACAGACAGACAGACAGACATACATACATACATACATACATACATACATACATACATACATACATACATACATACATACATACATACATACATACATACATACATACATACGATCCATTGAAAAACATATCTAGTCATAATTTTAATTTGTACTCTTTACGCGTTTCAATGCAAAAATTCCCGAACTCCGGATCGGCTGAAAATACGTGTGGACATCTATCAGTCTATGCTTCACGCAACCATCAGAAACCGATCGTTCTGCTTTCAGGATATGACGTCATCACGAGGCCGGACGCTCGCCTTCATCCTGCACACGTCCCATGTCTCCTGGTCTTTGGTTACTATGACAACAAAGGCTTCCATCCAGATGTACTCGCGGTTGGTGCCGACTTGGTGGTACATCATCTCGGTTTTCTGTCCGATGACACAGCCCCCGCGAATAGCTCCATGGCAGCGACCGAACATCGTAGATCGGTGTATGTGTCAGGTTTGGGTATCAGACAAAATCAAATTTGGTGTTTCGATCTAGATACTGGGCTTAAGAAGTTTGCTGGATTCCTGCGAAAAGATGGGCGAATAGGTCACAATATGGTTACAATTGGAGACACTATTTTTATACTCGGAGGGACAGTCAATGGTCAACACGAGCCATCCGTGGAAGGATACGATGTTCTGAGTTCATCGTCAATTAAGAAGGGTGAGCTTGTGGAACCTGTAAGTAATGCCGCGTGCACGACGCGTGGTAATTCCATCTTTGTCTACGGTGGTTACCAAAACCACCTCTTCGCCGGGAATTACGTCCAGAATTATGATGCGGTGACCAATCAATGCACTCTGCTGCGACCTCTGGCGAGTACGGCGGCGTATTTGAAGCCGTATCAATGGGGCCGTTACACTTTTTTGCTCGGCTCCCACCACTGTTTTATTTATGACACAGAGACACAGATGTGCACCCGACAATCATCCTATCACACTGATGACGTCCAGGTAGGTCTTCTGGCTATAGAATCTGACGATGACGTGGATTTTGTGATATGTGGCGGACGCGACCCTTACTCCAATCAGAGCTCAAAGATTCGATCAACCTGTCTTTCACATATCGCAATGGACAAGCGATACGGATGGCAAACTCCTAAAATGACGCTCCCTCATCCTATGAGATTTACCAATGCCCAGATTTCAACTACAATAGCAACCACTTTACTTCGTTAAAACTGTCACGTGGGCTAAATCGTGCAAACACTGGATCATATAATTATTAGCATTATTTGTTCATAAAGTTAATTTATATTTGAAGCCGTTTTAAAATTACGCGACCCTTTCTTGGACGAATTTGGACACCCCCACTCCCATAACGCCCCATAACACAGGCCCATACACCCCTTGTAGCCGTTTTAAAATTACGCGACCCCTTGTTGGACGAATTTGGACACCCCCACTCCCGTAACGCCCCATAACACAGGCCCATACACCCCTATAACGCACCGTAACGCTAACCCACATACCACCCCCCCCCCCCCCCCTCCTACCTTTACGCAATTTTAGAACTGCCTCTTCTCTCATGAAATTGCATGCTTTCTGGAAATATCCATTTATATCTAATTTATGTAAAGATAGGCTTCCACTTTACACTATCTGAGAACTTCCAAATAAATCATTATCTTCTCAGTTAATTGCTATTTTGTTTGTAACTTCCCCAGGATTTCAGTTGCTCGATCATCTCTCACGGGTCAGCAGCAGAACGCTTCGTATCCGTCAAAGTTTACAATACATCTTTTTACATTTCTTCCCTTGTCATTCAGACATTTACAAGCAGTAACATATATTTTCTCGTTTCCTTGCAATTTGCCATGTTGGATGTCTAAACTTTTCTATGAGAATCTTGTTTTAAAATTATAACATACGACAGGAATAAGAGATTAAAGACTGACCAGGATTTAAACGATTATGGTTATACCTGGTGTGGTCAATAGTCAATCACGGCCATCGAAATCTACCGCCCCGAGTGAACCCCATTGCAGTGATCTTTTGCGGACAGTCAACCATTCACTGCCATCTTCCATCATCAGACAACCAGTCATAATCATCTTCCACCATTGGGATGTGTGAGTGCGTGTAGTCTCCGAGGATCTTTTACATCCCTTTTCATAGATGGGATCATACAAGTCACGAGTAACAGTCAGGCCGTTACGCCTAGGGATCGAACCAAAAACATGTAGGTCGATTGGCGAGGCAGTTAAACACTTCAGCACAGGGACCGGTCACCGCCATGAGGTGGGTAGCTTGGTCAGCTGATCAAAATAAAGCTGTTTGCAGCAACTAGGGCCATGCACAGCTTCCGCCATCGAACAAACAAGATAACCATCTTATGGCGCTAGGCAACCAATCACAGGGGTCTTCCACCATCGGGCACCCAATCATTACCATCTTACGCCACCAAGCAATCAATCATTGCCAAATATTCGTATTCAATCATTAGCATTTATTGTCATAACGCAAACATCCAAATACGAATCACTAAATCATGTGGAACAAAAAAGGAATACATAAAACGCAACGTCGTTTGCAAATCAACATAAACATCGTTAGAAAAGAAGGGGGATGTTTTCTAACTGTACAATACAGAAAACAGTCGATTGATGCATCCGCTGCGTGATATTCACAAAGGTTCTAAAGCGTTTCGCGTTATTCTTTTGAAATCTTTATTTGCCTTTAAATGGATGGCAACATAGCACTTTGACTGAGTATATAAATAAAACATCAAGGGTAAACATCATAAGTTTAAACCAATTAAATCAGTGGTAAAAGGTATATATCCCACAAGCTGAAAGGCTTTGAATTGCTGTTGTATTTCAATCGCATCTGACCCTTGTAAATACATAGGTACCCATAGACACGTACCATTCAGAGCTATCTTGGCAAACGGCGCTGACTAGAGTCTAGAAGCGTCTATCATTGACAGCGATACGTCAGGAATGAAGGTTAGTGCCTATTTTACTGTTTCGAATGGATGATTGTGACGTCATTTATCATAATGTTTGCCGCGCTTTGGAAATTTTATCGAACAATTTCTATACCACACAAAATTATCTACGATCGAATACATTAACATTTTAGGAAATATATGCTTCTTACAGATATGCACACTCATACTGTCATCCACACAAACTGACACACACACACACACACAAACACACACACACAAACACACACACACAAACACACACAAACACACACAAACACACACACAAACACGCACATGTCGCATCATGTTAAACTATTAGGATCAGTTATGTTAATCAACCAATGCTGTTCCTTTTTCGTTGAGACAACCAATGCTGTTCCTTTTTCGTTTAGACAACCAATGCTGTTCCTTTTTGGTTTAGACAACCAATGTTGTTCCTTTTTGGTTTAGACAACCAATGTTGTTCCTTTTTGGTTTAGGCAACCAATGTTGTACCTTTTTGGTTTAGACAACCAGTATTGTAGAAACTATGTGTCACGTGTATGTTAAAGGCATAACCGAGTGCAATAATTTTGAACGTATTATATTTCGGTTAATGATCACGCCAAGGTACAGGACGGAAGCCACGGTTACCACTATAAGAATAGAAAGAAATCAAGAATACCATACAAAGAAGGAAACGAAACGTTTACATGTTGTCGCTGTTGCAAACATTATATACCTTCCAACTAATGCTTGTTTTATTCAAGCAGTAGTTTTCTGATATTCATATAATTCCTATAGGTACCTTCAGTGAACCATTTGTGGATGCCACTCAAATATATTGATTGGATGGAATAAATGTATGTTTCTTTCCATGATAAGTTTTACCTTTTAATTCCATTTCTTCCCAGTTAACAAGTGCATTTGACGCATTTCAGAAGTGTATCTGTATCGGAGTGCGAGTGTGTCTGTATGTGCGTCTGAGTAAATGCGTTGGATGTATTTTTCGTTATGTGTGTGTGCGGGAGAGAAAGAGTCGGAAAGAGTGCGATACCTTATGTAATTGCCCTATGATTCGCACATTGCTATCCAGCATTTGTCCAATCAAACATTTCATCATTTGACAGATATTCAAAAGCACTCCACGACTGTTTAATAGTGATGCAAAATATAACATATATGTTTCCCAACATGCGCCCTAATTGTGAACCTATTGCTATTGCCAGGGTGAATTCGGATACAATATTTATTAAGAAAGATATGAACGTCATGAAAATAAGACTCGTTCAAATACATAAATAATGATAATCGTACTATTCTGTTTATAGATATGTTAAGCCTATTGTGCCAGCGGCTGCTTTAGATAACCCATCAGTCTAGAAATTTGTCGTATTGACGACAAAAGGAGCTCCTACAATACAAAGCCTTTTGTAAAGCCATCACAACAGCGTAAGCATCACTGAATTGCATTAAGTAGGCAATGGTGTAATCATACGCACGCATGGTTGCATTATATCTCAATGCCTTTCTGTAAGACCACACCCTGTACGAGGTCTTTACATCCTTTTACTTCCTTCAACTGCGACCAATCCATTTTCGTTGAAGGCTGAATTAATTTTAAAAAGAAGGCATTTAAGCGTTAGGCTTCTTACACAAAGATTGCATGATAGAAGATTTGACATCAAATACATAACTCTTTTTAGAAAAACCATTGATCCAAGACGGTTGCTTATTAGATAAGTGCGTTTGATTAAATAAGGTCTGTTGTCGTTCATGACGCAGCCTACAATCTAGTTGTCATGGACACATGGAATCATACACGCTTCGAATGTAATGAAATTTTCCTAGAATTTTTGTGTTCAAGTCTAAGTATATATATTGAGGTCCGTAGAGACGTGTGTAGGTCGCTATGAGACATCGTTGAGCATTGCTTTGCTTGAAATCTCGCAGATCATTTGCATGAAATCTCGCAGATCATTTGCATGAAATCTCGCAGATCATTCTATCAAGATCAAGATCAAACAAATCAAGGTAAGTAACGGTCTGTTTGATCATTTCAAGTGCTTCATTATTATTTGCTAACGAATTATTTAGCTAGAATAACAAGGCTTTATTTGTGCTTCCTCAACACCACTCTCCGAATGAACTCTCATGCTGCATTTACATGTATCTTGAGGCCCTGATTAATTCCCCTGCTCATATAGCTCCCAATCCCTGTCTGCTTTTCCGAAACATCCTGGCTGTTACATATTGATAGTTTCATGTCTTTGCGGCATGTAATTGTGGCGGATGCTAAGTACCAAAAATAAGCACCAGGTGTTATAGAACTTATGGTTCGTATAGACAATCATCCCCTCATCCTATTGATGTAGTAGTTTATTTTACCTGGTACGTTTTCCTACCATAGATTTCTGATTTCTCAAAGACCTGTTTTAACTTTGTGCAATAAGGTAGTTTAGCTCTTTATCTGTGAACATTCGCATTGAATTATATTCAAACGTCCAAATGTCACACGCAAAATGTATTAATCCTAGATCGTTAATAGGCCAATAACATAAATACAGCAAGCGTTTGAGGTGAAGAAGATCTTCTGAGACCAGTTTGATTCAAACCAGTACCAATTACTATATCCATGTAGCATAGCAGAAGGTCACATCGGGATACATTCATACTGAACACTAAGTAACGTTGCTATTTGGGTTTCATTCTGCATTTTTTTTTCTTGCATTTGGCTTTCATTTTCCTTTAGAATTTATTATGGTCATTGAAAGTATATATCATTGTTATATAGATACATAAACATATATTTATTGCTGCAATATTGTGGGCTTTTGTGCGTGCAATAAAATTTTTTACTGTTATTATAGTCATATGAAATAATTCCGACTGGATTCACCGTGAGTTATTTAATAGAAGCTTAACAATGCAACTATTGTAAAGCATTGTAAAAACAACAGAATGTGATGGTCACTTACAGTTTACGTTCTAGCTCACAAAACGAATCCTAATGGAAAAACCACGCACATCTATGTTTCTGTTACAGATGACTCTACTCCCATTTTGTCTGCTCCTGGTCCTTTCTGTGGTTGCTGTGAATTGTCAAAATACTGAAGAACCAAGTGCCACTGTTAACGAGGAGACCAAAGGGACCACTGAGGCAGCCAAACCAAAAACAAAACTAAATCTTAAGGAGATTCTTCACTTTATGAAGATATATACACGATTAGCTAACTTCAATAAGTGGTGTCTGGTGGCTTTTGTTTCGTTGTCGTTGCCATCAAACATATGTAGTTTGATGGTGTTCCTGCAAAAACATCGCAGGAAACAGACAGTGAGTCTGATCATGACGTCACTTGCCATTAGTGATATGTTGTCGCTGACAATGAACTGGGGGAATTTGATTGACTTCCATATTGGTTTTGATTTTAATCGGTACCCGGTTATCTGTGAGCTTAGTTTCTGGATCCATTATTCGGCGCGTACCTGTTCTAGTTGGTACATTTTCTTGTTCACATTCGAGAGATTTATCTCTGTCAAATACCCCCTCAAAAAAGCCAGTCTTCTGACATGGCGCCGCGTTCGACTGGCCCTGGTAATGGTTACAATTCTCTGTATCCTATCGCAAGCCTATGTCATTCATTATCATAAAATTTACAAGATTAGGGCAGGCAAAATAGATTGTAGAGTAGATCTCTATTTGTCTGATGAATTTAACATCCCAGCAGTGATCATGCGTGAGTTTTTGGGGTTTCTTATCCCGGCCACGATAACTGCTATTCTAAACTTCAATATCGTTCGCACATTAAAAGGATGGTCTGCAAGAAGTAAAAGTCTCAAAGGCAGAGAAGGCTCTAGCTCTGAACAAGATTTTCGAAGTTTGACCGTTATGCTTGTGACAGTGTCAACCTTTTCCATCGTGACCTATGCGCCTTGGAGCTTTCTTCAGTTTGTCAGTTTATTCATTCCCGGTGGTTTTCTAACATCGAGATGGCTTGACATTTCTTTCTTGATTGTCCAACCCATTGGCATATTAAACTTCAACTGTAACTTCTTCTTCTACTGTTTGTCCGGGAAGCAATTCCGACGTGATTTCCTGCGGTTCATCAGCTGTGGAAAGCGTACGTATTCACTGCAAGATATTGAATAACAAATGCCGACAAGACTTGTTGTCACAGTTGCCATGAGTTGTATAAAGCAATATGGTTTGTTGCTGTGCGCTCTTGTAAAGCTATAACGATTCACTTTCTATCACTGTTGCTCTAGAGCTATTTATGGAACACGAAAGCTATAAATGTGTTATCTGTTCGCAGTATATCCCTCCGGGAAGGCAGCACCCTCGACAATGATTTCCCAAGTCAATACCTCAACATTGAGCAGCATGGCAATGAATCGCGTTGTTTCGCATAAAACTTAATACCGGGAACCTGTCAGCTTGAACGATCTCCTCATCTAAAAGCATATGAACACCGATGACTTCTTGGCGGCCTTTGATATGTCGTCTCCAACTCAACGGTTGAGATTGGCATTTTGTATAGGAGTCGAGTTTGTGTATAAACAATTTTAATGTTATTGCAAAAATAATTAAGTAGCAGGCTATGTTAAAATTCAAGTTAAATGACTCACATGTGAAGTGATGTGACGTAAATATAATACAGTAGCAATCCCTGAGGGCAAGCGCACTACAGTATTAATTTTAAATGAGATACACGTATTACAGCGAGGCATATATCATTACATGTGTAATATGGTTATGACTGGTTGACAGATATGGATATATGCACGATATTGATAGGATATGTGTCACAGATAAATATGATATGTCTAGAACTAGGTTACATAATGCAGTATAAAGTTACGTATCTGGGCGTATTCTTTTAAAAGGTAACGTTAAGACGTTTATCAATTTCAATCAAAATGGTTTAACCCGCCATATGTAACCAAAATTCGGATCAAATTTCTTTCAAATTTTCACCATTTTACTCCAATAGTTGCTGCCATGACTGTTTTACAATGCGTATTGCTATCCAACTTAAGCTTCTCTCGTGGCTCAACTATTTGATGGAATTTTTGCTGATCAACATTACTTGCATACCTCAGGTTGTCAATTTGCTTTCCATTTTTTAGATTTGATCAATAACCCAGTTGAAGTCAACACGTGCCGTTATATATTTGCGTTGCGATAGCAGTATATTATAATCCAATTGTTTTCTCCTTTGAAAATAATATGATCGTATATCGGTAATATGTGGATATAAAGAACATGCCTAATAATGCAAAACTTGTATAGAGAGATTTCTCATCAGTTTAATGTTTACGAAACGGCTATAAATCTACCCTTTTAATTGATATTGGCTTTTTTATTTTCAATTATAATTCAAGATCATTTCTTCTCTCTTGGCGATTAGAGAATATTGTCCTCTGCGCAAAGCATCGGGCATTGGACACTTACACAACCATACCAATTCATTGTTTCGAAACTAGATTCGGCAGGCACGCCATCGGCAAGTCTTCCAATGGCAAGCAATCGGGTCTGTGATTGCGCCTTGTTAAGAAACCCTATGCGCAGCACACGTTTACGATAGATGTCAGCGAGGGGAGTTGGTAACGCGCACAATTTTTCGATAGATGTCACAAGCTGCAGCCCCTTAGATGTTTTGATATGACCCCTTAGCAGATGTTTTGACATGACCCCTTAACCAAGTCAATACAAAGCCGAGGTAATGGCACTAAGCCGGTCTCAGTGGCTTGGTGGTTTACTGCTTTATATATTTATTTATATATCTATGTTTATATGTATATTTATATATATGTATATATATGTATATATATATGTATGTATATATATATATGTATGTATATATATATATGTATATATGTATATATACATATATATTCTATATAATATATATCTATATATATATATATATGTGTATATGTATATATATATATTTATAGATGTATCTTGTCTCTATATATATTATATATATATATATCTCTCTCTATGTCTCTCTCTCTATCTCTGTCTCTCTCTCTCTCTCTGTCCTTATCTCTCTATGTCATATGTATATATATATGTGTATATATATATAATATATATATATATATATATATATATATATATATATATATATATATATATATATACAGATATGTATATATATGTATATATATATGTGTATATATATAATTCAAGGTATTATCGCTCACGTATTTAGCTCAATTAAAAATTAAAAAGTACACATTTAACAGCTTAATAATCGTGACCATTCGATTTGTCTTTGTTCAGTCAACGAATACCAAGAATATTTTTACGGGAATATTTCACAAATATCAAGAGATAGAAAAATATATGTCGAAGTTCCAAGCCGAAAATATGGCGTCTCGATGTGGAATAAACACTTGCAAACTTTAATCGAATAAAACATATTGATTACCCGAAAAAGGAAACTATGATAATTAGCGTGTTTATTGATATATAATTAATTACCTCGTCGGGCAAATCCATCAGGTTTGGTGATACTGGTGAAAGTTTTCGAAAAAGAAAATGAAGTTTCTCGCACAGCAGCTAACGCCTCAACTTGCCGATCTTAAATGTGAGCGAGACACAGATCTCGTGGCGATCTCGCCGAGGCAGGCACTGCGCGCGAGATCTCTTTGATCTCGGCGTCGTGTCTACTCCTGCTATTGGTTATAACTCCTTGGACAAAATGACACGAGGAATGTTTCTATTACTACAGTTTTGTCTAATTGTTCTGTTTGAGCACTAAAATACGGCACATCATGAAACTTTGTTCAAAAACTCAACATGGCCGACTCCCACTATGCAACATAATTGAGTTAATTCTCGTTAATTCGCTGTGATATCGCTCATGTTTTCGATTCGCGCGGTAGCCCTGATGGACAACAATTTTAAAATTGTGTTGGATTTCGTTGATTCTGTTGATTAAGGAGTATGACTGTTGTTGCACTCTAAGCAAGATTGATGGTAAGACATTTATGGATATGAAAATCTATGTTTTTTAAACTGTCCCTTGTCTGCATTGCGATAAGGAGCAATTTTGCTTATAACCCTCAAAATTCTGCCTTGCCTAGTCACTCCCATGCTGAAAACAGCCGAATCTATACTCAAATCTCAGGCTACTTTGTGTATGCAGTATATTCCCATGCTGAACGTAGCCACATCTTTAAACTTTAATATTTTCATTTATATGATCACAGTATCTGCACGCTTGCGCTCCGCTCACTCTTGCTACTTTCTGCATTTCGCTGCTTTCTGCCAAAGACGTGCTGAAAGTAGCCGAGGTTTACGCGCATGCGCAGTGCGTCATATTGTCACTTTGTGCGTAACGCTACTTTCTACGTGTGACACTGGATTTGTTTTGTTATTTCCTTTTTGTGTTCGTTGCATCATCCGGTGCTTCAAACGTTGCATCATCCGAACCTTTCGGTTGGTATGTTTGGAATTTTCGTAAATTTCGAACGCTTAACTCAATTATCATGTCAAATGATCTCTAATGTCCATAAGTTAAATATGTTAGCTATCAGCTCTTCATTAGACCAGTCAGATGAAGACTTGATGCATTTGCAATGCCATTGCAAATGGGGATTTAAATCTGTACAGCGGGCTCATGTCGAGATCGTTGACAATACAAATGCAATGAATGGTCCCTGTGTGACGCTCGAAGTTGTTGCTGCATGTAATCAGAAATAAGCTGATCAGATTTTGAGATTTGTCCGACACTATTATCCTGCTTACGACGTACGACGGGTTATACATTTGCATAATCTGATAATACCTTGTACGACGGGGTATGCTTTTTGTCATTTTCAAAAAGCTTAAAAAAAAATAATCATATAAGAGTTCCATTCATGCACGATCACGTCACTGAGTCCCGCCCGCCAATGTCGAAAACGATTCTGGGCGAGTTGAATTGGCCTAATCGCCCCGGTGGTTCTTTATGAATACGGCCCCAGATAAGCGCAGTTCATCTACAATAAAATTCACAAATGTCAATATGTGATAGGTAGCCTACAGACCTACTTCAGGTTTTATTACAGCAGCTCCCGTACTTGGTTCGATATGGCTGAGCAGTTTGAGCCGACCCAGAGTGAATCGTATGCTAGAGAAAGAGTGCTCCAATGTTTTGTATTTATTTGACCAGATACCAACAATTTGGTCACCTATGACAGAATGTGAGAGGCTTCAATGTGATGGGCCAAACCAAGAGTAACTGGCAGTCTAGTCTATGCTATTCCACATTAGTCAACCTCATGATTTTCACAACTTCGATCCTGACAGTGAGACTGAATCATTAGATACTGTGGGTGCTGACAGACTGCTTGATTTCGCAAGCATAATCAAGAGATGAGTGTTTGCATTTAAGGTGTGCTAATTTCCATCTGTCTTTGTACATATGTTATTTGTGAATTATATGTATCGTAGTGGGTAATTAAGTTTTATATCTGGGCATATGGTTATATTATGATTTGGGTCGGTAAAATTTGTGTTTGGCCGGTAACTTTTGAAAGTTACCAGCCCTGATGACTGGCACCTAATTTTTTTAGTTTCAGTCATACACACATTAATATACATATGAAGAATGAATTGTACATCTATGAATATTGATGAACAAGTTGAGTTAATTCCTGTGTGAGATTTCATCAAACATGATTGAATCCGGCCAGAAAAGTCCATGTTTGTGTTGGACGACAAGCAGCATACCAGTCTGTGCAGTAGCAAGTATAATGTGCCCTGATTTAATGCTGCTGTAGAAACAGTGGCCATGTTGAGCACTTGATGGTTTGGTGAATCTCTTGCCAAGTTGCCTGCTCCCCCCCATTGACCCATGTTGGCCACTCCCCCCAATGACCCATGTTGGCCACTCCCCCCAATGACCCATGTTGGCCACTCCCCCCAATGACCCATGTTGGCCAATCCCCCAAATGATCCATGTTTTACAAACCACTGTGAATTTTGGGTCTATGCCAATCGGGTTGTGAATATCAATGGTAATTATATATGTATGACTTTATCGACTTCTAACCATGTACAGTCTTTACTATACGTTTTGTGTCTTTGAGATAGTTAACATGGATATTCATAAGATTAAGTAATTATTTGTCTGTGTGACAGTGTTTCCCACGGCTGGCCATGCTTATGCTGCCTTGTACCTGAGACTCAATTCAAGGACATAGCGTGCCACCATGAAGCTAGTAGCAGGCACAGCCTGCCATTACGCAGCTGGGAACAAAGCCCGTTGCTTCTTTCAGCAAATATCCCCCCATTCCTGCTCAGTCAGTAGCTGTTCCAAGACTACTGGGGATCCATCACCAGCTAGCATCACTAAGAAAGTCCCCAGCCCTTCTAAGGGTATCCCTGGAAAAAAATTATCCCATTCTTCTTGGCTACACACATCTTCAGAAACTTGCCAAGATACAAATCATAAAAGGTCTCGTCATTTTTCTCACAATCTTTCAAGTTTTCAGTGATTGTTTGCTCAAAAATTGCGTTTAATTATTCATTTGCCACACTGTTGGATTTGGTATTCGAACTGTGTTTTCAGTAAGAAGTTAGAAACAGAGAGCCCCCTCCCACTAGAAAAATCACCAATTGAAGCCCCCCACCCTACCTCCAAATCCTCGCCATGGCTCAGTCGACTCCAGAAGAAAGAACACCCTAACATGACCAGTGCTTCTGCCATGGCCAAATTCAACATGCATTCGTTGAATGGACTCGGGCAAGATCTTCGTCGGTTCTTGGAGGAGGTAATGCACCTGGTGCCTATTATTGGTTCTCCAAGTCTCCTATTGTGTATGCGAGTGACAATAAGTAAATGCTGGCCAAGTAGCATTGAAATTTCAGTTTTGGCTGTGAAATGCATTAAAAACTACAATGGCCACTTCAAAATGCAAAATGTGAATTATAAAGAATGGAAGCTGTTTTGATGATCTTTGATCGGTCATTTTTTTATCACTAGCTTATTGTGTCATTTAGCCCTAAGCCACAGGCACTCAAGTCTGAAAATGACCTTCTTGTAAGATTTGAGTGCCTGTGCCCCTCTTCTGTTTTGTTATCACCAGTGGTGATGGAACACTTAAATTGGTACCCATCTGAACACTTAAATTGGTACCCATCTGAACACTTACACACCAACAACCACAGCAGCAGCAGCACTGATACATCCACAGTTGAGTTGTAAGACCTCTGAGCACCAAGTAGCCGCTGTAGATATTGTATGTCACATTATATAGAAGTTGTTACTCGGTGCTCCGAACCTTGAATCCGAAACAGAGAGTCTGTGGACGTATAAAAGCGGACACCATGAGGAAACTTGACTCTAGACACCCTGACTGTGACAGCTCACCTGTCATGACTGTGACAGCTCACCTGTCACAACTCACCATCCCACCAAACATGTCACTCTCTACCATCATAACCAACCTGTCACCCTATCTGTCACACCTCACCCATCTCACGTTCAAACTGTCACCATTCAGGTGGGGACAGATGCAAAAGAAGCTAGGTATTGGCTACGACATTTCCAGCGAGCAGCCGAGCCTCAGCGCCCCTTTGCTGTCATCGAGATTGACTTTGACATCCTAGAAGATGATGACATGGTAAGTACCAGCTGCAACCAACTTTGTTTGTTACAAACTTACATAATGAACATTTCCATCCTATATGAGGCTAGCATACTTTCTTGGGCCTTCTTTTACAGTGGGGCAAGAGCATAATGCATTGTTAACATGAAGAAAGTCTGTTATGTTCTGTTGCGGTAAACCTTGTCTATGCTGTGCTATGAGCTGCTGGCTTATGCCTCGTGTGTTGTTTTGCAGTTAGAAAGACTATGCTCCTGTGTGGCATTCCTTCACCGCCACGATATGAAGTGTGTACTCGTTCACGGCCACCAGCTGCCTCCTAACACCTCCGTTCACCCCAATGCCTTCCAGGTAACTCGACTCTCGTTGAAGCAATGTTGCACTTTGTCCTTTTATAACCCCATTTATTTTGAGCATGATCACCATGCTTTATTGTGGTGAGATGATTGCTGTGATAACCATCGTTATAACCATGTCATTATAACAACACCTAACCAACATCATTATAACCACCATTATTATAACCACTGCCACCACTATAACCATGTCATAACCACATCACTAAACGTCATCATGATATTTAAAACAAATCAATTTATATAACCACCATCACTATATATCATTATAACCACCATCACTTTATCCACAATTACTATAACCTCCCACAATATAACCACTGTCTTTATTGTCACCATCATCAATATAACCATGATCAATGTAAACAGATAAATATAACCACCCATGGTGAAAGGTAAAATCACTATCACCAGTGCAATCATCCATATAACCACCATCATCACAGCAACAGTTACCATACATCTCCAATTGTTCCCAAAAATGTTTCCCCTTTCGAAAAAGCCATCTTCACACCAAACGATAATCATAAAGCCATTAATTCTTTGCAAACATCAATATAACCTTCCACCAAGGTCATGATAGGATACCAAGTGACTTTTGACCTCGGTCAAGAATATAAAGCTCCAAAATCTCTCTCCCCTCAATAACCACCACCCACCACATCATCCACTGTATAACCACTGTTTGTCTATCACAGGATGTCCTGCGAGGCTTGTCTGAGCACAGTATGAAACTTGTGAGTTTCCTAGAGCATCATGGAGCACCTGCTAGACCTCTCTTCGCTGGCACCAACGTCCTCCTCGCCAAGGACGCTTTATCTGAGTAAGTCTGTGATGTCAAAGCTTGATCTCCAATGAGGGGTGGGTGGGGGGCGTTGTGAGGGTAGAATAATATACGTATCAGAATCAAGGTTTACTCAAGAATATATCATTGGATGTCTGTTGCAAGTACCTCACATAGCCACCTAATATTGAGGTGTGATTATGTTTATGTGCATACACTGTAAGGGTATGATAAAAAGTGTGTCATGTAGGTGAGGTATGATATGATGTGTGTACACATGGGTGAGGTATGATAAGGTGTGTACACATGGATGAGGTATGATAAAGTGTGTACACATGGGTGAGGTATGATAAGGTGTGTACACATGGGTGAGGTATGATCATATGAGCTGTGTGTTTTCAGGAGTGAGTGGACAGGCTCCACTCTAGACGGGGTTAACATCGACCCAATCCTCTGGGCGATGGAGAGCCGTCATGTACCGATTGTACAGGCCCTCGGCCAGTCCACCACTGGACAACTTGTTGCCATTGACATCACCAAGGCCACTGCTGCACTGGCCAGGCAGATGTGTCCGCTTAAAGTACTGTTTGTTAACACAGAGGGTGGAATCAACAATGAAATGGGCGAGGTGAGTGAGACCTTCACCTTTCCCACCTGGGTCAAGGTCACTTCTGAATAAACTATTAAATTGGTCAAAGAGTGCAAATAATCATGGACATCATAAATGGACTCGTATTATAATATTTTATTTCATCGCTATGGTATGCTATTTTCCTTTGGATTACAAAATGCTATTATAATCTCTGATATAGTTCATTTGACTGAACCTCCAAGCTGGTTAACTTTGTAATGCGCTGTTCTATATCATTATAACTTTGCTACCACAAAGCATGTCAACTGCCTGTGAACATTAAGCCATGATGTTTGCAGGTCATTCCCAATGTCAACCTGCCCTTTGACCTTGACACGATGACCAATAAGCAGTGGTGTACCTCTGAAGTCAAGTCCAAGGTACAGTTAATTGTTGCTATTTTCATTCCCAGTTGTAATTCAAGTCATCAAAAAACCTTTAAAACAAGGGGTTAACACTCCCTATGACTGAGTTTTATATGTTGACAGGTGAATTATCGTGTATGAGTGTTTTATCTGCCACTGTCTGCTTTATGTCACTGTCTCTGTCTGCTTTGTACCACTGCTGGGCCCAAGCAGTATAGTAGAAGTAATGGTAGCTGTGGTGTTGAAGTATAGTTGTCTGTCTGCAAAGGAGGGTTCTTAATGAGAGATGTGGCTCTTACAATGGAGGGTGTGTGTGTGTGTAGGTGGAGTTTATCTCGGCCTTGTTGACAGACCTTCCCAACCAGAGCTCCGTTGTCATGACGTCTGCCTCATCCCTACTGACTGAACTCTTCACCCACCACGGTCAGTCTCCCATCACTGTCACATTAACTGCCAACGTCAATATTTTTGCTTGACCTACCAAATATTTTCTAGTCAATTACTAATCATTGGAATTTATGTTGAAAAAGTACATGACTTGAGAAGCAGTGTGGGTGAATGGACATGATATACCATGATTGTTTTTTGGGGGTGGTTTTCAGGTTCGGGAACATTTTTCAAGATAATGGAGCCAGTGAAAAAGTATTCCAGTCTCGATGGCATTGATAGGGGTCGTCTCACAACACTGATTGAGCAGTAAGTACAGGAGGAATCGTTAGAGATTAAAAAGGGGTCCTCTCAATCATCATTCATCCAACTTTTAGAGACATGCATCTTGTTGTCTCATAGTGATAAACACAAAAGTGGGCTAGTTGTGATCTACTTTTGATAAATGTCCTGTATCATCAATTTTTGGAACCTGAACAATCTATTCAGATCAATGTTGCAACCTGTACAATCTATTCAGATCTATGTTGCAACCTGTACAATCAATTTGGATCTATGTTGCAACCTGTACAATCAGTTTAACAACAAATGCTCTTATAGCCCGCTTGTATCAGCAAGTGCAGTTGTACTGAGTATATGCACATACTCTGTGAAATTGTCATTTATTCAATGTCATTTCATTCACACTTGTGCTACAGAACCTTTAAGCGGAAACTGTCAGAAGATTACTTTGAGTCGATTCAGCCATACCTTGAAGCAATCTACCTCATTGAAGGGTAAGATTCAATACACATTCCAGGCCCTTCCACATGATTTCGCAATATAAACTATTAACTACCCATGTAATTGTGGCAATATATCTATGCATATATATATATATATATATATATATATATATATATATATATATATATATATATATATATATATATATATTCAAGCAAACTCTGCCCCTATATTCGCCCTATTAACTACCCATGTAATTGTGGCAATATATCTATGCATATATATATATATATATATATATATATATATATATATATATATAGATATATATATATATATATATATATATATATATATATATATATATATATATATATATATATATATATATATATATATATATATATATATATATATATATATTCAAGCAAACTCTGATCTAGCCCCTATATTCGCCCTCATTCCATCCTTCTGATAATCATCCCGTGGGAATAACCAATATTCGTGATGTTGGGTCCAGATACCAGGGAGCAGCTGTTATTTTGAAGAAGGATGGCCTCTCCATACCTTACCTGGACAAATTTGTGGTGTCCTCTGCTAAACAGGTAAATTAATTTGCTGTTTCTTTGATCTTTAATTGAAGGTTGCAGCAATACCCTAACGTGTGCTGGTGCTAGTGGTTGACCCTGGGGCTGGAACCAGTGGTTTATTCTACTTTAGGGCCAAATATATACTAGCACAAAACCCTGAGGTCTATAAGATGGTTGAGTGTGTGCCTGTGCAATGGGGCCAGCAGTTAGTCTGGTGCAGGGGTCGCACTGTTTTGGACCATGAACACAATACATGCCATCAAAACCAGAGACACATGAGTTGATATTGCAAACCATAGGCCAGGCAGTCTACAAATACAGTAAAGAAAATCCACAACAAAATATTGTTCGTGATTTAGAAGTAGTAGGGACCCTATATTAGTTTAATTTTTCCTCCCGCATTAGCGATGATTTGAAAGGGGCCTGGCCTGTCTCTGTGGGGTATAGGTAAACTGCGTGACCTTTCCACCCACATATTGTGGTTTTCAATCCCAAGGTGTGAAAACCTGACTGGTTCCCTGTGACTGAGAGGATCACGTTAAATGGCGGTACCATCTCTGAAAGGGGATGCACCCCACCCGGTAGCTCATTAGTACCTATCATCCTAGTGGCGTGGGTTTTGTAGGCTAATCTGGGCAAAAGGTTTGTGCCAAGTGGGCACTTGCACTTCAGAGAAGCTGTACAAGCATCTCAATCATCCTCATCCATCACCGTTGCGATATCACCTCGTTATTGGAAGTGCCGTTAAACCCCAATATTTCCATTAACATTAAATTTGTATAGGGGCCTAACATTTCACATATGATTTGCACAAATCACCTATTTGCCAACGAGTCCATTGGTAAGACCATCCACGAGCGAGTCCTGGTTTTGTTCGGACAGCCTCACCTTGTACTGGTGTGTGACAAATTAACCGATAATTGACTAGTATTGATCTTACCCTGCCCTTCAATTGTGGAAAAGGACACGTAATTGCGTCAGGTATTTCATGACAAGGGCTGATACATGACCTGATTGTGTGGCTGATTCCTGACAACTCCGAGGTCATTCTGTGAAACGTGAGAGAGAAGACATGGGAACATCTGAACATACGTTGCTCCTGTCGATCTCAATGGTACCGCTTAAAATGTCCATTCCAGTGTCTCCGTTTTGAGGCCCATGTTGGCGATGGCACTTGCGGGGTGCTTGTCCTAGCGTCATGATCCACCTCGGTGATATCACTGTTGAAATTCAAATTGATGTTCAGCATCATATTTCATCATTTCATTTCCCTGTGTGTAAGTTTCTAAGATTACAATTCAGATTAATTCTGCAGCAAAAATTGAGATATCCTTTCCAGGGATATGAAAAAGCTTTATTTACGGTGACCCTGTGCTTGTTTGCATTGTATGGGGAATGAATGTTGTTGTGTTGCTGTGTGGCCCCTATGGGTAATGATTCAGCCTCTGAAGGTGTATGGGGGCTGTCAGGTGGCCTGCCCCTGTGAGGGCGATGGTGTAAGTCAGGTGGAGAGTGATCGTTACTACTAACATGTCAACCAGTTAAGCCAGGAGTGATGGACAAGGGCTCCTTGTCTATACCATCTCCATGCATATATCTAGAATTTTTTAAAGCAATGTCTCTGATTATTTTGTAACCCCCCCCCCCCCCCCCCCCCCCCCTCATCAGTTCTGTAGTTTTCCTTCCTATGAATTCTGGCTCCATTTGGTTGCTATGCGCTGTTTGCTTGACTACCATCCCCTCATTGTTTGTTTGTTGCTTTCATTATTGTTGTTTTTTGGTGTCGTTTTTAACAAATGTCATATATTTATGCACATCCTATTTCTTGATTTATGATATGATTAATTCTGTATAATTTCCCACATTCTACTACTACCAGTGAAAGCAGTCAATTTAAAAATTGTGTGTCGGGGGCGGGTGAATAGCACCTATTTTCTACAAACGTATCTTTGAAGTTAATATGCCCCTCTATGAGTTCGGGGGTACAATAGGCCAACTGTATCCTCCTGCGTGTCGTAAGAGGAGGCTGCTTGGTCAGATCAATCTTATCTATTCACCTGTGTAGGCGCCTTGTAGCACAATAGTGTTGGTGTGTCTGTTAAACCCTATACTTACCATACCTTCCCTCACCATGAAGTCTTAAAACGCTCCCCCCCCCCCCCTCGGCCGCTAATATGTATATATATAGCAGGTAGGGAGGAGGGCTCATGTCTGTACACGGACATTTGGTGACTATAACCTAAGATATTCAACCACTTCACTGGTATGACAAATGATTTTCCTTAAAAGGCCAATATTACCCAAAGGTGTCTTCTTGACAAACCCTTTACTTTCATCGCTTCTTCCATTGGCAACTCATCGAAATGTTACAATCAAGCATGTTCACTCCAGCTTAAATTCCAAGAAATGCTTCTTTGTTGGTCATATCATTGATGAACATTCTTACAGTGACCATTGTTCAATTCTTATCAATTGAAAAAATATATATGCCATACTACAATATAAGAATGAGTCATTTTTATTTTGGTTACAAAGGCAACATTTTTTTATATATCTTCACGGATATGCCTATTGTGTTTTGTGTTAACAGGGTGACAATGCTGGTCAGATGCTCTGGGATAGCATGAAAAATGACCTTCCCCAACTCTTTTGGAGGTCACGCAATGCAAATTTCATCAATCCTTGGTAAGCATGAATTATTTGTCTTGTGAGATTTGTATGGTTTTGACTTTTCTACCTGGCGACAGAATGGTTGGCTATCAGTTGGGGGGCTGAGTCGTTGTAAACCATTGGGTGGGTGGGGGGTGACAAATTATGTGATGTGGTATGTGAGGGGGACGGGATCAAAGAGCTTATATCGACGTTAAGAGGGCTCACTCCTAACTCAATGTGTGGAGCTCACTGCTTGTCATGTTATTTATATGAAAGGTGCATTTAAACAAAATTCATCAAATTTCTGGTTTTTTTGGCTACGTCATGAAATGATGTCCAATCTTTGACCTCAGCTATTACAATGACCTTTGTATCGTCTGATTTCTTATTTTTGACGCGACAAATGTTAAACCAAATATAGAAAACGGTAGACACAACAACACATACAAAGCTGAAAGCTCAAGCAATAATACCAGAAAATAATGGAGGAGCGCATGCATAGTGACGGGTCGCTATTTATTCAAATTTATTTGTAAACTGAGTGCGGGGGCTGCTATCAATGCGCCTGTATCGATCAATTATCGATGATAGATATGCATAGTCTTTAAACACTGCACCGTATGCCTTAAGGGTCCTGTTTTCCGTGATGGCAATAGCTATAGCTGACTTTGCCATTGCACAATGGTTGATTTCTGCTGCTTCATGATGGCAGGTACTTCCAGCGTTCAGAGGGCAGCTGGACGGATGGTAAGTGGACCGTGTTTTGGTACGGCGACGTCAGTCACCAGGAGTCGTCAGATTTGATCAAAGATGCACTTTCAACTCCCATTTCATTCAAAACCATGAATCCCCCCCTCCAATTATAACAACCTGCATGGCCCATTCATGTTGCTGCTTACGAATGTGCCAAGCCCGTACAACAGCCTTCTTATGTAAATGTTATGTAAATGTTATGTAAATGAGTAATGCTTTAATATATTATGTAAATACCACTTGTTGTTATTACCTTGTGTATAGACTAGTGTCTGATGCTACTTCTAATCTAACCATGCATCTTTTTAGGGTTAGCATATGTTAATATATTAAAATGAGACTGCATCTCATTAATACATTGGTGTACTCTGGTTATATCTACCAAGTTGAAGTGGCAGCATTTTACAATGGATATTTCTGATGTGCTGGTGAGGTTTCTCTGTTGAGGCCTATCGCACAGTGGCTGGACATATTATTCACTTATTTCAAACCAGCTAAGCAGGTTTTCATTTTTCTAGAAACATCTATTAGTACAACCTGTGTGAACAACAATTTGAGTTGTAGTCACAAGCAAATATCCAAAGAGCAGGGTGGATTTCATGAAGTTGAACAATACATGTTTAAAATTACAGGCACTCGAGTCTTATATGGCCACACCTTCCTTCCGCCTTATATGATAAAAGACTGTTGCTCAGTGACAGCATTTGAGATACGGGTAACTGTCAGCATTTGCATTGCATAATTTTGGTTGCATCGCGCACGAACATTTTGACTGCTTGTTTGTGCTGTCTGTTGTTGAAGGAAGCACCTGCTCAAGCACGCTTCCATTGGTATTCAACCGGTGGAAATAAGGTATATAGGATGTTATGTGTTGTTCGTAATCTCAGGTCCCTGTACTTCTAACGTTGTATATATGTAAACCGTGGAATGACTAGGAAACCCTTATTACTCATTGGAGATGCTTATTTGTCGTACCATCAAATCTTATCCTGCTGAGAGTTTTTTGTTCGCTTGTTTTTCTAAAGATGATAAAAAATTTAGACCATGTTAAATTGAAATAAACAGACCTTGACTGCTTATATTGCATTTCCTGGTGTTTCCCTGGCTGGGGTGGAACGACTGAGGTTCCATAGAGTCCCTGTCATAACGGTTAGCGTGTCACCAATGCGCCATCTAGTGAGTAGAACGGGAGGAACAGCTAGAACAGAACTGGTCATAATGTTTCTGAATTAAGATGGCGGATGTAAATGAGATTAATGTGTACGGAATGATCATGAACTTAGATCTATTCCGCCAAAACATTTTTGGGTCAGTATAGCCGTTGATAATGAAATGTCAAGTAAGTCTACCACGTTTCACATCTCTACATAGCGTGAATCCGGACAAATTAGGATAGCCCTCGCTTTTCATACTGAAAAGTCATCACTTGAAGATAATGCTCCTTGCGAACTTTATACGTATTGGCTTGAGAACTTGTGCATTAATAAATATCCGGATAATGCACTGAACTCATCATAATTTTCGTTATATGGATAATCATTGGGATAAACTATAAATCAGGATATAAATCGCGCTGCTGGCGCAAGCAATGCGAGCGTATTTAGGATTTTTAGGAAACTACTGTATCGATTTCAATTTAGTTTGTTAGATTATTGCCCAAAGATAACATACACTACTTTTGACAAATCAGAAATCGATCGCTAATCATAGTCTGGAAGATTTATTAATCGCGTTCATTTTACGGAAACCACTCTACGACAAGATAAGTTCTAAAACAGGTGCGTCCGAATATTCATTAGGCATGTTCGTTAATCTTCGTGACCCGGATTGACCTTAATTGCGCGCGTCTGGCTCATGAAACTGGCTTGTGATATGCACTCTCGGTTTTATGTGACGTCATGTACATTGTTGTGGCCTGCGTCCAATGAGAACACACTGAATGTCTTCTGGAATTAGGGGGCGTTTCACAAGTTCAAATTGACACTATAACAAGCGCTGTAATCGTTTAGCTGCATGATAGTATGTTTACGTAATACAGTCTGTAAAGAGACCAGTTGTATGTCTGCTTCTCTAGCCGACTGTGTGATTAAGGGTGCCGCTCAGCGTGAAACAACAAATAGGGGTGTTGCAGAGTGCGTGTCTGACTCATAAAAATCGACTAGACAAGTCACTTGTCGGACAAGACAAATCACTTGTCCCAGGCAAGCGGACAACAATTCATGTGAAAAGAGGTCTAAAACGGAGCCTACAAAAACTAATATGTCATCGAATCTTCGGAAAATGTGACACAGACCAATCAAAGACAATGACTCGAAAGTACCCGAGAGACACGGCTTCTGATTGGAGCATACCAAATCTGGGATGCTGGACCAGTTCAAGGGATGTAGTTAGCCTTAACCCTGGCGCGAGTATTGAATATCATTATTATGTAAACAGGGCTCCGCAGCGATCTCCTTGCGCATCGGCTTCTGCGCAGGCTAGGATTCGCCTTTGCACCACACAGATCGGGGCAAATTCGGGCCATTACGCGAGAAATATTGATACGAATTATGAACTCTTAAATGTTACAAAAATACTGTGTTCGATTAGAAGAATAATATACATTTTGTTATTGAAAACTTTTCAGTAGGTCCAAAATGAGGCATTTATCGAAAAAAAGTAGTTCCGCGGACGTTTCATGGCCGTCAAGCGTTTATAAAAATGGCGGCAGTCAGATGTGAAAACGAATTTTTTATCGAAAATCGACTGAAAAAAGCAATAGAGAGTTACACGCCAGGATTGGAAATGACAGACAATCAGCGAGAGTGTTTGGAGAAGTTGTTCTTGGGAAACGACGTTGTTGCTAATCTACCAACGGGGTATGGGAAAAGCCTGATATACCATTTGCTTGCTGCCCCCCCCCCCCCCCCCCCCCGATGGGAGTTAACATGTTTTATGGAAAAAAATAAAAAGAAACACAACCAAGAACACTTTGACTGCTAATGTTAGAATAAGATATGTCAATATACTTGTGACTACAGGGCCTGGTTATATAACCTAAAAACTGCAGCCTATAAAGCAAAGAACGTTCATAATCAAAGACATCAAAATGCTGCCTTTGTGGACAGTAAACACAGCTTTATTTCCCACAGAAGGGCTTTCTGATAAGCTCCATTCATGTTGACCATTCATGGCGGTTGACTCCACGGGAATAAGGTGAGAAAACGTTTGGCGCTGGAGGCGAATATTAACTAGCCCACAACTTAATGAAATCAGCTCGTTTTGCATTTCCCATCGACCATCATCTCTAAAAAAATCAATATTATAAAATTCATTTTCATTTCTTATACATATAGAAATCCTACTGACAAGTTTAACCCGCAAATAAAGGTGGACGACGCACCAAGCTAGTTTTCCCTCCGCTAGGGGCACTACATTCGCTAACTCGCGCTTTCATTTATCTCGTGGCTCCAATTGATGGATCCGGATTGGCGCGAGTTATCGGGGTAGCGCTGTATTTAGTAATATTATTTTTATTGTCATACATACATGAGTTCTTCATATTTTTCCAGTAACTACAGAATGGATGCATATTCTATATTTTTATTCTAAGTGGGGATATCAATTTGTATGCTGCTGCTGCTGCTTATATAGACCATGTATAACCTAACGAAATAAGTCAGTGGTATTTGCACCACTGATGGCCTAACGAAATAAGTCAGTGGTATTTGCACCACTGATGGTGTCAGTGCCTTCCTTGCCTAGAAAGAAAATCAACTATTGGTTGTGGCCTAGCCACAGCCGTATTTTTGCGCGGGCTATTCAGGCATTGTTGTTGTAAGTTTACCATAGGTTCTAGGTCATAACCACATCATGTGACCTTCATCTTGGTCAATATCCCGCGGTACAGTGCCTTAGGTCCTATCAGGCGCAGCATCCTCCTCACATCTTTTCCGGAGGCTGCACCATAAACATCGTTTCAACCCAAAGCTTGGTTTGAAAATACCTAATCATTTGAATTCCCTCCCGCCACCCCATACTTCACCCATACTTTCATTCCTTTGCTGTCTTTCATTGACAGCTCGGCGCTCTCCGAGGGCATCCATATTATTATTACTAGGTAGCATATTTGATATCAATATCATCATATAATATTATGTTACATTGAATGTATAGTGCATAATGTCTTAGATTTTAGTTTTGTACATCAACATTCATGCTACAGTTTCACTGTCAATCATAAGTAAACATGCCTATCATCTGTAGCTAGCACAATATATAATTTTTCTGTCAGTATGTTTTTATCTAGTCTGCGTCCCAGACTCTAGGGGTTCCGCTACGCTTCTCGCCCTAGAGTCTACGGCCAGACAAGGTCTAAAAGTGGCGCGTCCGAATATTCATTAGACACGTTCGTTGATCTTCGTGACCAATCAACACAAAGGTTGTGACCCGGATTGACCTTAATTGGCTCATGAAACTGGCTTGTGATACGCACCCTTCGGTTCCATGTGACGTCATGGACATTGTAGTGGTCTGCATCCAATGAGAACACATTGAAGGTCTTCTGTAACTATCGGCGTCTCAAAAGTTCAAATTGGAACTACAACCAGCGCTTTTATCGCGTAGCTGCACGATAGTATGTTTACGTGATAGTCAGTTAAAAAGAACCAGCTGTGTGTCTGCTTCCTCGTCGACTGTGTGATAAACGGTGCCACTCAGCGTGAAACAACAAATCGGAGTGTTGTAGAATGTGTGCCCGGCTCATAAAAATCACTCGGCCGGTTGGACAAGTTCTTCGGAACTTGTAGAATAGACCAATGAGAAACAACGACTCAAAAGTACCGAGAGAGACCGAGAGACACGGCTTGTGATTGGAGCATCCCAAATCTGGGATGCCCGTCCAGTTCAATCTACTATGGTCTCCCAGACCTGAAGGCGAGACTATTGAATATCAGTAACATGTAAACAGCGCCCGCAGCCATCAGGCTGGGGGACCTTGACTAGTTTTTATCATTCACATACTACTTTTGTGTCATTATTTCAAGCTGCTATACTATGTAACACATCTATTCCACTCGATGCACTTCCATGGAATTTCTTCAGGAAGTGCAGCAATTTGAAATAAAAATACTTATTTACCCACACTCTAGTTGGGTTCCTGAATTGTCTGAGCAAAAAAACTAGCAAGAAGTAAAGAATTTCCAAAATATGACAGAAAGTTGATGGCCAAAAATAGCGAGTTATCTTAACAAAATAGGTAAAAAAAACGGTAGTCTTATTGACATCCACCATCCGTAATAGCGCGCTTTCGCAACAAGCTTCCCTGTGCGAAAATGATAATAAATATCACACAGTTGAGGTAGTCTTGTATCTTGATACGGAGCACATTAGTTCTTGTTAAAAGCGTAAAGTTAAAGGATGCTTATTGTGGTTAAAGAGCGGTGGGTGATAATAGGGAAATCAGTAGCATGTAAATAAACAATATTTAAGCAATATATTGCAATTTGAATTTTGGTGGTCTTTCGATGAAAAAAACCATGAAGGTTACTTACATACATACAAATCGTTACTGTAGCAATTATTGCCTGGCATACTTCTCGAGCATTACCTACAATATGTGAAAGCCCGAGCAAGAAAACCGGAAATATAAAATATTTCAAAGCGAGGTTGGTTATTAGCAGCCCCAAACTAATACCCCTGCTGCTCAATAACAGGTCTCTCTTCGTATTAAACCCACTCAAGTTCTCTTGTTATGTAATGATAATGAGCGTTGATTCAATATTGTTCCCGGGTCGCCATTTGGGCCTGTCGTTCCGTTAGCTGGGCGTCGTAGAGTCGCTTTGGTATTGACCTACAGGTAGGGACATTGCAGCGCCCGGTTTGCCTCTTAGTCATTTGGAGCCTGGGAACCGACCAGCTGCACTATAAGAACGAGCTGGGGCCTTGTGGTTTGATTGAGCGCAATTGCCCGCCCCCTGAATGTGTACGTTGTGTAAATTGTTTGAACAATGTTTCCATCAGCGAGCAAGTAAATGGTAAGCATGGTTGATCTGATATTGCACCTGGGTTAGTTAGTAGATTAATCGATTTTTTTTATTCAAACAAAACATCTCGTTTAGATTCAGTCACTAATACCAGCAATGTTTATCCCCTATTAATATATGTTGTCGCCTTGAGGCACCCGGATGGACTGGATTTGCAGTGCTTCATAATTTCGAAACGTACAGTGTTGATCACTCTGTTCGCTATTTCCCCAAATACCACGTGTCTCTTGTGCTTTCTTCATCCAGTATAACATACCTTATATTTAAAGAGGCGAACATTGTAACAATTCATTCTGATAGTAAGCTTTACACACACACACACACACATATATATATATATATATATACATATATATATATATACATATATAAACATATATATATATACATATATATATTTATATATGTATGTATGTATATATATATGTATATATGCATATATATATACAAATATATGTATATATAGATATATATATACATATATTATATATATATGTTTATATATGTATATATGTATATACATATATATATATATATATATATATATATATATATATATATTTATATGTATGTATGTATATATATATGTATATATGCATATATATACATATATATGTATATATAGATATATGTATACATATGTATGCATATATATATATACATATATATACATATATGTATATATATATATATATATATATATATATATATATATATATATATATATATATATATATATATATATATATATATATATATATATATATATATATATATATATATATATATATATATATATATATATCAATTCAGTCGTTTATCCAATGAAGCAAGCCATCAGTTTTATAACAGACTTTTATTGACAAAGTATGCAGGACAACCTACTCTCTGTCCTCAATCAACCACGTGACTTAAGACATATACTTATCCGTCAAACAGGTTTCATCAGAGAACTGACCTTCAGTATACCTTATAACACATCAGTGTCAACTAAAAAATCAGACTTGCAGTCGGCCAGACGCCGAGTAACCTCGTGACCTCATCGATCCACGGGTTAATAACACGGATTTCATTCAGGCAAACGAAATACCGATGCTGCACTGCCGTCCTCATGAGTCCGTTTATTTATTTTTTATGGGGAAAGTGAATGCCGTGGAAGACAAAGAACCAAGCGTCATTAAAGGGCACAAATTCTTGAATTAAAAATTTGTGATTCCTTGTGATTGTTTGCCTTGGCCTTTAAGAATAGTCAAACAATAGAGTTACAGAGCAATGGCGGCAGCCATAATAACGACAACTTAAATATCACAGAATATTGACAGAAATGCTGGGGTGACTTGGCGCAGGCTGGTTTACTGGAGGCGGAACAGAGCTGCCACAACTGGTAAAAGGAGGGCCATCACACTGACCATGGTCGTGGAGGCACCACTGTCCCACTGTAAACGCAAAAATATATGTTTTATATATAGTCATAAACATTTCCTGTTTTATCGTGTACGAGTGTGTAGACCGTAGAAGACCCTCTTCTTTAAAGTCGGGCTTTTTTTTAATTGATAATTATAATTTGGAGGGTAAATTGAACTTACTGAATCAGTCGCCGTCTGCAAACCGCGAGTGGAAGTTGATGGAACAAAATGAAAAGCAAAATGAAAATTTCGACCCAACTATTTAATAGCTGGATAATTTAACAATAAAGGAATTATCGAGAAATCCAGAGGAATGTTTTACGTACCGCTGAATCTGTTGTCGCCCCCTGAAATAATACAATGAATGAATATTAATTATTATACTTAAGTATCAAATAATGGGTATTCAATTCTTGATAATAACCCGCCTTATGTATTTGATGGCTATGGAAATGTGGATCTTCCATCGATGGCCCCGATTTCACAAGGTATGAATTACCTGTGATTATGTTCACCATTTATATAAAAGGCATCAATAATTTGCGTGAGGCATCAAACAGGTGTCGCTTATGAAATATTCATCTGTCCTTTGTTTGTTAGTAACTATGGGGCAGTCCCATTGTTGTGTCACCAAACATTATGACGTAAGATCTTATGCGTTCTTCCTGACTACCAATGACGCGGCGCTTTTCATCGACGTCAATATGACAACTGCGTCATTCGTATGAAGTGCAGCCCAAAACAACCCCTCTGAGACCCCTCTGATATTATAATTGGAAAGGCAATTTATGAAACAGTGCTGACTATTTTGGCTCCCATGGGCCTCAATTGGAAAAAAAAACAGTGCTGACTATTTCAATTGAAAAAAATCTAGGGTTTGCAAAGAGCAGGCGGGAAAATTATCAAAATGATTCCACAGAGCGACAAAAAGTAAACTTACAGATACAAGGGCTGTCTGGAACATGACTGAAATAAGGAAACAAAAACATTGTCAGTTTCAAAGAAGAATTTCGGAGGGGCTATTGGGCTATTTTGAAACATTCAAAGCAATGGTGTTGTATCCGGTGCGTATTGGCGTTTGGGTCACGTGTATCTCATTTCCGGTTATCTAGGTGAAATAGTGTACTTACCGACGGCGAGGAAAGCGACCAGCATAACAGTCTTCATTTTGATTATTTTATTTCTGAAAGCAAAGAAAAAGCAATACATTATTACTTTGAAATGAAACAATCTAATCAATCACACTTCTTGATTGGTGGTAATATATATATATATATATTACAATTCTTGGTTTTTACTGTGAGTTTATCCGATGTTTATACTCGTATGTCGGGTTCAATGCTAGTAGAATGTTGAACTTACTGTTTCGTGCTTCGTAAGCAAGCTCTTGTGTTTATTCCACCTTGTCTTGGACTCCTTCTACTGACCACACCTGCACCAGTGGTCGGTTATATACCCGGGGCATCCCAAGTTGATCAATAACCGGTCAACTGTTGACATGTTTTGGCTCCGTAACTAATAGCAATTGGAAGCAATACCCTAAAGCATGTTCGAACTTCCCCCGGTATATGGGGCCCCGGCTACCACGGGAGATATTACATAACTGTCTAATCGCCCTCTACGCCTGAATAAAATTACTGGAGGCTTAAAGAACATAATAGCGTTGAGCATGACGACCGATAAACATTGACCAGATCCCGTGAAGAACTTCTTTAGAAGTGGGTTTCATTTGGCAATCCGGTATCGATTAAAGCTTGACTCAAGCCTTCCGCAAAGTTGGGGTGAGTTGTGGGTCTACCGGTGTGGGTTGCAGGAATTCCATTACAATTCTTTGCCATTTCATCATGCTGTGTCGTGTTCAGGGACGTTCGTTGTGTCATAAAAAGAGAATTCCTGAGATGCGCCTTCATTTGAAAAGCGCTGTATTGCTGGTTGGTACAGATGATGTTTCGAATGGCTGACGATGAGAGACGCTTTGCGAAATATGTTTACAAGATATGGTATCACTGGCAGCCATTATTCACTGCACACTGCCACAGTTTGAATGATTGTCATAGGTGAAGCAGCGTATGACTTATTCCTATTTTACTACCAAATAGTTGGAGTAGGTGCTGCGGTGTCAGGATGGAAATCGATATGACAGGCGCGTGCATTCGGTGACATGGTCACGGGATGTTTAAATACTTCTTGCAATAATAGATGGGGGGTTTGATGGTGAGTGAGTTAGTGAGTGTGTGTGTGTGTGTGTGTGTGTGTGTGTGTGTGTGTGTGTGTGTGTGTGTGTGTGTGTGTGTGTGTGTGAGTGAGTGAGTGAATGTGTGTGTGTGAGTGCGCGAGTGAGTGCGTGTGTGTGTGCGAGTGCGTGAGTGAGTGAGTGAGTGAGTGAGTGAGTGCGTGCGTGAGTGAGTGAATATGTGTGTGTGTGTGAGTGCGTGAGTGAGTGCGTGTGTGAATGCATGCGTGCGTGCTTGCGTGAAATGGTGTGTGTGTGTGAGTGAGTGAGTGAGTGAGTGAGTGAGTGAGTGAGTGAGTGAGTGAGTGAGTGAGTGAGTGAGTGAGTGAGTGAGTGAGTGAGTGAGTGAGTGAGTGAGTGAGTGAGTGAGTGAGTTAGTGAGTGAAATGTCACAGCTAAAGAATGTGGGGGAAATGGGTGGGATTGAGTTCAAGTTAACCACCCTGACCCTCACCCCGTCACACGACCCTCACCCCGTCACACGACCGTCACCCCGTCACACGTCCCTCACCCCGTCAAACGACCCTCACCCCGTCACACAACCCTCACCCCGTCACACGACCCTCACTCCGTCACTCGACCCTCACCCCGTCACACGACCCTCACACCTATTCACCCGGCTACTAATATTCAAAGTCATATGCAGATTTACCAAACAAGTATCAGGGTGTGTTTACCTTGACAATAGCTTTCTGGACAGCAGCCAACAATATGGGCCAAAGCATAGATATCCACTTGTGTCATATAAGTGGCACGTATGAAAATGGAATTACGAAAGAAGCGTCAGCAATAGCATCGGCGTTATTCCACACGCCGCTTGTCCGTGATCACGCCGTTTGTTCGTGAACACGCCGTTTGTTCGTGATAACGCCGTTTGTCCGTGATCACGCCCTTTGTTCGTGATCACGCCGCTTGTCCGTGATCACGCCGTTTGTTCGTGATCACGCGACGAGATGAAATTAAAATCACAGACGCTCCAGTCATATTCCATCATCACAAATATATAGGGTAGTCATGCACCAATAGCACCGAGCCGTGAGGTGGGGGGTGGGGGGGGGGGGGGGTAGGTGATAGGCGGCTTTGCAGGACTCAAGTGCCTCCTCTTCATTTAGGTTGATTTTGTGTTGAGCAAAATTCTCAGATTATACAGATGTATTATCTCAACCCCTCTTTAAATGGCTCGCAACAGTGGTGTTAAAGATGCTTTTGTTTGTCTAGTAGCAAAAAATTACTCGATGGTGAACATCATTTCATCATAATTTATCGATATTGGCGAATTCACGGTACCCTCCTAACACACAAATAAGTGGTGACGGGGCAAGTAATTACGCATGCGCGATTCCATAATCTCGGATATCTGGTGCCGCCTACCACGTGCAATATTTGGGTTAAGATCCACGCCCCTTCACCTATAAGCAATCTGATTTAACAAGGACATTAGAAAAACCCGCGGTCGCAAATTGAACTCGAATATACGGATATCATTTCCAAAATTAGTGGTTGATCGGTCCATGAAGTTCTTTTCATAAGAAAATTTTGATAATTTTTTTTATAAATGCACCTTTGAAATATAAACGCCTGGGTTTGGATTTATTAACCAAGCCCTTTGCCCACGATGTTTACGTTAAGACAAGATACAAAGGTGAAAGTATCACCTTGCTCCTTGACCTTTGAACCTTTGAACCTGATGCCCTTTGAATTCCTCATTCTTTACATTAACCCAATTAGTTTCCCCTTCAAAATTCTCAATGTAATATGCTGCATTATATCAATGCACCGCTATTCCGATGCAGGCAACCTATATTCTTGTCTCTCATATAGCATATATACTTTTGATCGAAATTCCATGCCCAGATTGTCCAATGATTCAATGGTTACCTTATGATATTGATTTCTCTTAAGAAACCACACACTGAATATTGAACTCCGTGGGCTGTTTGGGCAGGAGCACAGACTCGACAACCCGGTCACTTGGTCAATACATTAAGCTGCCCACACAGACAGCGTCGTGTTGAGGCACCTCGTCAAGACAACGATTATGTGATGAATCATCATTTCAAATTAACCATTTCTATAACTGACATAAGGTAAGTTATTTGAACTGTTATCATTCCGCTGTGGTGAAATGCAACAGCGATTCCAAAAATATACTATTTCTATAATGGTAAGGAGGTTGATTAATCAAGATAAGTAGACATCAGAGGTCTTTACAACGTTCAAGATTCGACAGGATTGTAAACACCAGCTATTTAATGTAAAATGGGGGAAAAAATGGTGGAATCAACAGACATAAGCTGCGATATAACGAGGATGAAAATGGTGGCGAGATATAGCAGTTGAGTCTTGAAAAGTAGCAACAGACAGAATCAAAATCGTTGATAAACATGAACATTTCAGACCAAATGGTGGCTAGGGGTAGCTAAAGACGGAAGTTTTAATACGTAGCAACAGAAATCAAGATGGCGAGGAAAGAGTATAACTCCCCGGAAAAGCGACGCATCAATGTAAGGCACTTTTACTTGCCATAGTAATAATACACAATAGTGCAGTGATAAATAAGGTCGGAGTATGCCACCGTAACTAGGCAGCACTTGATGTATACATGAATATACCTGCCACGACTGGAAATTATTGTTTTCATTGAATACCCATTAGGATCAACGGCTGAGCTCTTTACATCGTCGATTGAATTTCCTTGAAAGATTCCCCTAAGCCATAGAACTTCATTAATCCACAATACTCTGTTAATTGCGACTGCGGGGCGAAAATCAATACTCAGTGACGAACCTTGTTCAATATAAAACGTACAATGGGACGTAGAGTTGAGAATAAGTGAAACAATTATTTGCACCTATGTTCATTGTGAATTGCCAATGAACAGGTAATACTATGTCGCTAATGTGGTCAACCTGCTTGGCTTAATTATAATAACCCAATATTTTCGATAGGGTCTTTGCCTTAAAGTATGCGCTTGGACTAATCCGTACCCCCCAGGTAGATTACACCTATACTGTTAATGGCCGCATCGAGGCGACTAATCCTCGTAAGTGTAATTAATTCTCACGGCGTTTACGAACAGCAACTATTGTTACATTTTAAAGCACATTGAACTCAATTATCTCTCTCTCTATGTAACTCCCTCCATATCTCTCTCATTCTCTCTCTCTCTCATTCTCTCTCTCTCTCTCTCTCTCTCTCTCTCCTCTCTCTCTCTCTCTCTCTCTCTCTCTCTCTCTCTCTCTCTCTCTCTCTCTCTCTCTCTCTCTCTCTCTCTCTCTCTCTCTCTCTCTCTCTCTCTCTCTCTCTCTCTCTCTCTCTCTCTCTCTCTCTCTCTCTCTCTCTCTCTCTCTCTCTCTCTCTCTCTCTCTCTCGTTGTAGTGAACTCCGGTTGCGGGGCTTCTCTCCAAATGAGTTCGCAGACGAGATGCAAAACTGATAAACGGAAATGGTGATAGATGAACCCATTATGATCCATTTAGGAGATACTCGGAAGTATACTAATGGGTGAGGGGTATGTGTGTTGCGATCACAAACATATAATTATAAAAATTGTGCGAGGTTAAATGATATTACACCAGGCTCAAGGGTTGAGTGTTAAAGAAATATCTCTCGGGCGAGGGCAGTGTGTGGTGGGTGGAATGTAGTGTGTGGTGGGTGGGGTTGGGGTGTCGGCCTTAGGTGAGATAGACTCTGTTTGTTTGACGATGCTCTGATGAGGTTCTTATTGTTCAAGTTAACATACTGGGTGGACAGCTCATATCTAGCCCAACAGACCAACAGTCGATCGGGTACTCCCTTGTTGGTCTAACAGGAAAACCCTCTGTTTATCGGTAGATTGAAAAACATACTAAATCTATCACGTTAAAAATACGTACTGAGAAGAATTTAAAGCCACCAACAGTGAAAGTATTGACTGAATTTAATTGCTATGTTTTTTTAACCAATATCCGGGAGAACACTTGATATTCGATTAATTTCTAACTTTTCGGCGAAATTCCACTCCGAATTCTGGTGGTTGTCAACAAACGGTCTCTTGCATGATGTTGTCGTACCATCATCTGCTTGATAATACCTTTCACAGGTGAGTCAGTTTATACTAGATTTATACCTTATAACTTTCCGACCTAGTTGCCTTTTCCTCTCCTTTATTCATCATCATAACAAGTCCGTTTCCATCTGACTTTCGTTGCGCAATCTCGCCGCCATATTGGAATTTAGTCGGAAAAGTTAATCGCCTCGCACATTTAAGGCGATTATGCATATTTACAAGTTGTTGCGATACATGAGACTCTAATGCGATGCATAATACTGATTGCTTACTAAATTGGACTTGTTAAATCAAGTTGACATCGTGAAGGTAATGTTTTATCATGCAATTTTCTACTTTGGAAATGCCATCTTCGAGAACCAAGAGGGAGCGCAAGCTCCACTTGGTTCAAAAGAGCTACTCATATCCAACAACAATACAAGAGGAAATACAAAAAAGAGATGTTGTGAAGTCCTATGATTTACTTCCTCAACGCAACAACTAATCACAACTTGTCTGTGTGAAAAATGTTACGATAGACCGAACCAATGACGTCACTGACAGGCCGTGATATGGCGTCACTGTCAGGCTTTGATCTGGTCGTCCAAGGAAGACTAAAGAACAGAATATATATAAGATACATATATATACATAAGATTATATATATATATATATATATATATATATATATATATATATATATATATATATATATATATATATATATAAAGAGATATATATATATATATATATATCTATATATATATATATATATATATATATATATATATATATATATATATATATATATCTATATATATATATATATATGTGTGTGTGTGTGTGTGTGTGTGTTTGTGTTTGTGTGTCTGTGTGTTTGTATGAGTGGGTGGGTGTGCCTGTGTATATGTGTGTGTATATGTTGAATTTTATATTTTTGGGAAATCACTATTGTCCGTTTTCTGTTTCGCACATTTTCAAGATGTGGTGCAATTCAGCGAGCAACCGTTATGACACAATGCGGCGAGCGACCGTTATGACTGTATGCGGGAACGAAACAATAGCAGTGGACAACACCCGATCAGGCGAACTTACGATGTTGAAAATAACAATGGCATTAGCTTAACAAATACGAATAGTCAAAAGTATATTTTCTGCTCGCGCATTTATTATTTTAGTGAGTAGTGTTTAAATAGGCTGTTCAGTCCCATATCGGGCACTCAGGGATCATTATTTTATTAATACATTACTACGTTTAACGCAGACATAAATAATGCCGTCTTTAATATGTCCCTAATGTACTGTAGTAATCTGTTCCTTCGATAACGGCCTCCCTAAAACCATGAACAACTGTTACGACCCGACTTGAAATCCGGCCAATTTTAAAATTGTCCTGACCCAACTTGAAATTTCAAGATGGGTTGACCCATTTTAAAATTGGACGGCGGTTTGGCACATTTTCTCCCGCAACGGGCCGCTTCCTGTCCCTTGGACTCGGGTGATCAGCGAAGAAAGGAGGCGACCCAACCAGCACACGTGTGCTGGTTAGGTACTACCCAGCGAGCAAGCGTTAGGGAGGTATCACTTTTCCATAAGCATTGCAAAACCAATGAATTGCCTCCGAAATTATTTGTATCATAGTTTTTATTAATAAAAAAAACGAACATTAAAATCGCTATCGACAAACAATCCGCTAAACGGAAATTATGGCTCTAAAACCTACGCTTGGTAAAACATCATAAGCAGTAAGAGTCCAACATGCATATTAGCCGCGCGCGACGGTAATATAAATATATATGTTAATAAACGTCGTTCACGGCTAAATGCATATGTAATATGAAGCTGAGAAGGTGACCCAGCCAACAATTGCATGTTGTGAGGCATGAGAGGAGACCCAACCAGCAAGTGTTGGTAGTGAGGCATGAGAGGAGACCCAACCAGCATGTATTGGTAGTGAGGCATGAGAGGAGACCCAACCAGCATGTATTGGTAGAGAGGCATGAGAGGAGACCCAACCAGCATGTAATGGTAGTGAGGCATGAGAGGAGACCCAACCAGCAATATATATATGTATATATATGATATATATATATATATATATATATATATATATATATATATATATATATATATATATATATATATATATATATATATATATATATATATATATATATATATATATATATATATATATATATATATATATATATATATATATGAATATAAATATATATTTAAAAATATATATATCTATATATCTTTGTATGAGTGAACGAGAGAGAGAGAGAGAGTGTGTGTGTGTGTGTGTGTGTGTGTGTGTGTGTGTGTGTGTGTGTGTGTGTGTGTGTGTGTGTGTGTGTGTGTGTGTGTGTGTGTGTGTGTGTGTGTGTGTGTGTGTGTCTATGTAGGTTGCCCATACCGCCTCACTATATGTTTCTATATGTCTCACAACAAAAGTCATTGAGGCGGCTTGCTGAAATAACGCATGATCCCTTTCATGCTGGTTGGGTACCACCCAGCGAGCACACGCGTGCTGGTTAGGTCGCCTCCTTTCCTCGCTGATCTCACTCTTGAAAGTTATTAGCATACCTTACAGTGAGTGCGAGAGAGCGCGCCACATTTCAGGCGAAAATACGGGTTGGCAGGCACGGCTGGTATGGAAAGCCGTGGCGCGTTTATTACATTATTGGCTTGTTGCAGACAAGAGTTATCTGTTGGGTTCACCCTCCTAGATTTTTTTCTTGGGGCAAATCTGTGATTTTTTAACGAATCCAGCTGTGACCGTCCTTATCAATTAGATATTATGTTATAACTGCAGTAAGCGTCGTCAACCAGTGTGGAGTCATAATGCACACCCTCCCCCCCCCCCCTCCCCCCATCAATAATCAAACTTTTATATCTGAAGTAAACATTCCGATCGGGTTAGTTTCGCAGTTAAATAGTCCCGGTGTAGCAAGTAGAGCCCTTTGAAGTAAACATTCCCAACCCGTCAATTCCCATAACAATTAACATCAGCCCGTTTGATCTTTATTAAAGTTAAAGGTGAGTGTACCTCCACGCTTGCTGACGACGCCACACATTTGTATAAATACCTCCGTCCCCAGAAGTTAAAAAACACATTCAGCATTGGGGCAACGAAACAGTCACCGTCGTACGGACCAAGTTGGAAAGCCAACTCCGTACGGCACATAGAAGTTTGGAATTCCAGCTCAGCAGTAGCCTCTGGACATCACCAGAGTTACTCCATACCACAGTTTTGTAATATATATATATTCGGACTTGCGGGATACGGAATCCGTACCCCATCATTCAGAAATAAACCTCCTTTTTCTAGTTACCATTCAATTGACGTCTCATCTTCATCACTGCGACCATAAACAGTACCGACGTTCACGGTGAAACAGCAATGCCTACGCTCGCGCCAAATTACAGCTAATGTCAAACTAGTCTCGGGATAGCTATCTCTATGTGACGTCATGACGCTCGTCATATTGTGAATGGTAAGGATATTAATTTTGCATTTTAAGAGCTTTATTTAAAATACCACCCACCTTTGAGATATTAGTTTTTTAGAATAATAAGTAATTGAAATGAACGCATATACACGCATAGTCCCCCCCCGTGTGTATTTTGTTTAGGAGTACCGCGGAACTCCATACACCCTTCACCATGGGGAGAATTGAATATATAAGATAATTTACTAGCCCTATTCGGGAATTTGCTTTACAGTCTACAACTGACTCGTGTCTCTCTGTCATTCTCCTCGTGTCCCAGCCCCTGCTAGGCCTGCAGAATTGTTAGAATAGGCTGAGGTGGCGAGAAAGTGAATATAGGTGAATTAATGATTATAAAAATCAGTCCGGGAAAATAGGCTGTTTATATTCGGGATTTCTTAAACTGACGCATTGAAGGCATTCGGCTGTCCAATTTTAAAATGGGTCAACCCATCTTGAAATTTCAAGTTGTGTCAGGACAATTTAGAATTGGCCGGATTTCAAGTTGGGTCATGACAGAACCACATCAATATGAGCTGAAAATCTTTACGCTCTCGATAACTACTTCGCTATCAACGTGTGTACTGCCACTTCGGTTACAAAATATAGATTTCAACAAATCTTCCCTCGTTAAATTTGTGGGGATCATTGAGCAAAATTTAGACCGACAAGCAGGATGGGTAATTTCCGTCAACATAAATGACAACCGCAGAAGTAAGGATGTACTTTCAGAGACCGCAGCGCCGTGGTTGCGACTGAAAGCAAAGATCTTGTTATGGGCGTGCTGTAAACTAATTAACATATTCACAGCACAGCTAATCGGAGTGAGGCTCTTTAGCTCAGCTAAGAGGTCAGAGTTATAATCCAATTCAATAACAAACGTTATGACAAGACCACCTGATAGCATCGGTTTTCTATATTATACTACACGTCATGTGCCATCTCATTCAGAAATTCCACATCTATCGCAATTGTTTATCCTGAAAGAATATGGGTGATTTGTGTGCACAAACTACACTTCCCCAAATAGTTATCACAGGTTGGGTGTATATTTTAAGTTTTAAATGCAGGTATTGCTGATCTATGCAGAACTTGGAGCGACAAGATTGCTTCACAACAACACGACTTCCAGCAGACGGACACCAAAGAAAGGGTGCACAACCACGTATGATAACTCTAATATAAAACAGACGAGATAAGATCATGTTTATTGATTGCTACACCAGTATAAAACAAATGACATTATGACTGTAGGGATGCGAGTCCAATGATTGGCTGTATGAAATTGACATGTAGGGGGTGTTCTAGGCATTAAAACAGAAATGGACAAGATACGACTTTACCTATACAGAGAACCACAGAGAGTAAAAGATGATAAATATATATATATATACTTTATATCATATAAGAACAGCTATGTGCCTGGCTTGTATGTAAATGATATGCAAATATAAAACACTGCCCATTTCTAAAATAATGTAACCATGATATAATCGAAAGGAGGGGGACATTTCAGAGACTTACCATAAAATAAATTCTTCCGATTTGATTCAGGATATTGTTGTTGGGCACTGAATTTCTAAGACAGATACACATCTGTATAGATACAGAAACTAATGAGCTACACACACGCTTCCGCGGAGAGCAAACGTTGATTAAGTTGCGTCGTTTAACCGCGAATGTACAGTCGCCGAAATACACATGCACACAGCTGCATTAAAAAGCCCTTAAAAAGCCGAGAACACATAATCACGGGGCAGTCGCCACAGACGCTGCCTAACAGTTCAGAGATCCGTATCGAACCAGGCGGCCATTTGGTTCTGAGGGTCGGTGGGGGTGTGAGGACCGCCCATGCTGGAACCGCCTCCGTCCATAGGGTCAAAGTGAAGGTCAGTGTTAGGGCCGAGGTCGGGCATGTGACTTCCGTAGGCGCTACCCTGCTGACTCCCCAATTCGAGGCCCTGCATGGAATCTGTTGGATCATACAGACAGGAGTTTAAGTGCCAGACACAGGGATGAACTACCCTCATTCAACACTCCATACCCCAGTTCAACTGAAGATCATGTGTAAGAGAAATACACCCCCCTTCGTACTCCAATATTGTTCAAAAGACAGCAGAATTTCATCAAGCTTATTATTTCATCGAACTTGAACTAAAAAAGTGACTGTCTCTGTTGAGTGCCAAATTGATAACAAACCTACCCTTCATCATAATGTACCCTCTCAGTCATCAGTTGGTGGAGTAACTACCTACAGCTTATATTAATTATAAACCCCAGTTTCCCAGATCCATGAGTGACCTACATGTCACCTGCCACTTCCCCCCTCTCCTCATACATACCCCATATTCCAGAGCCACATGACCTTCCTGCCCAGGCAACACCCGAAGGCCCCAACCCTCACTGACCTGGCTTACTGCACGTCCCATGAGAATTGGGATGGCCTGCCTAAGTCGTTGAGGGAAGCCCTTTACGATTTAATATCAGTTCTCTCCTGGCCTCCAACCTCAACATCTCTCTCTAAAATTTAGGCTAAGTAAAATCTAAAATTCAAAAGTTGAAAACAGTAAAATAAAGCTCAAGTTTGTATAAACCCTACACCTGGAGTTCGATTCTTTTCTTATTACAAGTGCGTATCGTGTGCATCTCGACACCGCAGATCACGTTGCGACATCTCCAACACATACATCTCACAAATCAACGGAAAACAAATATGTAACATTTCAGCCAGACACATCAGGCTGTCCTACAGGCCAAGTGGATGCTGGAGGTTCATGTCACACCCTTGGACTTGTGATATTTACATGACCGCCAGACTAAGTAACTACCCAACAAAATTTAACACATCATCAAAACCATCATACACAACACAAATTTAAATTAGAATTATAGTATTTTTGGTTGCTGTGTTAATTCACTCGTAACCAGGTTAAACACATTATCACCAACACCAAGGCAGCAAGAAGCTGGCTGGAGCTATAACAAAGTGTCACCTTGTCTGTTCATGTCATGTGGGGGCCCGCTTGGTACGCTGCCAGGCCCACTACCCTGGTAACCACGGAAACCCTGTTCCTCCGGCAACAGCTGAGAGCTGTCCATGTCATCGAGACCAGGGGGCTGCATAGCAACAGGAAATAATATTAACACAGATCACACCTCTCCAGGATGTAATTCATGCGAATAACACGATTAATAACCCATCAGCCTCATCCCAATTGTCCCATACAACATCTAGATAACATCCTGTGGGATAAACATGCCAAGTTTAAGATTTACCATTCAATAATGATAGAATCATTTTTGTTGATTTCATGAAATCTATTGTTATATTTCTCACTAGCACTACTAAGAAGACCAATAAGAAATAAGTCCTGTCCATTTGAGTTCAAGTACTATCAGGTTATCAATAGAACACAGTTCTCGATGTGCCTTTGGATATGTTACATAACAACAGAACAGGTACATATTGTCACAGTGAGTGATTGTTTCAGTGCCGACTGACCTCGCCCCATGGCACCTGCTCGCCGCGGAACAGGGAGCTGGTGAGCTCCACAGACAGGCGCTTCTTGTAATCCTGGGGTTTGTCTTCACTCATCCTGAACAGCACAGCCGCGGCATACGTAGCTATCAACACACCACATCGTTACCGTCATAAGAAGCATGGTCACTGGTGGCTGTAAACACCTTTGAGGGGCATGCCACTACTATACCAGCACAATAGCTATCAATAATCAACGCCAGAATTAGATATACCCAGTGAGAGTGAATGCAAACCATGGAAGTGGACCTTATCCATCAGTACTTCCATAAATGAGTATCTCTATAAATACCAAATCATTTAATGTTGGTTGAGGTCAAGCCAACAGCGTGAATGACAACGCCTGGTCAGAAGCCTATTGGGCCTACGAGTAATCAACTCACCCACGCCCTCGTTGCGGGAGTGCAGGAGCTCGGTGAGAGGGGCGGTGGTCCCTTCCTGCTCAATCATTTCTGCTCCCTCCTTGTCAGCAGCCAGCTCGCAGAGGACTCCTGCGGCCACACGCTGGATGTTGTCGATGGGGGAGTAGAGCAGCTGGTGGCACAGAGGAGAACGGGTGAGACAGGCAATCACCAGGTGAGAAAGAGAGGTTAGACAGAGGCGGGTAATCAACTGGTGATCAAGAGGTGAGACAGGTAATTAACAGCTAACCAAGATGTGACAGGTAATCAAAAGGGGATGCAGGTGAACAGGAGATACAGTAGCCAATATTTGATAAGAGAATTATCAAACAGGTTAGATGGTTATTCTTCAATCACCACACAATGGTTATATCAATTTTCAAAACAATGGGATGGCAAGCATTAAAGTATGCATATCAACTAACTAGCAAGATATAAATTTTCATAAACATGGTATGGCAATTATCAATCATTGGGCGTGCGTATTACCATACAGGTGAGATACAGAGCCTCTTCATGGTGCACCTTACCTGGGCAAACAGGGAGATGCAGTTGAGGCCTCTGATGACAGCGCGGTTGTGAGCCTCGCGGGCCATGATGTGTAGAGCTCCCACTGTACCCTCGACAATCTCCTCCATACGCACACCGTCCACATATGCACTCGTGTTGCCAGACCCCGCAGTGGCTCTCTGGACGACGACACAAACACGGGTGCTTAGAGTGGAACCCCCAAGTGAGACCAGGACAAGAGTATTCATTAAAAATATCCACTCGCTTAAGATCAAATAACGTTTCAGGCCATCGCAATAATACTTAACAGGTCGTGGCAGCAGTGGCAAGTATACAAGCACAAACAGACTTGCTAATAACCGAAGATATCCTCCAATCAATTTCAAACCAGCCGAAACTTTTTACTTGACCACAGCAGATCATTCAAATAAAAGTTATCTCCCCTACGTTTGACAGACTTGCTTGTAAAATAAATATACACTAACCGCCCTGATATCCAGCTGCTATTACTTAAAACCCACCACGACAATCATGGGGGAAAAAAATTAAAAATTGCAACTTACCCTCTGTGTATCCTGGTGGGCGCGGATGAGGAGCTGTACAATCCTGGGGATGGCTCCGTGCTCCCGGAGAGGAGCATGATTAGCAGGACACAGTGCCAGGTTGCGTATGAGCCCGACGACTGCCTTGATGAGGGGCCAGCGTGACGGGGGGTGGAGGAGCTTGACGAGGACAGGTAGACCGTAGTGGAGGCGCACGGCGTTCTGGGCCATCTCCGCCTCGCCGTGACGGCTGGTCAGGTGACGTAGAGCACACACCTGGTGGCACAAACACAGGTGTGATGCATCGTCATGGTAGGAGTGAAAGGGTTCATACAGGCTGTTACGATTGTGAGGCCAAATATGGACTGCCAGAACATGCGTGTAAACATCGTTTCCAGGTGGAATCATTTTTTTAATGCATTGAGTCAATAATAACAGTTAACAAGCAGCTTCAAAGCACAGCCTGATTGCAACTGACAGTTAATTATAACATTTACCAAGGCTGGCAACATGTAATTACAGACATTGTGAAGGTTTACCGGACCCGTCGGACATCCAGTCAACTTTTCTCTGGTCCAATAAAAAATGTGATTGTTCACCAGTCCACGGTCCAATAATAAATTCCAATATAATATACATGTTAGTACCCCCTAAAAAATGAAAATAAACCCAAGTATTTGCTGTTTCACGTCTCTTTCGTCTTTCTGTCAATATTTATAATTTCGCTGGTTCGTTAGTCATTTGCCATGCAACGTGACTTTGGAAGTTCGGGTGATTCCGTGGTTTCCGGAAATGCAGATTTCACGCAGATTTTTAAAAGCACAGTGTGGCCATATATGTTTGTCAAAACTTCTGTCCAGTAAAAAAATTCTCAGTCCGGTAAGTTTTTCAACCTTTTCCAGACTGCGGTCCGGTAAAGTTTGAAATTCCTTCACAATGTCTGAATTAAATATGTCAGATCCATTAGTTGAATCCTACCCCCCCCCCCCCCCCCCTCCCCCCCAAAAAAACATGTATTAAATAATGACAAGAGCTCAGGTCGACTTCACACAGCCACCCCAAGCATGCACAATTACAATCACAACCACCTAATACAGAGTGTATAAGTACTTACAGCAGGCTCTGTGATGTCCTCGCGGTCTCCAGCCTGTAGTATGGTCCTCACCAGCGCCTCTATACCGCCCACCTGGCACACTGTCACCTTGTTCCTCTGGTTGTTGCACGTCAGATTGGAGAGGATGCCTGCTGCGCACGTCACGATGTTGATGTCGTTGGATGCCAGCAGCTGTACCAGCATCTGTAGGAGACCCTCAATATCCGACTGTAAACAAGAACAACACAAAATACTTTAACACCGGTATCTTTGAATTAACGCCCAAACGAATTGACCAAGCATCTTATCCTTAAAGTAATTTCTTAAAATCTTCGCAATGGTCAGCTTATTTCATTTTAAAATGCCTACATGACGGAAATAGCAAAAGGAATTTCCCAGCACCCATTTGAGTAAATTTGAGATAACATCAAACAGATAGCTCTGAAGATTATACTGAGTCAATTAACAGAAATATAATAACGATGTTCCCCATTCTGACGCCCAGTACCCTCCAGATCGAGGAACGACTCACTGATTTGGTGGCCGCGTCTGAGAGATTCCTGAGCGTCCAGAGACAGTTCTGTACGAGGCGCTGACTCTGGTGACCCAGATGCATGGCTAGGGCCTGCATGCCTCCTGTATCACACAACCACCAAGATATCACAAAACCACCTAGATACAATACATCAAAGATCCCTTAGAATACACTATTTATAACGAGAAAAACACAGACCTTGACCAACATATCACCTCACACAGTCAGTTTAACAACCTCTTCATGGAATTCATTCCAGCACAACCTCATGCAATCTATTGATTCTGGAAGTAGAATATCCAAAATAACCCACACGTGGAATCATCGATCCAAGCCCCCACTCACCGGCTTCCACAATAGCAGGCTTGTTGCTGGCGCAGACTGACAGGACTTTGAGGACGCGTGAAGTGGTCCACAGGAGCTTCTCGTATGTATAACTACGCATAATGCGCACTAATTCTCCGGGCCCTCCGCTGGCAAGAATAATTAGCTGCATACAGACGTACAATACATTAAAACAAGCAGCTACTACAAGCAGGCTTAGTCGTAGCTAGAAAGGGGCGGTGATTTCAACAGCAATGGCAGTAGTTGAACTCCAGTGACGCATTATTGGCAGTTATGTCTACGAGTGTAAAATATTGACCTTTCAACTCTACCAATGATGACAATAATGATCTTTACAAAGAAAATTACACTAGATTCATTCTACACTTATGCCCATACAGAATGAACTTGTGTTTCAATCCCCTTTCCAAGTCTTAATCAACACTAATCTGCATCAACACTGATATGATCGAGTTGAGAATGACCCTGACCTTGCTCTCCTGGTTGCCGTAGGCGAGGATCTGCAGACAGTCAGTGGTGATGGCCAGAAACTTGAGGTTGTTCCTCTGGAGGAGCAAGACCATCTTCTGTAGGCCTCCGGCGAGGCGCACTGCCATCTTTGATCCCTCCTGGTGGAGGAGGAGGTTATGGAGGGTAGTGATGGCGTAGAATAGCACACTCTCAACCGGCGAGCTGAACATGCAGACGCAACAATATATAGCTATCAACAGAGGGTCAGCATCTGTGTAATAAGTTACAGATTAACGGTGCTCACGTACACAGCATGGATTCCACATTTAATTAATTTACTATTAGTAAATGACTTCAATTTTAGTCACATTAACAATATGACATAAAATAAGTAATAGTGAGCCCTTCCCATCTACCAAAAAAGCTTTCAATCATGATTTACCATAACAGAGAAACTTCTGTCCAAAAATAGAAAATTAAGATTCACAATGAGAGAGTAACCCTGCCACCTCACCTGAGCAGCTTAACCAGAGCGGGGATGCCTCCTGACTTGAATATAGTGAGCAGACCCTGTCTGTGATGGGAGAGGTTGTGTAGTGTGCCAGCAGCGCAGCGGGTCGTCTCCAGGTCGTTCGTGTTGGTCATGGCTCGGACCAGTGCGGCAACCATCTGGGGGGAGTTCATGATGGCGTGGCGAGACGCCTCTTTCTTGGAGAGCTGGTGGACCATCATGGCCGCCTGCGAGACGACTACTTGGTCTTCGTCGTTGAGGAGTTTGGTGAGTTCAGGGATGGCTCGGGTGGCTAGGTCAGCATCATCCTGAAACCAGACAGTCAACTGGGGGTCACTATGGGTTCACGGAAATGCTACCAGTCATTATACACCTAGTATATCATGTGGCTGCCAGTTAACCCCATCTTCGCTGAATTGATAAACAACTTTCAGTTCCACTGATAGTCATGGTGTCATACAACCAGCTAAAACACAAATCCCATGCCACTTTCAGCTGATGAAACCCAAAAAATCACTCCTACTCAAAACATTTGATATAAATCCCTTCCCCAGTTATGATTCGCTGCTAGTTCCAGCACCATCCATTTATCATCCAAGTAAAAGTGGTATTCAATATTAAAACACAAATATACAAATCACTGTCAGTACATGTAAGAACTAGGTCAACAGGAAGTATAGTATTCCACCTAACAGTACACTGATAACATGATTTGTAGCAACACCCCATAGAAATCACTCGCTGGTAAGACGGACCTGATAGTTGATGAGGTTAACGACAGCATGCTTCAGCATCTGTGATGGTTCTGAGAGGCGCTGTACAGCAGTGGGCTGACCGGGGTCAAGCTGAGTGGAGGGGATCTGAACGCCTTCCTCCAGAGTCTCAGGGAACATGGCCGCACGCACACGCTGTGAGCGCGTCTGGTTCAGCTGTTGGTTCATCTCTGACGACACAAAGCAGACCCAATTACCAATATTCATTAGAGGCTTCAGTTTTTAACCTCTTGAATTGTAAACCTAAAGAGACACGACACCACTTGTTATCCCAGATAAGTCCCACTTATGAGAGAAGTCACCGAAAAACGATATCCAACAGAGGTATACATTTCCACGATACAAATCTTGAGAAACCGGGATTGAAAATATGACTCGTCTTAAACAGGGAGATCAATCGTATCATTAACACAGAGGGGGTGGGGATTGATATGGCGTATTGAATGTGTCAATACAAGCCATTGATTCAAAACCCTAATTACCGTCAACTTGTTCCTGGGTGAACGCCTGGGTGCTGAAGCCTTGGTCGAAATCAAACATCATACGCGATGTGTCCATCCCTTCTCCGGTGTCCATGTCATCCAAGCCGTGCTTGCTGCTCACAGAGGGCGGGGCCTGAAACACGAATAACAAATCAGCTATGACCTCTCCACACAGGAACCCTCAGGAATAATTCCCATCATTCTGACAATACAAATCAAGCTGTGCAGGAAGACAGAGGGTGATTTGATATTTAACATGGTGATATGTCAGAGTATATGACTGTTGTCTATATGATTGACAGGCGAGTACAGACCTGAGTGGTCGCTCCAGACTGGATGCCTGAGTCTCCCATGTACTGGTTCTGTTGCCAGAGCATGGTTTGCTGTTTGGCGTCCATCGGGGGCATCTCTCCCACATCCATGTACTGTCCTTGTGGGGTCCCCACTGACACGACACACACACGTACAGGTATAGCTTATCAAATTAGAAAACACAAAACCTCATTAATTGTAGATACACAATTTATAATAAGCGAGCTGTTAAGTACTTAGGTAGATAAATTGTACATCAGCTTTTGAAAACAATTTATCACTGGATAAACCTACCAGATCACACTGGCATAATTAAACTTTTCATAGGCATATTAAACTTACTGAACCTTCTAAACACACACAATGGTTATCAACTTTACGGAGCTGGCGACCTCAATATGTGACAATCTTCACTCCCATACACTAACACTGTATAATTTGGTTTACTTATTGACAAATCTCTAGTTATTAGTTTTGATCGTTTTAATATGAAATGAAATATTGAAGGATAATGTAATACTGTACAAAGCACCTCCTACCGAGATTTAAATGGGACAAACAGTCATAAATACAACTTCCTGTTGTTGTAGTATAATGTATAATATTCACAAACACAGCAGTCTTGACTGCCTGGGCTCACCATTTCTACTTAACTCAGCAGTGTGGTATTTTTTTTCTAGATTATAACATTTTCTTTTCAGCTTATGCATCAAGAGAATAAATGTGTAATGAAGAACTATTAATTTGATGAATTTGAGAGAATATTTACACTGAGGCGATCTTCGGTTTTACAGAATGGCAAGCAGTTTTCTCATTGTCCTTATTCAAGCTGATATGTCTATTATACGTGTCCCAGCACTGTATCTCATTGTTAGCGTCTGCGTAAATTCTAATTCAAACCATAAACATCATCGATCGGTGTATTTACTTAACGCAGTCAATTAAAGACGGTAGTCGCGCGCCTGCTTCTCACCGACAGTCTGATAAAGGCCCCGCTCAGTGTGAAACTATTATCCCGGCGCTGCGGAATGCAGGCCTAGCTCATAAAAATCACTTGTCCGGTAGGACAACCCGATTGGACTAGTTGCTTGCCCGACAGGCCAAATGACTTGTCCCAGGCAAGTGGACAACCGTTAGTGTCGAACCCTGCTGTAGTGATTGATGTGATCACGAAGGGGAGCTTTAGGAATACTCACCGGAACGGGGTCCTGAGCCGCTGTTCATCTGCTGGTAGGTCTCCATGGTGATGGTTCTCTGGCAGCAATATCAGCTGAGCTCTGTTAAACACATGGGCAACATTAAATTATGCTTCCAAAAGTAAATTTAAGGAGTGATTAACTCTGTGCTGATTACATGAGTGGCTCTTTGGGGATATACTGACGGTTACTCATTCATCATTTCACTGACTCGTTCATCACTTCATTTGAAGCTTAACACTCATTAACAAATTAAATGGGATACTCTGGAATAAATATTCCATCTCACTGCTCAGGTCAGTCAGAAGCTAGTTTGTTATATAATAGTGGCAAGCATACTGCTTGCTTAATATCTAGATCTACCAAACCAAGCTGCAGTCGCATATAAGTTCAGCAGTCTATACAAGAATAATCAAAACTCCACTTTCCCGAACAAGTTGTGAGCATCACAGCATGTGCTTATGATCATTGTACAAAGACAAATACAAACAGAGGAAGATGCCCTGAAATGATAAAATTGCCAGTTTACTAGAGACTCATGCTTTTTGACTTCCATTTCAGTCATAACATCAAACAGAGGTCAACTTGTATAGCGCATCCTTTCCAGCAATTTTTGGGTATTCCCAAAGTTCCTTACACTAATGTGGTGAAAACAGCACTGGTAATAGGGGCATTGGAATCTTACATAACATTTGATCAGATCATTTGTAAACAACTCTGCGGCAATTATAGGCTTTAAATGCACACAAACTCTTGTGTTATATTGAACAAGTCTTCATAACAAAAATATTTTAAAATTCACATTCAAGAGTTGGCAAAAGAAACTAAAAACCAATGAAAACAACATGGAAGGTAACTGAGATATTGACCCAGATATTTCAATGAACGATTTAGAAAAGCATGGGAATGTAAGGGATTCAGTTCCAACTTTCAACTGAAAGTTATTCTTGACAGAGCTACAATACTGAAGAAAATCCTTATCGCATAGCTTTCATTCTATAACATTTTATAACATTACATAGTACGGAGGAAAAAACCGACATGGCTCCTGTCCCGATAGAAATGCATTCCACATAGAGGGCAAGATTACAGCCTGACTTGAGTAAATGGAAGTTACTGAACACGTAATTTCACATAAAATTCCTATACATAACCATTACACTGTGTGATATATCTGTACTAAGGAATACGCATATTTGAAATGTATTTACATCAACAATATCGGTAAATAAAATCCATTTCGAAGGAATGGATGTCGAACTTAGCTGGACAAAGAAGGCAATCCTAACCCTGCGAGTAAAACATGAAAGTATAAAATGAAGAAATAATCTTACCCTATTCAGGAGCTACTTCGAACATTCAGCTTTAAGGCAAACGCCCGAAATGTAGTTACTTTGGTAAGAAGAAAG
>CM067355.1:17898822-17963460 GCA_034190875.2 Urechis unicinctus
TAACTGGTATTTCATATGTCTTGGCTACGCTGTTTAAGATTTTGCACATTGATAATCCACTAATGTTTTAAGACATAAAACCTTGCATGACCTTTGACCCCAGAATTATTATTGAAACACACATATGTTATGCAACGTAAACGCAATAGGTAATTGAACACGTTGATATTGCTATTTATATGTGCCAATTATAAAATCAGGTGAATAAAGTTTATAAGTTTTCAGTGACTTGCACGTTATTGACATGAGATGTAAATGAAGAATATCAGCATCTGGTACATTCAGGTGGCACATTTTGTCAACAAATTTTGTGGTTATATTGCTAGACCCATTGTGGCCAGTATGTTCCTTAACTTTTAAAAAGGTACGCTGTATTAGCTCTGTTCTTCAGCAGAACTTATTATCTACCTTTGGTCCGGTGTCCACCCGTTGGTAAATTTTGGTGGCGTGTTTTTCTATTAAGCAAGCTAGCAGCACCACATTATACAAACCCCTCATGTGTTGATTGCTTCTTGCAAACTAATCTTTAGCTCTCCTTGACCTTTGACCCCTGTTTAAACCGGTACTATTTTTTTTAAACGTGGGAATGATCTCTTGAATGGGGAATAGATTTTGGTGGCACATTTTTCTTTACACATGGACCCCTTTTATAACCATTGTTCATTGAATGCTTAAAAAACATTCATCCTTGACCTTTGATCTCCGAGGTATAATTGCAAAATATAGAAAGGGCATATTGAAACATTTACTTTCACATTTAGTTGTAAAACTAGCTCAAATCGAGCATAGACCCTCACAAACTACAAATCAGATCTATATGAGGTTAGTTCCCTGACTTAATAAGCCTCACAAACTACAAATCAGATCTATATGAGGTTAGTTCCCTGACTTAATAAGCCTCACAAACTACAAATCAGATCTATATGAGGTTAGTTCCCTGACTTAATAAGCCTCACAAACTACAAATCAGATCTATATGAGGTTAGTTCCCTGACTTCACAAACTACAAATCAGATCTATATGAGGTTAGTTCCCTGACTTAATAAGCCTCACAAACTACAAATCAGATCTATATGAGGTTAGTTCCCTGACTTAATAAGCCTCACAAACTACAAATCAGATCTATATGAGGTTAGTTCCCTGACTTAATAAACATTACTCTCTGAGCAAACTACAACGTCTTGAGCATTAAAACAACATGTTGAGCATGTCAGTTTCCCCCCCTATATGTTAGCTGTAAAAGGTCTGTAAAACATCATTGCATTCTATAACTCATCACTTGGGTATGTTTGGTGTTAGTTCCCTCACAAACTTCCCTGACAAATCACTACTACTCTATACACTTAAGATCAACTTAATACGTGGTCTTGAACTTAAAAACAAACATGTTGCTGTGTTTCGGTCTTTTTACCGCTTCCCAAATTGATCGAACTATAAATAATTACCATGGATGAAATCCCCCGCCGAAAAGGGATAAAATTGTCTGTAAAACATCATTGCATTCTATAACTCATCACTTGGGTATGTTTGGTGTTTGGTAGTTGTCTGAATCGATCTCAAAATTTTAACATTGCGTCGTTTTCTGAGAAAGTAAGACGTCTACTCAGACGTCTTGTAGGGCTAGTTCCAAATATGCTAATTATGTCGGCTGTTGTAGCGCAATTACTGCTTAGTATGCCAATGGAATCTCAGATCATTATGCATTTCCACCCCAGAGCATTTAGACAAATTTAAAACACTGTAACAGCAGGGCTCGAAATAACCACCGGCCCGCCTGCCAATGGCAGGTGAAATTTTAGTCGGCCAGGTAAATAATCACAACCAACTGCCCGGCTGGCGGGTAGATTGTTTCGTGCTAACACCTCGCGCCCAGTTCATTTCGGTTGTAGTCGCGCGCGCCGCCCTGGTGAGCTTTTTGGAACTAACTTCTGTTGACTTCCGGTTTGACGCGCTGATAGCTGTCAATAGGCGGAGTGGTAGAGGTGCATCATAATGTTCTTAGTTAGGAGTCTTTGTTAACTAAGCTGAGAGCGGATTGCCTCTAACATTCTCCGTCAAGGAAGGATAGGCTCGCTGTAAATGAGCATTGCAGAGAAATTTATGGAAAACCACAAGCAACAGCATTCAAATTATAAACACCACAGCACTGTGAAATTTCTTGTGGGGATGAGTCCTAGCAGTGCTATCATTTATGTGTCTGACATGTGGGTGGGTGGGGGGGGGGGGGGGCATCGGACAAAAAAGTCATGTCAGAATCAGATGTTTTGATGCAGACACTTGATGCTGGTGACCAAATACTGGTAGACAGAGGTTTTACCATTGCAGGAGATTGGCCTCCAGGAGTCAAACTGCTCATACCCCCATTTAAAAACAAATTAACAATTTACTGCAGAACAGAAAAGATCTCTGTGCCTCGTATCCATGTTGAGCGTGCTGTGCAGGCAATTAAGGAATTTAGGATTTTAGAAACTGAAGTGAAAGTTGCAATGCTTAACAATTACCCAAAAAAAAGATGTGTATATATCCATATTAGCTGTCAATTGGCATTACATGATTTTTTTGGGTGTACAGGGTATAGCATTCCGTCCTTTTCAATTATTCTTTAAAAATATATATATTCATGTTGTTGTTATCATTATTTCATGCATTTCTTGCTGTATTTCGCAAATAATTTTTTTTCACATGCCAATTGTAGTTTGCATTACATTTATACCATAAAATCTTTCATTTATACAATATAATAACTTTAAAGTGCCATTTAAAGTGATTTGTAACCAACATCAGATAAGCTGAAAAAATGTGATAGGTAATGCAAGCCAATATAATTTAACTTAAATTTTATTCTGACAGAGATACTAACACATGACAATCTTACAGCACACTATTTATACATGTTTAGTGCATTAACCTGTGTCATACCCAGGGCTCGAAACTAACGCCCGCCCGCCCGCCAATGGCGAGTCAAAATCGGCTCGGGCGGGTAGAAATTACGATACTGGTCGCCCGGTTGGCGAGTCAACAAATTGCCTGTATTAAGTTTTTATGATGCGCCCGCTCGCAGTACGTTCTGAAGCGCCCGACCTTTAATTTAGCACGCAATTAAGCCCCGAACCCCGACTGAGATCACCAGTGATTGTTAACTCCAAACGCAGCGAGTATTTATTTAGAGGGTCTCTGGTCTTCATTGTAGTATTGAATATACAGATTTGGACACCTTATACGACTTTATCGGATGTCCCCTTGGTATTGTTAATTGGGCGCTAATATACCGTCGGTCACTTAGCTGACGACTTGTTCACATAATAACTAACGCAGCAATGTGACGGTTATACTTACATGACGCATCCTGATTCATATGATTTCTGGTCTTTTATATATAATATAACTGTGTTTGTTTTATTCAAACAATATCATTCTTCCATTACCATATCCGAAATCGTAAAAACACCCCTCACGAGCAGCCGTGAATTTGTTGTGCTAGAATTGTATTCGAGTGCTTGTTTTTCTTTGCATGTGTCGCTGTTGGCGGGATGTGCCAATTTATTGTTGTTGTTTCATGTAATAATGTAAGTAGGTGCACGGAGGTATGACTCCAAGGTTAGGGTCGGCTTTTGAGAAGCTGTGACAGGAGCTCGCGCTTTCATCTGGTCAGCGCGTCACGATGCGGCGCGTGCTGTCAACGTGTCACGTCATGACCCGGGCGAAACGTCAGTCGCTGCGTAGCGTCGCGCGTTGCATTTGGGTCTCAGCGAACTGTAGATGAATAAGGCTTTGTTTGATCATGATTAATCATCAAGCTCATCAAGTCAAATCGTCAGCGTCCAAATCCCCAATTTTTCTACACTACGTTTAAGGGGCCAAGCCTCCCCAGCCGAGTAAGCGCAAGCTACCAGAAGAGCTAAGGCTTCAAAGTAAAGATTATGAGAAAAAAGAGGGAAGGAAATGGAATTCTAGCTGGCTAAAAACAGTCTGCGGAGAAGAAAGAGGTTGGCTGCGACACGATGAAAAGCAAGATGTAATGTTTTGCAATTGCTGCAGAACATATGCAACCAAAGATATGCAGCTGTCTGAATATGCTTTCAGATTTTGGTGATCAGGCAGCAGCCAAACTCGTTGAACATTTCAGTGTCGTACTCTTTGGTGCAGGTGTTGACGCTGCATATATCCCAGACCAGTGTTGTTTAAGGCACCGTGAGCTGATGCTGAATAAACCTATTTATTATTTGTGTTATGTAAATAATCATTGCCTATAGTATGCTGATATGTCTTGTGCAGATTCTCACGGACAGCAGCAGAGGTCCAGGAATTGACTAGATGTCCTGGGCAAGCATCTACAGGGCACATAGGACAGACAGTTGTGATGTATTAGCCCTCATGGACCTCATTCTGACCCTTCCTGCCTCATCAGCTGTCTGAAAGAGGATTCAACATAAAAAATGACTGGAGGTCCAGTCTTGGCGCAGACTCGCTCAACGACCTGATGACTGTGCTTCTTGTGTCACCCCCTATCGCTGACTGCAACCCTGAGCATGCTATAGAACTGTTATAGATTACTGGGACCTGGTATCGACGCTCCAGTTACAAGGAAAACATTCAATGTTAAAGTGAGGAGGAGGATGGACCAGAAGAGGACTTTGTTTACATCGGTTTGTCCAGGGCACTCGAGGCCATATACCAGAAAGACTGTTGTTAAGTAGGGTGTTGTTGTTGTGTGTATTATATGTTCTTACCCGAGTGTCATGTTTTTCATGCTGTGTCTATCAAGTGAGTGAATGTGGTGCAATTTTATTTTATTTTTTTGCTCGTGTATATTGTGAGTTATAATATGCGGGTTATGGGTAAAAAAAATAAAGTATTCATAAATAAACATAAACTTGTGTTGAATTTTGTTGGCTGGTGGAATTTTTTCTGGGCCGGTGGATTTTGGGAACTACCAGCCAAGTTTGCTGGTGGCAAATTTTCTTAGTTTCATGCCCTGGTCATACCACTTCATTCAAACTACCAGTGCCACAACAAATTTCATTCTAATATTATACACTACACATCACACCAAAACACATTTTGATAACAATCTCATCACATCAAAACTCATTTCAATAAACTTGTCACATAAGAACAATAGTTCAGTAGCATATGTCATATGGCCTCACACACTTTGGACAATACCACTCTGGCAACTCCTCCAATTCAATGCTTTTGAAATTTGAGCACCTCCAGTGGTACAACACACCACATCCACAGTTGCATTCACACATAACACTAGCTTCCTGATTATCCTGAATGATACTTGCATCTTGAATGAGTCCCTTACACTTGTTATTCAGCCTCAAATTCTTGCTGTTGAACTCCTCTATATCACCGGATTGAGTGTGAGTGATTGTGTCATGAGCACGAAGAAAGTAGTCTGTAACATCTGAGAGTGAAATACATGGAGATTTCCTGATATCCTTGGTCCACCCTTGAATGGTGCTCCTCACAGATGTAAGAATAGTCTGGAATGAGCCTGGACTGGTGCTAAAGCCCAATGCACTGCAGAGAACCGAGTCTTTTCCCCATTAGGACACTGATCATGCTGCTTCAGTTGTGCTGCTTGGCATTGAGCTGATGTACATCTTCGACACTCTGAAATATATAAAAGAAATAAATATATAAACTGCAAGCAACTATAGTCAATACAATAAATATCACAATACGATGCATTACTAAACAATACACGGTAATCATTTAAGTATCTTGCTGTATATAATTTATACATTCTATATACACTTAGTTATGCATTTTCCACAATATTGCTTACTTAATGTTATTGGCCAGTGGCGTTAAAGACATCTAATTTTGTCTACTATGTTTCACAATGTCCAACACAATGCAAAGATTGAAAGGAAAAATATACCTCGAGAGCGGGTAGAGATACCACCACAGGCTAGCCCAACAGACCAAGAGTCGATCGGGTACTCCCTTCTTGCTCCACTTGGTTCATAAGAGCTACCACAGGCACAGGTTTGGGTCTGGCAGGCATTTCTTTCCCAAGCTTTTCACCACAAAATATGGTAAATCGCCACGAAATTAATCCGTCCTGATGTTCAATGAATAATAATAAACAACCATGCGCACATTAATCCACAGAATCCGTCCAGTTCGTGTTATTATTTCACTTCTTTTTAACGTGTGTAATTCAACGATTTCCATAACAACACAGCCAGGTGAAGACGAAGCAGAAACCGGAAGTCAACAGAAGTTAGTTCCATAAAGCTCACCAGGGCGGCGCGCGCGACTACGCGAACTCCCGAATACAACAGCAGTGGGGCTCGCGTGATTAAGCGCCGCTTGAACCATAAACCCGACAAACACATGAGATAAGAAAGCTTCCTGGCTGTTTACTTTCATGTCTTGCGTAATTTATTGACCTATAGTATATAAACTGAAAGTAAACTGTTGAATAAACCGATGGCACAGGTAGGCTCACACAAAAAGTTATACAACTAACGTGCCTTGATTGTTTGTGAAGACTTTATAATCCATGGATCAGGGATCAGCTGGCCGGTAATATCTAGGCCCAACTTGCCAACATGGCGGCAGTGGAAGCTTTCACCAACTGGAACTTAGCCAAAGCAGCCCGCAAGACGCAGGTTCTCAGTTACTATTTGTGGCACAAAGCTGAAAGCTAAAATGACCTTGTGTACCATGTCGAAAAGGCCACAAACAATCACCGTCGCACAAATACAACACAAAGAAAACAACGAATGCTTGGGGGCGTCAGGAACGATCAGCTATAGTTTTTGCCTATGTTCTCACCGCCATGTTTACATCAGAAGTCTCTGGGACTCTGGGGCATACCGTCCTCCACACTTGTATTTCCGAAGGGAATATCACCGGCTGGCGATAAGAATATGAAACATTAACTTAATTAAACTAAATCATCACTTTCGACACTGATCGCCTGAAACTCAACCGAAGATGCTTATTTCGTGAAAAAAGTAGTGTGTTCTGTCAGCATTTGTCTGAATCGCCAACAAAATAGGTGGTTGTTCTGTTCGACCAACAAGTAATAATACCTGACCTTGGTCTGTTGGGCTATTCTCTACCAACCAGTTAGCCGTGCATGACGGTAATATAAATATATACTGTCGTGCGCGAGGCTATGTGCGTCGTGCGATGAGCATTTTATTAAGAGTGCACGTAGCTTCTCATCAATGTTGTGTACTTACATATCTATATATGTCGAAAATTGAGATGAATATCCTTTGAACGACACTATTTTGGTTATCCACTGTCTCGTGATTATTTAGCAATTGTCACATGAACTTTTAGAATCACAACTTTCGTTCACTTCAACCCCTGTCTTGGAAATATGACGTCACGTTACGCAGTTTCAGTTTCACTCGCCATGTGGCTGCAGGTCCCGGGGGAGGGGGCACTTAAGTATATAGAGGTAGTATACATGTTCAGGGGTATGTTTTATGGGCCACCCGACGGGTTTTGTTGGGCCTCATATTTGTAGGATGGGGTATGCTTTTGCCATTTTCACCTTGTATGACGGTACGGGTTTTTGAGATCCCGGGGCACACCCCTACTCAGGACAAGGCCAAGTGCCCCCTCCAGGCTGCGGAAATCCATAAGTGTTATCTTTTTTTCAATTGTCAATGTGATATCGTTGAATACATATCCCCCTCTAAGGTAGGTATTTCCAAAAGATAATCATTGACAAAATGACACATATACTTAAATAATAAAATTCGGAAAGCAAAAGTTCACTTGCGAAGAACCTTGTCTACGCGTGCGCGCAGCAACCGATCTTGTCATTCAAAATAAACATGATCTTTTCAAAATTTCTCTGGCCGGATTAAATCGCCTTTGACGAAATCTCACACGTTAACCAAATCAAATTGTTGATAAACATTCATTTATGTGAAAAATTATTCTTCATATGTACATTTGTGTAATTATCGTGTATAATTGGAACTCATGTATCGTTCACGCCGCATTCGGTACGTCGATAAGACTCGTGCACGGCTATAGTTACCGTACCATTGCCGTTTTTATCGACCAATTTACCGCATATGAACATTCCGACACTAGAAATCGAAGGAAGATGCTATGTGCATGGTCACTTCGGTAAAGACAGTTTGCAATTCCAGTTATATTTTTGCGTTTAATGCTGTTGAACAGTTTGAAATAGAACAGTTGGCACATCCAGACAATCTCCATGATCAAACTGGTAAATATAAAAATGTCATCCATTGAATAGCGTAAGATAAATGGAGTTTGATAAATGTGAATATCCTCGACGAGCGATAATACAGTTTCCGCCCTCCGGAATTCTCTGCAAACAGAAACACCACTAAAGCAGTTGCGTCAAAATAAACAATCATCATATTTATCATACCTTTCATATGAGAAGAAGGAATTTCTTCTTAAAATAATGACACCTTAGTTGCATCACCCTTAGAAATATAGAATGTTTGCCATTTCATTTTGATACTATACAAATACTTTTGCAAAACATTTTATTCTTTAGAGATCCTCTACTAGCGCAGGAGAGACACAATAGGTAAACTGCATTCTGGAGTTGGGATTGGGGCAGTATGTCTTATCAATTGCTGAGCCAAATCATAATTAATAAAACATACCTCACTTCTTAGAAGAGAACCACCAACCAAGGACTTGATATAATGCCTTGTATCAACCCTGCCCCTAGCCATGCACGACATGTATATATTTATACCGACTAGGCGAGTTCCGCCATCTTGGATCGCTAAACCGGAAATCGGTGGTCGAGGAACACGATTTTGACAGCTGTGAAATAGGTGGAAGACAGGTCGTCGTGTGGTAGATGTGATGTCTTGATTTCGGGTGTGTCGCGGTTTGGATAATGCCTTGTATTGAAACCCTGCCCCTAGCCATGCACGACATGTATATATTTATACCGACTAGGCGAGTTCCGCCATCTTGGATCGCTAACCGAAATCGGTGGTCGAGGAACACGATTTTGACAGCTGTGAAATAGGTGGAAGACGCATTTCGTAGCTGGTCGATGTGAGTGTCTTTGATTCATGTAGAAAGTCAATGCAATGAGACTGGCCTAGCTGTCGCTCACCTTTTATGCAATGATGGCCTCTCGCTCACAGTTTATGATGATCTGCAAATGCCAACACCGCTCGTAACCATGCACGCCACTGGGTATATAAAGAGGTTAACCTCAATAATTATGGTATATATCACAATGGTGTGAATCACTGCTGCGTTGTCGATTGCATCTCAAGCTCAAGAACTACAAACCAGGATGACTCCAAACCTAAATTCTTCAAATTCCCGGTGCAGATTCGCTACCCAGTGTGGTACAAGGCATGGGTCAAGGCAGTTAGCAGGAAGAACTTAGCTATCAAACCACACACTGTTGTTTGTTCCAAGCATTTTGTAGATGGTATGCCAACAGCTCAATATCCAACACCATGCCTTAACATGGGTTGCCCATCGAAGATACTTAAGACAAGGTGACTGTTTGATTTATTGTAATACATCAGTAAAGCTATGTCATACAGCTAAAATCTACTTCTGTTTGAGAATCTTAATTTGTATGTTATACTTCCAGGTTCAGATTGCCCTCTCGCCGTGAATATGAATCTAGGCTCAAGTTGTCAAAGAGTCCCATACAAAATGACGAAATATTGTTTAAATGCAATAGTTGTTATTTCACATGTAGTACCTTAGTTTTATTGCATCATTTCTAGGGTTTTCACACTCGAGATGTGGGGTGGTTGGGCTTCAGACAAGCACTTGTAAAAAAACTCAGGTAAGGGAGTATCAATGGTCTTGTGTAACTTAACTTGTTGCTTGCCTGTATACTATGTACATATACCCGTTTATATCATTTGCTTTTTAAAATGTTTACAGGAGCAGAGTTCTTGGATCAGTTGGACCCACACGACCAGATTATAACAGACCGGGGTTTTGACATTGCAGATCTTCTGGCCCCCAGATGTGTCACGCACAATATACCCCCATTCACCAAAGGAAAGACACAGCTTAGCCAATGTGAAGTCGAACCCCACAGAAGTGTCCAGCCTCAGGATTCACGTTGAGAGCAATTGAGCGAATAAAGGACTTTAGAGTGTTGCAGGCTGTTTTCTACCCGAGTCGGATTAGCCAGCTTGACAATATTATGAGAATTGTTTCCTCCCTCCTTTAGTACAAGATAGTGACCTTGAAACTTGAGTTGAGTACAGTACGCAATATATGGAAACAATGTAATTTATTACATCATTTGCCCCATGTAAATATATCACTATGATTACACATTTTAAATTGGTGATTTATGAAAATAAACAATATTTTGTAATGAAAGCGAGACATTTGTTCTATGCATACCGTCATAGTATGGAAGAAAAAAACCTTACATTGACTACAAACAAATGATAAGTAACACACAATAAGAATAGCCATGTGCCAAATGTATGAATTAAATGTACAACAAGCTGATAGATTATCAGTATTAAAAAAAGATTACATACTCAGATGTCTCTGATATGACTACATGACTTGAAACATCAGCTGAAGAACAGACAAATATCAGTTAATTAGATTATTCAAGTAAGGAGATGCATAAATAAAATAGTTCCATGAGATCTGATTTGCTGTAACCATAAGTGTACTAACTCACCAATGGAATTCTGTTGGTGTTCAACTGGGTCGATGGCAGTTAGAATGACTGCATTCGGTGCAGCCTCAGCTACAATATTCCAGAGGGATTCTTCATCTCTTTAGGTTGCTTGTTACGCACATGCCGCTTGCCATACTGGGGCATTGTGAAGCTGATATTCTGCAGCTTTATGGGGACAGTATCTGTCCTAAAGGTACAAACAACAAATGAATAACTATGAATCATAAAAGTATTTATATATATATATATATATATTAATGACAGTCATTGGCATGATGTCCACGTCACACAAATGTGGTAACTATGAACTTTTTAACAATACACTTACCTGAAGGCCTTTATTCCATTGGGCAGGAATATCTGTACATGTGTCCGCTTTGTTGAGGCCAAGGTCATTCACAGCCAGCATCATGAACAACAAGGCGCCAGCATGACTGCTTGCTTCCCCAAGCCCAGCCATGCAGCAGCACCTTGCTCCCTTGTCCCATCCTTCTTGGTGAACGAGGGCCCACACATCATACTGGGCGATTGTGGTGTGCTGAGATGGACGGACAGCTGTTGCTGTCCAAACACGAACTTGCTTGCCGTCATGTGAACACGAAGCTGGTCTACCCAGCCACAGTAAACATAGTTGTATGCATCCAAGGCCTTGAATGCACCCAAAGAATCCTTGTTGTAAATGACTGAAGCAATAATTCATTAGCAGTGTAAGTGAATTAAAGGGCCACTTCATACTACAGGTTAATAGTAAGTAGTGTTGAAATATGAACAAACATTTCTAAGCAAGTATGACTGATAAGAAATCAAAAGCAACTAAACAAAAAAATTACCTGGTGTAGAGGTTCCCACACTGAAATTGTGGGACGACCTGTTTGATACACTTTGTGGATGGGGAAGTGAGGCTTCACCATCAAGCTGAAGAAGACAGTCCAGACGCTGTTTGGCAAGTTGCTGGGTTTCAATTTCTGGAACAAATGTGTCTTAAGGATAATACAATTTTTTTAAAAATAAATACATTGACCACAACAAAAATCAAGGGCAAGAGCAATACCAAATGTGACACAATATCCCAATTATTTGATTAATTTGGATAAATCACCACCCAAGATTACAAAATGCTGATTGGCAATTGATTTCATAACCGAGTTAATCATACGCATATTGCAGTATAAATCAAATACAAATAACATTGGGTCTAAGAAAAACACAAAATAGAAGATACATATCTGTATAATAACTCCATACCTGTGGGGTTTTTAGGGAAGGTTGAGTTTCCAAGCCCAAAAGTCCAAAGTCGCAAGCTCCTGCTTTGATCCTTCAACTTTCAGTCGTATTTCTCCCAAATACTGCACAGTTTATGAACTAAATGAGGCTCTAGTACTTTCTGTCATATCTGAACTACATCGCACGGCATTTTCGGGTGATATATCGCAATTGGCGAGCTGAATCTCACGAAGCGCAAAAACGTTCCACCGGGGAGAAGCCATTACACACCAATGTTTTGATTTTGTAGACCACCGATTTCCGGTGGGCCTTCGGCACCAGGTGTCATGGCCGACAACTCGCATACTGGGTATATTACCACCGTGCACGGCAACCCCAGCCCCTACCTGTCTACACCAGCCCCATCAATGAAACCAGGGACCGCATAGCTATTGGTCAGCAGGGCACGAAATTGACTATATCTAGTACGCGCGCGCCGACTAAATGTTTATTCCACCGACTCATTTGTCAAAGTTGTTGGTCTGCCAGGCCGATAACTATTCTGTTACCATGCTCAAGGTCAAAAGATAAACATGTTGACAATCACGCGATCGTTTGAAATTGTAAACTGACCCAATTGACTTGACCTCAGCTTTCATCCAGAGTACTTAGGTTATTTCCGTATTGGCGAAAGCACACGATTATCAATTAGATCATTTAACTCGTTTTTATTGGTCAGTCTGTGTCACGTGCACAATGCAAATGAGTGTCGAATTTTTCCGGCGTTACAAGTCTTCTATGCATCGCTTATTTGATACTTCGCGCAAATTATTTTTCCCAGGTTTAACAATGTACAAGTTTGTCAAACGTTTACCTAAATGCCATGGTGATGAAAAAAAAAAGTCCACCTTCACTCAGCGTTTGCATTTAAACTTTCGGCATTGTGAATAACAAGACCATTGAGAGGACCAGTTAAATAGTGGCAGGGCCAGTTCATTTTGTTGAAGGGCCAGTTGAAAAAAAAATAGAGGGCCAATTCACATATTTGCCAATTTCGTGCCCTGGTCAGTCTTTTCATTGACTGTTTACATTATCATAGTTTGAATGCTTATACTGATCAGGAAAAAGTGGTTTCATGTTAAATATTATGAATAATCATATATTTACTGATAAAAAAGTATGTAATGTGCTTCGTTTAAAATTGCTGATTAAATATACAACAGCTGTATGGTGGTCACTTTATGACAAGAGTCCCTTCGATGTGAGGGTTTTCCTTCAATCGATGTATATCACTTCAATCGGCTGTCGTCCCCTACCTGTTGAATGTTCAATCAGCATCATTCTTAGCCTATAGTTGAATATTGAAATCAGTTTTTATATATGCAACATTTATTTACAGGCCTAATAATTTGCATGATAGATGTCCAAAATAGGGCAATAATTGGAAAAATAGCTCACACTAGCACAAAATAAACATGGCCCTCTGTATCACAAATAATCACTTTAAATGTGGATTTCTATGAACACAATTTTTTCAAGGAGGCTACAAATAACCCAGTTAAAACAAGAAAGTTATTGTATATTGACACATTAAATGTACCCATACTGGAAAGTTAATCTTTTACTCGAAAATGTAACTTTGTAGCTTGAGGTCCGATTCGAACCAAATAAAGCGGTTTTTGGATGCTCACAGTAAGAATATGCAATACAACCCTTTTAAATATTTCATTGACCACCTACTGTTAAGCTCTTCAGTATAAGACTTGCATTTGGGGTTTAATATGGACCTCGGGGCTAGAAATTAGCCAAATATTTCACTGGCCAGTCAGGCCGGTAACCTTGAAATTCTACCGGCCCTACAAATTTTCTACCAGCCCTACATTTTCAGTTATAAATAGTAGTAAAAAATAGTCCTGGCCCTAGAGTCTACGAAAAGATAAGGTCTTAAACTGGCGCGTCCGAATATTCATTAGACACGTTCGTTAATCTTCGTGACCAATCAACGCAAAGGTTGTGACCCGGATTGACCTTAATTGCGCATGTCTGGCCTGTGATACGCACCCTCGGTTCTATGTGACGTCATGGACATTGTAGTGGTCTGCGTCCAATGAGAACACATTGAATGTCTTCTGGAATTATGGGGCGTCTCAAAGGTTCAAATTGACACCACAACAAGCGCTTTAATCGCTTAGCTGCACGATAGTATGTTTACGTAATAGTCAGTTAAAAAGAACCAGTTGTGTGTCTGCTTCTCCCGCCGACTGTGTGATTAACGGTGCCACTCGGTGTGAAACAACAAATCGGAGTGTTGTAGAATGTGTGCCCGGCTCATAAAAATCACTCGTCCGGTTGGACAAGTTCTTCGGAATTTGTAGAACTAACCAATGAGAGACACCGACTCAAAAGTACCCGAAAGTTACCGGGAGACACGGCTTGTGATTGGAGCATCCCAAATCTGGGATGCCTGTCCAGTTCAAGACATTAAGGTCTCCCAGACCTGAAGGCGAGACTATTGAATATCAGTAACATGTAAACAGCGCCCGCAGCCATCAGACTAAAAAACAAAAATGTACGTGTTTTTATTGTTTTTTAATTTTATTCTTATATTAAATGCAACATTCAAATAAATTTTTACAAACTTGTCAAAACATACAAAAAGCAGGCATTTATTCAATGAGGTCAACAGCACAATTTTCCTACAACTCACATACTCTTCCTCCTCATCTACATCATCACCTCTTATATCTAGTCTGCGACCTCTCAGTCCTGAGGGCACGACATCGTCAGAAATTTTGTACTCTTAAAACATTGCATGCCGTTATATAGGTATGCTTACTGACGGCTTGGAAGTCGACTCGCAAGAAATGCTGAAAGACAATTGCGAAAAGTTCTAAATTTGTACATGGATTTTCACGATTTTTTGCAGAGAGTAAGCTCGTATATAAAGCTAACGAAATGTAAAATACAAAGTATAGGTCACTGGTGTAAATTTCTGAGTATGGCGAATTTAAGATCCACATGTTAAGCCAATGGGAATTAAGCGTTTTTGGTAGTATTTTGGTTCTACAGAAAAGTTCATACAGCGAATTACATTATTTTTAACATACAGAAAGTACAGCATCTGCTTTACAAAAAATCAAGAAAAAAATGATGTCTCACCCAGGGCTCGAAATTACCACCCGCCCGCCTGCCAATGGCGGGTGAAATTTGAGTCAGGCGGGTAAATAATCACAACCACCCGCCCGACTGGCGGGTAGATTCGCGCTTACACCTCGCGCCCAGTTCAATACAACAGCAGTTGGGCTCGCGTGATTAAGCGCCGCTTGAACCATAAACCCGACAAACACACAAGATAAGAAAGCTTCCCAGCTGTATACTATCATGTCTTGCATAATGTATTGACCTATGGCGTATAAACTGAAAGTAAACTGTTTAATAAACCGATGGCATAGATAGGCTCACAGAAAAAGTTATACAACTAACGTGCCTTGATTGTTTGGGAAGACTTTATAATCCATAGGTCAGGGATCAGCTGGCTGCAGTCAGTGTATAATTTTGACCCATCACGGTATCTGGTGTGAAGACAAGAACATGGACAAAAGCCCACCCCACTCCCTCCCAAGCTATCTAATGGCAGCCTCTCGTATTTGAATACAACATGCACCTACTGACCTGAATAAGTCGAACGGTTACTTGGCAACAACGAATCAACGAGACTCCCCATTTCCTGTCTGTTGACAAATTTTATGTAACCGCTTTTCCATCGCATAAAGGCATTTTTATTTTAATTCATTAATTTGATTGATTACCATGTATCATCTGTAAATGGTATTCATAAGACAAGTCAACTCTTCTCGCGCCAGTAACAGTTGTAAGTGACGCGACGGAAAAAAAAAAAACGTAACATCACCCATACGCGCGATGTTTTCTTCGCGTTCTCCTCGTGACTTTTCTTCCGCGTCTGCTTTGCGAATGCAGTACGTTCTAATTGCATTTAACGATAGGCCCACCTACAGTTGTATGACTTACGTAACACACGTGGCGTTTCTTGTGAGTTGACTTCCAAGCCGTCAGTAAGCATACCTATATAACTGCATGCGATTTGTTAACGGTACAACATTTCTGAAGATGTCGTGCCTTCAGGACTAAGAGGTCGCAGACTATATATAAGAAGTGATGATGTATATAAGGAAAAGTATGTGTGTGTTGGAAAATTGTGCTGTTAACCTCATTGAATAAATGCTTGCTTTTTGTATGTTTTGACAAGTTCGTAAATATTGATTTGAATGTTGCGTTTAATATTAGAATAAAATATACAAAAACAATAAAAACGCGTACATTTTTGTTTTTTACTATATTATACTGAAAATGTAGGGCCTGTAGAAAATTTGTAGGGCCGGTAGAATTTCAAGGTTACCGGCCCGACTGGCCGGTGAAATATTTGGCTAATTTCTAGCCCTGCTCACCACACCCTACGGCAAGCCATTTATGAATTTATTTTAAATTTTTCTCCAGAATGACATCAAACCTCCATAAAAAGATTTGACCATTGAGTTTTGATCTAAACTAGGTAATATGGTGCAGTGGTATATGTATTATGAGCAGAAATTAAAAAAATAGGTCCACGTAGTCTATGGGAAGCCACAATGGATTTTCGGTTGTATTCCAGGAGTACGTTGTATTACAATATTCAAACCTCCATAAAAAAAATTGACTTGTTTGCAAATTTGCCGTATTTCGTACGGTAGGTGACAAATTGTTGATTGCCACGACAAGAATCATCAGCAATGTTCTCAACGTCAGGGACATTTCTGTCTAAGAGTCCTTCTGTTTCTGTTGTGTTGTGCCGTGTGAGTGAAACTACCCCATGGTGATTGTCAGTCTGTTGACTACACGACACATCGTCACCACATTCATCAGATCAAACATCATGCTCACAACTGCTGATAACTCCTTTATTTAGATTCACAATCCGAGCTGCAGATGCTCTTCGTTGCTCTAGCACGCTCGCTTTGACAAATTTTACTTTAGATTTCATATTGATTACGCGTAGCACAGGCCAGAGACCAAGTGGAAGTATATTTTGCTTTCTGAACCTTAGGTCATTTATATTTGAACTTGGATTGTGTCGTACATGAGGTGTGACATTGATCTAAACTCAATGGAAATAATTCGTCGTTATGTGCGCACAAATTACTTTGAAACCAACTCGCACCGGGCGCAAATGTGCGCAGCGCGTCAAAGGTGGTTCCCGCCAAAGGACGCGCAGTTACGCGATGGGCGCGGCAGTGAACTGTAGCATTTCCCTTTAAATAAAAATGGACCCTTCTAGAAGTTGCACCAAGTTTATTGTCAGTACCTCTGTCAATACAAAACACTGCATGAAGTCATGGGATGCAATGTCAACATAATACTATCCAAATGATACAAATAATAATGATCATTGTATACAAGCTGACACAATATGACATAATCATAAGCGTTACGTAATGACAACAATATCATATTAGATATGATAATATGAATACCATTATAGGTGGTACTGGAGAAGAAGGCCCAAGTCAATAGGATTTATTTGGGTAGGTGTTGAGAAAATTGTAGGAGAAGAGAGAACTTGTTGGTGATAGAGACATCTATGTAGCGCTTGTAGCAGTCAAGAGGACCAGTCACCAAGAATCTGGACTAGTTCCCCTGATAGACCTGTCTGGAAGGCCCAAGTGGCGAAAAGAATGACCCGAGAATTGACCAGGAGAGACGATAAGATACAATTCAGCCTAGATAAGAACTGTGATTGAGTAATGATCATAGAACCTGCTGGTAAAGCGATCATGAACAGGGGGGAGTGTGAGGGAAGGCGAGGGTGTAGTGCCAGGAGACGGGTGACTGCCGACGCTGGACAAAGAGGGTGACCAGAAAGCCATGGAAGAGGGAGGCAAGCAATACGTTGGCGGAACTGTATGGTTTTTGACCAACGAAGGCTTAGAATAAACCCATGGGGTGTGAGCAAAAGGTCGTTGCGAATAAAATGTTTGCGGCTATCAAAACTCGAGGGAGAAACAGGGAGGAGATTAGATTTACGCAATAGACCAAAGAAGGCAACTATACACAGCGCCCTAAATAAAATGTCAGCGGGGACATCAAAACACAACCGGGATCGAATGCCCAAAAGGATGTCGGAAATAATGGGTAGTTTACGGCTTGACGGGTGACCTATGTCGCGTTTCACACCTTGAAGCATAGATCGAACAATCCAGTTGTCCTTGAGTGGGTTGGGCAACCCTCTTTCCAAATGTAAGACACAAATTATATTCAAATATTTCCCAATGGACACAAAAAACAACCAGTTGGCTAGGTAGGCAATGTAACGCTCTGAAGTACTCGCCAGTTTACTTTCAGTTTCTATACTATAGGTTAATAAATTACGCAAGACATGGTAGAAAACAGCCGGGAAGCTTTCTTACATCATGTGTTTGTCGGGTTTATGCTTCAAGCGGCGCTTAATCACGCAAGCCCCACTGCTGTTGTATTGAACTGGGCGCGAGGCGTTAGCGCGAAACATCTACCCGCTGGTGGTTGTGATTATTTACCCGCCCGACTCAAATTTCACCCGCCATTGGCAGACGGGCGGGTGGTAATTTCGAGCCCTGGACCTATTGATAAGGGATTTGGCTCCTCGCACAACAACAGACTGCTCTCATTCTAAAACCCGAAACCATCTACACATATGCATCTATGTATGTGTTGACACTAATTCATACTCATCTGATCATTTATCATACAACATGAGATAATCTACACTCCCTGTGAGTCCGGTGGTAGAAGACCAACTGTATCCTTCTGCATGTCCTTAGAGGTGACTAAAAGGGGGCAACATGTTGGTCGTGGGTTACAACTCGTGTCAGTGGACAACGGGATCCAGGTGGCTGAGTCGAGCAGTCATACGAGGGCCATATCTGCAACACACTGCTTGGTCTGGATTACGCTGGGATTGCCTGGTCCTGTCTATCAGCAGGTGGCGACATGCCCTAACACAATCATTTGCATTTTTACCTTTTTTTTGCCATGCAAAGCTTGCACACATGGTGCTTTATGTTTATCTCTATCAGTATAAGCATCACGTTATTACTATGACCTTCACACCTTGTATTCTGTCTTTCTTTTTGGTGACTCAGTGAAGCATGGCGTATGTATCAACATACGAAGAGTTTCTGAAACTGAAAGAAGACTATGAACTTAACAACAATCTATCTTTTGTGGCAGTGAAAGGCCTTGGAGTGAAAACGAAAGGTTAGTCCTGAGCATCATCTTTTTATTAATTGTTTGGAATTACTAACAGGGCTCGAAACTACAGTAGATGACAGGTCATCTTTCATGAAATTTTCAATTATAAACATTTTAGACATTGTGAAGGTTTACTGGACCTGTAAACTTTGGTCTGATTAAAAATGTGATCGTTCACCGGTCCTCGGTCCAGTAATAAATTTTTTTATAATATTCATGCCAGTACCCCCTCAAAAATTAAAATAAACTGAAGAATTTGCCGTATCACATCTCATTCGTCTTTCTCCCAATATTTACAATTTTCGCTGGTTCGTTAGTCATTCGCCAGGTGATATGACTATGGATGATTTTATGGTTGCCGGAAACGCACAAGTAGATTTCACGTGGAAGTACAGTGTGGCCATATATGGTTTTCAAAACTTCGGTCCTGTAAAAAAAAACTTTTCTAGACTGAGTTACGGTAAAGGTTGATATTCATTCACAATGTCTGCATTTTTAAGTGATTTGCATGGCTGGGGGTGGGGGTGGGGGGGTGTTAAGACATTAGGCACAAGTGTGGGTCAATTTGGTAATACTCTATTTAGCTTGAAATCTTGTATTTTTATAATTTTGGTATTATCATTTTCTTATTGGCCTTGGCTGTTTTGAAGAGTTTTTATATCATTTTTCAGACGAGGACCTGAACATCTGCAATATCAAAAAATGGCACCTTGTGGATGGTAAGCGTAAATTTAAAAATTAAAGCTTCATCTCCTTTCTTTGTTGTTGGAAGGCGAATTTTCGATTGCCACCAAGACCCTGACAGGCATCGAAAAAGTAAAGAAAAGCGGCAAGAAAAGCAGGTAAATTTAAAATAATGAACTGTAAATGAATGTAAGTTGACACTAATGAATATATGCTTGATTATTTCAATATTTAGTGGAGGTGAGATGTGATACTTGGTTGTCTTGTCATTGAAGGACTTCAGTATAAAACTTTACTAGAACTTTGTTGGGAACATCTCATTTGGTCCTGCTCTTACTAAGATAGTCTTCCCAAATCTTAGTTGTTGCATAAGTTATTGAATTGACAACAAATTTTTCATATTCTCCTTGCATCTCTGCCACTTTGTTCTCCCCCATTTTGCCACTTGCTTTACCACTTTGTCCTCGGAAGTACAAATGGTTTTCCTCTGCAGTAGTATCCATCATGTTCAATAAATAGGTGCGGGGTGAGGGTTACCCAGATGACATCCTTATATGTTAGATGCATTTATCTTTCACTATGTTTGTTTACATAGCCAACTGATCATGCATACAAAGGCACTAGACGTCTTGTTCAAAACACCAAGAAAGTGTGGTGCACCGCCCAAGTGAAAGTTCGAGAAGTTTTGGTTTTGAAGTTGGTTCAGGTAATGAAATGGAATATGACCACGAAAAGTCACATTCCTCAATCAAGTAATTTGTAGCTGAAAGTATTTGAATAATAATTAGTCTTGCTTAAAACAATTTTGCCAGGACTAAGTAAGATAAAGGAACTTAGTTGCACTACCATACATGTGCTTTTCATGTATCAAGTAAAATCTGGTCAATGGGAAGACAAAATGTACTTTGATTAAAAACGTTCTGTCCTTAAATGGTCAACTGACTGTCTTGCCATCCTCCACAGATCAGAACTCTTAATTCTTGAACGGTTATATTCCCTGTTGTATTGTCCTGCAATAAATTTCACTCATCTATTCATTCATAAAAAGTACATGGTCATTTATATGTACAGATCGGTAACCCCAGTCGGAGAAACAACGAAAGTCAGGGCTGTGATGAAAGAAATACTGCATGACCCCAGCTTTCCTTGAAAGACGCTTTTTCTACTCGTTTGCTGATTTGAAGGACCATAGTGGCCATCTTAAGAGCAGGCTATTACCCACTCTTTATTTTGTTATCCTGATCATCATGCCTTTTACTAAAAAGTTTGCATTGATATGTTACTGATCTTTGTTAGTCTATTGAGTCAGTTAATCAACTTAATTTAAATTGTACATTATCTTCTGTCTTGAAATGTTATTTTGTTCATGAAACTCGATTTACGATGGCACAGACTGCTGGACACCTACTGCCAATTGATCCAATGGTGCGTACCAAGGTAGAGGAGCTGGTCAGCAGTGGGGTGAGGCAGTTGGGGGAGATCAGGAGGCACCTTGAGCTGTATGTTAAGAAAGACCTGTTCGGAGGAAACCCGCCTCCATCTTCTAACAGGCGATTTCATCCGACAAACAAAGATCTGGCAAACATTGTCCAGTCTACTTTAGACAAAAAAAGGTTTTACATAGAGTTTCCCCTCAAAAGCTGACATGAAACTTTGATCTTCTGTTTTATGATATGAATACACTAATTCTATCGTATTGAAGAATTTAGCACCTTTGGAGAAATGAGATGTTATTCTTGTATTTTTGTGTGTATCTTCTCAAGGCATCCCCTCAGTGACCAGTGCAATTTAGCAAAATTTGTGGAAGAATCCAAAACAGCACCTGACAACCACTTTTTCCTTAGAAAGAAGAGGTAGCTTTACATTACTTCATTTTTAACATTTAGAAAAAAATCTATTGTAAAACACCATACCTATCAATTCATAATAAAAGTGTTATTATGCAACATATATCTTACACATTGATATCTTATTGTTATTTATTGACAAATGTTATATACATATCACAAGATTGTTCTATCATAATTCTGAAATTACACTCTAGTTAGAAAGGTTGTGATAAAATAGTATATTATTGTAAGGAACCTCATATACTTCTGACTTTCTATTTTTAGCCCGGAGACTTCTGATGAACAGGAAGAGTTTCTGTTTGTACATCAAAACAAGTGGCAGCAGCAGCTTCTGGGGAAATATGGCCAGGAGATTTGCCTCTTGGATGCAACTTATAACACATCAAAATATGACATGCCATGTTTTTTTTGTGGGTAAATACAAACTTTGGTTATGTGAATGTGGCCATGATGATTCTTGAGCGTGAGACAAAAAATTCCATCACAGAGGCTCTGGAAGTGCTTAAAAAAAAGTGGAACCCATGGTGGCATCCAAAGCATTTCATCACTGACTTTGATGAAAGAGAAATTGATGCAGTAGAAACTGTTTTTCCTGGTTACAATATAGAAAAGAATGAATAAGTTGACTCTTTGTTAATGGCTGGGTAATCTTAAGTTCTTATTAATACCACTATTTTTTCTTGCTTGTTTGAATGTTACTAATCTTGTTATTGTAGGATGCCCAAATTTATTACTTACAAACTCTGAGCTAGGGATCTTCGTTCTTGAATGGTGTTACTGTATATGTTACCATCCATTATGAAGGTTCCTGGAAGATGAGTTCCAATCATCATAGACATTGTTCAAGCATGCTTTATGTCAGAACTCACTTGAATAATGTGAATATTTCAGGTGCTGACATTAAATGCACTATGAAAGGTTAGTAACTTAATTTGTTATGCTCTTAAACATTTGTTTATCCTTCTCAGGAACTGCAGAAAGGTTCTTCCATGGTCAGCTGTAGTTTTTGTTATGAAAGATTACCAGTGGAATTGTCACAAAATAAAGCTCGTTGGTTTGGTCAATATACCCGTGGGCATTTTTTTTTCAATTCTGAATGCAGTTGCAGGTTTTTTCTTAATTCACCATCACATTATTATTCGAAGTACTCCCATAACCATACAACTTTTATCTATTTTAATGATCTGGAAGTATAGTCATCTCAATATAAAAGTGATTTACTGATCAATTGAGGTAACAGTTACATCACTTACCATGTTCTTTATACTAAATATTGATGCCATCTCACTCTACTTTCTGTCTGACTCGTGCTGGGCTGGTTTTTAACTTTAATTTTAGCCGTCTCGTCATAGCCAGGCTTACAAACTTCATTATTACTTTCTATTTGTACCTTGACGTTGGTCGGTTTAATATATGGTGCATTCAGCAGAAGCATTTAGTGCCAGTGCTCTTGAGTTAGACCTGTAAGGTGTTAACTACATTAGATCTGTAAGATGTTAACTTTTGAGACATCTGAATTGTTTGTTCAGTGTTTAGACCAAGAAATGTATGATAACCAGCAGCCTTCTTTTTCTTTTAACCAGACTGTATTGTCTATCTCTGTGATTTCCACCGAGAGCAGGCTTGGGATGGATGGCTGTCCAATGATGCCCATGGCTTACGTAGTTCCAAGGATGATGTCAAGGAAATGTAAGTTACCATGCATATGAACCCAGGCTATTATTCTGGTCCGAACATATGTTGTATGATCATGAAAGGGAATGCAGATGGGTGCGTGTATACCAAGACCGTGCCTCTCGTTGCACAAGGCATGAAACTTTGGTACTGATCCTGTAGGCGGGATGAGTAATGACCCATCAATATTGGACCGAGTCTGGAATACCTCTCATAACATTATCTTAACAATATATGACTCATGTGTGTGTCCACACGAACAAATAAGCGGAATTTTCATGGCTGATTATCTTTCAGGGTCATTGATAGAATTCAAATTTGTCTCGTCAGATTAATATGACCACATGTATGGGTGTATTAAATTTTAAGATTTGAAAGAATATATGGGAAACTTGAATATGTGAATCAAGAACTTGACCACAGGTTAAGAACATTGGCCAATTCGAAGCAAGAGAAGAATACTTTAAGTCCCTTCAGCTGTTTAAGGCTAGCTCACTCTAATCCACAGTTACAAACATGGCTGACAACAAAATGGCTTCCAAGGAGTTCTGTCTTTATGTGTGTTGTGAATCAGGATCTGTCTTCGATCCAAGAGGATTTGACCAGGCAATATGTCATCAGTAATTGCAGGTACTTACCATTATTGAAAGTGCAATGGTTTTGGCTGGTAATCATTTAACATGAAGTTGAAGTGCATGTAATTTTCTTTTTCCTTTTTGTTTTAGATTTAAATTTTGTCAGATGTTTGCTAAGTTGCTTAACCATGAATGAATTGCAGATTACCAACTATGACATTTCCAAGTCTGGCCCTTAGAATGTCCACCACTCTGAAAAAGGCAGTGAAGGAACACAAAGGGTATGCGCTTATTTCCCATTTGCCCAAAAAATTCTGTTGATCCATGGTTACAGTTGGTAATTGATAAGGATCTCCTTAGTTCTGCTCTACAGGATGAAAGATCTAATTACCTATTTTGCATTCATGTGCAATCAAATTTGTATCTACTCTTTGCAGGTTCTTCGTGCCTTTATACATCCTGGATGTTCTAATGAAATAAGCCCTAGTCGCATGTTGCATGGCCAAATTTAAACAAACTTATTTAGAAGCTGATGTTGTGTGCACAGCCTCTGAATTTATTTATCGTTTTTAATTTTTTGCAATAAACTTATCTGGTCATGTAGAAGTTCTCATTCATTCATTCATTCATTCATTCAGCATCTGTAAACATATAGATGTAAAGAAAGAGTATGATATTCCCTCTGAATAGTGCTATAAGACTTGTTTTCACTCAGCTTATGACCTAAATATTTGATAGATGTGCATAGATTTCTTACGAAACAAATCTGGTCCAGTATGAAACAAGTTGGGTAACATGTTGAAATGCATATTGTGACAATTCAAAATAACTAAGACTTTGCAATAGGATATTCAACCAAATGATTCTTAAACAAAATATATTAAAAGCAGTGAAGTGAATGGATGGACAAGTGGCTAATCATTCGAAAGAAAATACTATGTCTATGACATAAGGGCAATAAAATCACTTGCTGTTCTTCTTTAAGTTCAATGAATACCAGCCATTACAATTGCACAAATATATAGTACTTTTTGTGCATGCACAGACTTCATAGATGATTACAAGCATTGTATGTACCTGCAATTCCTGATGACACATCCCCTGGACGAACGCACAAACATAAAACTCACTTAAGAGTGCACGGATGGGATTGCAATATCTGGCTTTGTGTGTGTGTGCAGCGATGGGATTGCCATATTTGACTTGGAGTGTGTGTGCAGCGATGGGATTGCCATATTTGACTTGGAGTGTGTGTGCAGCGATGGGATTGCCATATTTGACTTGGAGTGTGTGTGCAGCGATGGGATTGCCATATCTGGCTTTGTGTGTGTGTGTGCAGCGATGGGATTGCCATATTTGACTTGGAGTGTGTGTGCAGCGATGGGATTGCCATATCTGGCTTTGTGTGTGTGTGCAGCGATGGGATTGCCATATTTGACTTGAAGTGTGTGTGCAGCGATGGGATTGCCATATTGGACTTGGTGTGTGTGTGCAGCGATGGGATTGCCATATTTGACTTGGAGTGTGTGTGCAGCGATGGGATTGTGTGTGTGTGCAGCGATGGGATTGCCATATTTGACTTGGAGTGTGTGTGCAGCGATGGGATTGCCATATTTGACTTGGAGTGTGTGTGCAGCGATGGGATTGCCATATTTGGTGTGTGTGTGTGCAGCGATGGGATGTGCATATTTGACTTGGGATGTGCATATATGGGATTGCCTTATCTGTGTGTGTGTGTGTGCAGCGATGGGATTGCCATATTTGACTTGGAGTGTGTGTGTGCAGCGATGGGATTGCCATATATTGGACTTGGAGTGTGTGTGTGTGCAGCGATGGGATTGCCATATTGACTTGGAGTGTGTGTGCAGCGATGGGATTGCCATATTTGACTTGGTGTGTGTGCAGCGATGGGATTGCCATATCTGACTTTGTTGTGTGTGTGTGCAGCGATGGGATTGCCATATTTGACTTGAGTGTGTGTGCAGCGATGGGATTGCCATATTTGACTTGGAGTGTGTGTGCAGCGATGGGATTGCCATATTTGACTTGGAGTGTGGGATGCAGCGACTGGGTGTGCATATTGCTTGATTTGTGTGTGTGCAGCGATGGGATTGCCATATTTGACTTGGAGTGTGTGCAGCGATGGGATTGCCATATTTGGACTTGGAGTGTGTGCAGCGATGGGATTGCCATTGCCATATTGGACTTGGAGTGTGTGCAGCGATGGGATTGCCATATTGACTTGGAGTGTGTGTGCAGCGATGGGATTGCCATATTGACTTGAGTGTGTGTGCAGCGATGGGATTGCCATATTTGACTTGGAGTGTGTGTGCAGCGATGGGATTGCCATATTTGACTTGGAGTGTGTGTGCAGCGATGGGATTGCCATATTGAGAACTTGGAGTGTGTGTGTGCAGCGATGGGATTGCCATATTTGACTTGGAGTGTGTGTGCAGCGATGGGATTGCCATATTTGAACTTTGGAGGAGTGTGTGTGCAGCGATGGGATTGCCATATTTGACTTGGAGTGTGTGTGCAGCGATGGGATTGCATATTTGACTGGAGTGTTGCAGCGATGGGATTGCCATTTGACTTGGAGTGTGTGCAGCGATGGGATTGCCATATTTGACTTGGAGTGTGTGTGCAGCGATGGGATTGCCATATTGGCTTTGGAGTGTGTGTGCAGCGATGGGATTGCCATATTTGACTTGGAGTGTGTGTGCAGCGATGGGATTGCCATATTTGACTTGGAGTGTGTGTGCAGCGATGGGTGTGTGCATATTTGGGATTGCCATATTTGACTTGGAGTGTGTGTGCAGCGATGGGATTGCCATATTTGACTTGGTGTGTGTGTGCAGCGATGGGATTGCCATATCTGGCTTGGTGTGTGTGTGCAGCGATGGGATTGCCATATTTGACTTGGAGTGTGTGTGCAGCGATGGGATTGCCATATTTGACTTGGAGTGTGTGTGCAGCGATGGGATTGCCATATTTGACTTGGAGTGTGTGTGCAGCGATGGGATTGCCATATTTGACTTGGAGTGTGTGTGCAGCGATGGGATTGCCATATCTGGCTTTGGGGTGTGTGTGCAGCGATGGGATTGCATATTGACTTGGAGTGTGTGTGCAGCGATGGGATTGCATATTTGACTTGGAGTGTGTGTGCAGCGATGGGATTGCCATATTTGACTTGGAGTGTGTGCAGCGATGGGATTGCCATATTTGACTTGGTGTGTGTGTGCAGCGATGGGATTGCCATATCTGGCTTTGTGTGTGTGTGCAGCGATGGGATTGCCATATTTGACTTGGAGTGTGTGTGCAGCGATGGGATTGCCATATCTGGCTTTGTGTGTGTGTGCAGCGATGGGATTGCCATATTGACTTGGAGTGTGTGCAGCGATGGGATTGCCATATTTGACTTGGAGTGTGTGTGCAGCGATGGGATTGCCATATTTGACTTGGAGTGTGTGTGCAGCGATGGGATTGCCATATCTGGCTTTGGTGTGTGTGTGTGCAGCGATGGGATTGCCATATTTGACTTGGAGTGTGTGTGCAGCGATGGGATTGCCATATTTGACTTGGAGTGTGTGTGCAGCGATGGGATTGCCATATCTGGCTTTGGAGTGTGTGTGCAGCGATGGGATTGCCATATTTGACTTGGAGTGTGTGTGTGTGCAGCGATGGGATTGCCATATTTGACTTGGAGTGTGTGTGCAGCGATGGGATTGCAATATCTGGCTTTGTGTGTGTGTGCAGCGATGGGATTGCCATATTTGACTTGGAGTGTGTGTGCAGCGATGGGATTGCCATATTTGACTTGGAGTGTGTGTGCAGCGATGGGATTGCCATATTTGACTTGGAGTGTGTGTGCAGCGATGGGATTGCCATATTGGTCTTAGAGTGTGTGGACAATTCGAAGTTTATATATATATATATATATATATATATATATATATATATATATATATATATATATATAGATATATATATATATATATATATATATATATATATATATATATATGTATATATATATATATACTGCGGCATGAAGTTGATGACAGTATAGATCGACCAATTTATTTATGGGTGCGCATGAGATGAATGTTTATATAAATAGTACGTTTATAATTTAGTTACCCATTTTAATGCATAAAATCTGTAATTTCGTCGAATTTACATGCTTATATTAGAGCCAACTAAAGTCACACACCCACTGCCGGGGGATAAAATGAATCATAGCGTTCAATGTGCAGTTTCAGGATTGCTCCTAGCGCTCACACATTCGAGTTCGATATTAAAACTACCCGCTGATTGGTCAATGGTCTTTCCGTGTGTCATCTCCGGTATCCCCCAAATAATTAAAACAAGAAGCCCCAGATTCTTGTCGGTCTCAAATTGCCGCTAGTTAACGTGATTATTATGGATATGGGGTTTGCGAACAGTCTATTAGGGCTGTGTACAGGATATGGGAGATATTTTTAATCAGTGGAGGCTGTGACTATTGTATGAGGGCTGTGTACAGTGTAACAGGCTGGAGTGTAATGTGCATGGGGTCCGCTTACATTTTATGGCGGCTGCGTAGAGTATAGTATATGAGGGCTGTGTAGAAGTTTATGAGGGCTGTGCATACAGTGTATACTGTCTATGCATTTTGTACAAAGACTATATACAGTGTATGAAAGCTGTGTCCAATGTATGATGGCAATGAGTAATATATAAGCCAGGTATAGTCAGGTATGAGGGCTGTATCCAGTGTATCAGGTTTGTGCAATGTGAATTAAGGCTGTATGCAAGGTATGAATGTCTTGTTCGATGAATAAGAGATGTGTTCAGTCCATCTTTGTGACATCTGTCTGTTTGTCAGGTCATATATTTCGGTGGCACGTTTCGTTTTGTCATCAATCAAAGTAGTATACCTCCATATCATGCATGGACACATTTTTATCAGTTTTGCTTCACCTTTGACCTCTGAGTAATTAACATACATGATCTTGTTCAATGCTAACCCAGTGGACAGTTGTTTGCCAAACTGGAATACATTTTATCAGGAAAGCAACTTTTCAGAAATATTCATATTTTCATACGCATTAGTGCTTTCAGACAGTCTCAGAAAAAACCTGATTGGACAAGAGGTGAGCCAGCATGATTTTGGATAAACTGTCAAAAAATGGCTGAGGTATGCACCGGACTGCTCTGGTGGACTGGGCAGAAAGCAATCCGCAGCAGATGCAGGGTCATCAGAAACAGACTAACTGCATCCCTGTGCATGTGTTTTAGGAAATAAATTATTTCTTATGTCAAAGGCTGCCTTTAACCATGCATTTAATTAAGCGATACGATGTCAACCAACACTACATTGATTCAACGTTGATTCAACGAGCAAAATAACGTTGATTCAATGTTGTGCTTCAATGTTGTATCAACGTTAGAGACTGCGATGGATCAACGTTAGATCAACGTTAGGATGCCATCTGGGGAACTGTTCGTTCGTTTGAGAATATCGTGGGCAGATGGCGGCCTGCGTGTACTTACCCGAGTTGATATTGAATATTGCTTACAATCAAAAGTGACATGAATAGACAAATCTTATCAGTGTTTTAAACTTACCTTCCGCATAATTATCCATGGCGTGCATATGCGTTACTTTTATTTGTTTTCAAATATCTCCGAGGATAGCAATGTTTTTCAGTAGGTAGGGGTGGAGGTTTAAAGTTGGGGTGAAGAATGGGTGTCACTGTGCCAAGACTAACCAGTGTGGCGGAGACGCGCTCGGCTGCCTAATGGCGCGGCTATGTATGAACATGCTTTGATCTCCTATGGGTTCCCGCATCAGCTACAATTCAGTTTAACCAGTTAACTGGTTTATGTTCATTATATCTGATACTACGGTTCAGGCTTCAGTTATATATATATATATATCCTCTCCTTCTATCAGTCAAATTGGAAAATAACTCGCCTTGACCCAAACCACTTAAAGACTAGGTAAACAAATTAGCTTCTCAGACACAGAAAAACCTGTTTCCAAAACGATCATGATAAGAAAAAAAGCATACTTGGAAAAAACTTAGATAACGCCATATAGCGGGGCCGCAATATGAGTAGAGCCTATCGATTTTTAAAAACTTGTTTGGCTTTGATAAAATGTTGCAAGGGACCGTTTACTACGATGTTGGGATAAAGTGGTCACCCATTTTCATATGCTACAAGAAAGGAAGTGCAATACTATATTGACAAATGGTTTTGGATTGTGATCAGTGACTTAATGGAATTTCTTAGTCATCTACTTCACTAAAGTGTCTTTGAGATTATTTGTGAGTCTCTGGTACCATGGCCTCTGACCAAGACTTAAGTCACGCTATTAAAACGGAATAAGTATTTGTGGAGGGCAAAACAGAGCTGTTTCCTTGTAAAAATCGCCGCATACATTGTGTGTTATCCGGTTTGGTTTACGAGTGCATGCGCGAATGTTTGTGTATCAACCCACCCAGTCCAGAAGCTGCGCACCGTGCCTGGAAATCGCAAAGGCACATGCAATATGAATATGGCGATTGAAATTTTGGAAATGCTTGATGATGATGATGATGATGGTGATGGTGAGGGTTATGATGATGGTGAGAATTGAATGATTTTTTTCCCCCACATCTCCACGATTGTTTTTTTCTAGTTAAAACCTGTTCTTTGTCTGTCTGTCTGTCTGTCTGTCTGTCTGTCTGTCTGTCTGAACATGTTCCATTGACCAGGGTATCGCTCGCGTAACACATGTTATGCTGTAAACTTTGCAAGCCTCTAGTCGAGTTTGTTTACGCCTGCCGCTAAATCACACCCCGCCCTGATTATGACCCCGTTAAAGTTGTCACGTACATACGAGACTGGCGACAGGCTACCTCTGCCGAGGGCTCAGCTGGCTGTTAAAGTATCGAGTATGCTGATGTTATGACGGAATTTTCAAAATTTCTATATCAAAGCCCTGATTCCACACGTAAATTATTCAGACTTATGACCCCTTTTGATGGTACAAATTCTTTACAAACTCTATCCCTTTTATCTATCTGATGGTAACAACAACATTTTTTAATCCCTTTGATCTAAAGCAATCCCCACCATTAATTCGAATTGACACTAATACCGGGTGTCTACTATCTAATTACAATGGACATGGTTGGATAAGTCTCAGCTTGCTAATCTCTAGTGCCGCCTGTGTTCCACCTGGCGTCCCCAATCCCGAACCAATCACTCGCTTACACTCCAACCAGGTGACCAGTCGTCACCAATGACGATAGTCCATGCGTCTGGTTGGGGGGAGTGGTTGAGTTCCAGGGTGGGGATAAAAGGAAGGACTTTGGGGGCACGAGAGGAAAGAGAAGCTTGCCAGGAGAGCGAAGACTATACGAGAGGAATAACTATAATTATCTAAATTATAAAAGTCTTCGAGTTTTGCACCACGACCAACTTCTAAGAAACTTCAAAATCACTCTTAGAACACTGATACGGAACACACCACCTATTGTTGTCAGCCGGTGATTGTTGAGGCCTTAGATATGGCCAAATAGTCAGAGTACGTTCTATGGTCACTTAGTCAATGTGACTATCTTATATACAGGTTTATCGTCACTGAGTCACCGTAACAACCTCATATACAATGCAATGGACACTGAGTCAATGTCAAAGTGACAGCCTCATACACATTGCTATGCTCACTGAGTCAAAGTGACAACCTCACACACAATGATAAAGTCGCTGAGTCAAAGTGACAACCTCATACACAATGATATGGTCACTGAGTCAAAGTGACACCCTCATGAACAAGGATATGGTCACTGAGTCAGAGTGACAGCGTCATGAACAATGCTATGGTCACCGAGTCAAAGTGACAGCCTCAAACACAGTGCTATGGTCACCGAGTCAAAGTGACAGCCTCATACACAGTGCTATGGTCACCGAGTCAAAGTGACAGCCTCATACTCAGTGCTACGGTCAGTTAATCATTTAGATACAGTGATATGGCCATTTGTATGATTGATTTGTATTTACTCACAGCTAGTCTTATGGAGACGAGGTAAATCTCAATATGCTGATTGCAAAAAATGAAATCTCTGCGCTGAGCCCTCTATACATTTCGTGCTATGACTGTCAGACCATTTGTGCTTCATATCACTGAGCTATTACTTTCACAGTCTCCACGACATTCCTGTCGAAACCCTATCATCTGTCCACCCGGCTTGTCTAGACAATCTCTCCACCAAACATTCCTCTCTTGCATTTAAAGTTCAACTTTATCCCTTTCCACCCACGTGTTTGCCAATCCTACCGTTTTCAACCCCTCTCTCTGTCTTACTCTCAATACCTCCTCCTCTCTCTGTCTTACCCTCTATCCCTCCCCTTTATCTTTTTTACTCTCCCTCCCTCCCTCCCTCCCTCCCCTCCCTCCCTCCCTCCCTCCCTCCCTCCCTCCCTCCCTCCCCCTCCCTCCCTCCCTCCCTCCCTCCCTCCCTCCCTCCCTCCCTCCCTCCCTCCTCCCTCCCTGTCTCCCTCCCTCCCTCCCTCCCTCCCCTCTCTCTCTCTCTCTCTTTCTGTCTTACTCTCTATACCTCCTCCTCTTTTTGTCTTACTTATATCCCTCCCCCCTCTCTGTTGTACACTCTACCCCCCCACCCTCTCTCTGTCTTATATTCTATTCCCTCCCCTCTCCTTCCCTCCTCCTTTTCTGTCGTACTCTCTACCCCCCACTTTCTCTGTCTTACTTTCTGTGCCTCCCCTATCTCTGTCTTACTCTCTATCCCTGAGTCTTGTTCCCCTTATCAGCGGGATGAGAGCACTCCTTTTTGACTTCCGTTCCTTGCTGTCTTTTTATGTTTGATTAATTGTGAATAGGATAGTCACCAATGATTAAGTATTCATCGCGGTTCATGCCATAATGTTTGCATTAGGATCGCTTACGCACACATCTGCTAAGATTCGCCCGCCCCCAGTGACCCGGTGACGATTTCCTTGTGCGGCTGTCGCGCTCCTTTCGCTGTTGGACCAGCTGGCATCACTCAAGCGTAAATCTTGGTATAAAGAGCTCTGCGAGCCAAAACAAACCAGCATTTGTATTATTGGCGGGTCATCGGGGGTAGGCGACGTTTTGATGATTGGCTTGGTATCAGGTGTTGAGTGTCAATATTTAATTAAATGGCTGGGATTAGGATAAGCATTGTGACCATGTATTGCTGATTGGCTGCGGCTGTAGGTGTAGTTTCGTGGTACAAATTTAGATGATTCGCTGGTCTCAGCGGTAGATGGGAGCTCATATTTTGTTTATTGGCGTCTGTTAAGGGTAGATCGAGGTCCGCATTTTGACGATTAATACACCAACATATGTCTCCTATTGACCAACACGAAAGCAGTTACTTTGTTAGCATGAACAGTCAAATGCTTTTATCAGTTTACGCCACTGACAACATACGGTGGTTAGTGTCAGTCTTCTATTCAAGGCAATAAATGGGTCGCAGTCGTCACAGACTTATACCGACAGCGAAGACTATGATTTCACCATCTGTTCAACACATTCCTTTCAGGCTTTTAACTTTTTGTCATCTCACTTTCCCTTTTTACTTGCGTCTTTACCTATTGAGGACGTTTTTACTTGCTTTTAGCCTCAGTGTTTACGCCGTCACTATCTGGCAACCCAATGCTATGCGTCCTCGCTGTCATCTACCAGCTTATTTCTCTGCTCGTTTTTCAGCTCTTTCCAGTATTCTCTTTTTCACACACTCCCTCACTCACTCACACACTCATGTCCTCTCTCAAGCACTCGTACACTTTGTAGCACACGCGCACCAACACACTCATTAGGTTTTTATCTCCTTTCGCATTCTGCACTCAGCCCCCATCCCCATGGACGTGAAGGCTAGTTTGTGTTTTATTAGGTTTGTTAGTTAGCTGTTGCAGGTTGGCAAAACGCCAAATTTATTCTCATTTGCTGGTAAGTTTGTATATAACATTTTTGTTTCTTGGTGTATATCACAATTCTCCACATTTATTTATGAATTTAATCGCAATGTAGGCATATGCCACACACAGAGGTGTATTGATAACCCTGACGTCAAAATTAGGTCCAGAACATGGAACATGTAAGAATCGTAAATCTGTATACCACATTCAATTGCTGTCCAGTAGAAAATATGTAAATATTTATCGATAGCCTTAATAATAACTTTTTTTTCGTCATGTAGTAAAAAAAGTTGAGCATAGCTTGGATAAGGTCGACAAAGGATGGAGATCTATTGGTAGCAACTATCATGCCAATTAAGCTGTTATAAAAATGATGATGATGCTGAGGATGATGATTATGATGATGATGATGATGATGATGATGATGATGATGATGATGATGATGATGATGATGATGAAGAAGAAGAAGAAGAAGAAGAAGAAGAGAAGAAGAAGAAGAAGAAGAAGAAGAAGAAGAAGAAGAAGAAGAAGAAGAAGAAGAAAGAAGAAAAGAAGAAGAAGAAGAAGAAGAAAAGTAGAAGAAGAGGAACAAGAACAAGGAGCCATGTCTTAACAGTGTGGTTATTTATAGGCGAATCCAAAAATGATACGTAATAATATAATATCGTTTATTCATTTCGTGTTATATATATATTTGAATTTTCCGTACAGCCTCGTTGAATACGTATGGTCAATATGTCATACCAAATAAAGTATCTGAATCAAATTCACTTCAAGTTAAAGGCATCATATTCAATACTTAACAGGCCTGTGTGCTGTGCGTAAAAAATGGGGCGTCAACCCAAACGTCACACATCACTGACCACCGTTCGCCGTTATCTACCCAACTACTGCGTGGTTAGCTCACAGTTCAACTGTGCAAGGTACACTTGTCACAAAACTTTTCCCGTTCGTTATTTAATTTGTTGCCGCTTGACACCAATCGTAGGTTATCAGGTTGAGCTCAGGTTCATAAAGCATACCTTGCATTTATCTGACCACACTATCAGCTAAACTGCATACTGAACGGAAGTGATAGAGAACGAGTGCTTCAGAACATCAGTATCCAGGTGAGGTGTGTATCGAAGATTTTCTTTACCTCTCGTTAGCCTGTATCATCTTATTCTTACTTGTGGGGACATGTTGGCAGGTTTGAGGTGTACTGACATTGGTGTTTTTGGTCGCATTATATGATGCTATTTCTAATATAGAATTAACAGTATTGTTGTATTGGCCAATCTCTCCTCTAAATCATCAACATTCTCAAATAGTTAGCTATTTTCGTTCATGGTAATATTCCATAGTTCAACATTTACCATTACTTACACGGCCCCAACCTAGCACTAGCCCGCTATTTGCCATATTGCGCAGTACTAACTTCAGAGGGGTTAGCGTCATGGGTCGCTGGTTAACACCAGCCCGCCCGCAAAACGGGTTGTTTTCAAAGAACTATATTTAGCGCGCATCAGCAAGAGTGTAGAGTTAACAGGGGAGTGGGCCACGCCCTCAGCAAATAACCAAAAGCTACTACACACGAACCACGACGATTTCATACTGATGTACAGAAGACAAGCTATTTATGTAATCCATATTAAGATGAATATTGTGAACGTTACATTGCGAGCTAGGCTATTGATGAACCAGGTACATACACATAAACTAGTGGATCATATATACTCTACTTATCGATTTATCCTAACGAATACAAATGAACTTATTCTTATTACCATTCTTAGCGACTGAGTGTAGAAAACGATAAACCGAACTCTATGGTCAGTTGTGTGATGGCCATGGGTTCAGCTTCGGCGAATACCTGTGGAACCTTGCAAAGTAAATGGGGAATTAGCCCACAGTGTACGTGGCCTGACTTGTCTTTCTTAATCTCTACTATTGCCAAATGCAGCCCTTCTTATTGATCATACTTTAAACATTGCCTTACCTTGCACATAGACAAGACATCGTTTATGTTGATTTATGCCCAATCAAGTCATGCATCAAACCCACGCTGTGTATTGAATACATTCTTACAAGGCTACTTACATGCTGTACGCAGGTGATGTACACTGATAGCTGCACATTTGTTCCACCTCGTTTTCGTCATTTCTGTCAATGATGTTGTAAAATGAGCCAAAAGCGAGAAGTATTTAATTGATGGCGTATCTTATATCAAATGGGTCAATTGACTATATTCCATGTAAGGGTATATGTGTGGGCATCAATAATGTCATTTTAAAAATACAGACATAATCATTTCCTATGCGTTTGTCCAATGCTGCATTTACAAACATACAAGTCCTGTCAGCAGACATCGCATTAGGCTAGAAAGTGTTTAAAAGGCTTTCTGTGAACATAGAAGTCAATTATTTTATTCATCAGTTATGATAATGGAATTTGAAGACACAAGTATGGAAAAGTCTGGGTGCATTTGTTGTAAACAGTATTACTTAAATTTAACCTACATACCTTATATACCTTTCAGTTAAACATTTGACTTAAGCTTCACTAGTATAATTTTTTTTCTCGTGCCATCATTCTGCACCCGTACGCATGCATGCTTATTGAATGTTTTTCATCTTACATCAATCATTCATTTTAGCTTTGTATAAGTTGCCAGGGGGAAGAGTACACTTCTCATTTCCCAGCCGGTCTGAGCCTTATAGGACAAAACCTACCACCCCCTCCACAGGAGTTAGGGTTGGGTAGCCTGCTCGCGCTAGTCAGTACCACACCCTAGTGCATTAAAGCTTCTGGCCCGCCATTTACCCGTCAGTTATTCCTTAACCCCAACTTAACTTCCTCATTAAGGGGCGACCTCATTGGTGAACCTGCTAGAAGCCTCCCAGCCAATAGCGTTCGCTGATGGGGGGCAGCCTCCAAAAGTAACGGGATATATAAGGGAGTAAACACACGCTCACGACAGAGCAAGATCAACAACCATAATTAAATATCATCCTTTAAGGTCACTTGGATAAATAAAGAAGTTATCCAGGTCTTTCGGTCCTTGTGTCTTCAATTCATCATGTATTCGACAGAACCAAGCTCGACAACTGGTAGAGAATTGGGTAAAATTCAGTAAAACTGTTAACGACAACATTTTACAAATATATAACTTTCTTTGGGTTTGTACAATGCAGTGTCTTCATAGCCACAAGTCAACGCTCAGAACCAAGCCACCGAGTTAGACAAGCCATTGATTATAGGACTTTTGTGAACACCAACAAGGAAAATATTTCATCTATCAGCAATAGAATTACAAAGACGAGTGTTGTGTGCATTCATCAAACATTAATTGCTTTGGGTTCGTACAATGCAGTGTTTACACAGCCACAAGTCGACTCCCGGAACCAAAAAATCACATTAGGCGAGACAGTGGTAAAAGGCCTTTTGTGAACAAAACAAAGGTGATTATTTCGTTTATCAGTCATAGTAATGACCCAAATCTAAACAAATGATGATATGTGCATTCAACAAATATTAATTGCTTTTGACTTGCACAATGCAGTGTCTACATAGCTACAAGTCGAAACACAAAATCAAGACATCACATTAGACAAGAAATTGTTTAAAGGACTTTTGTGGACAACAAGAAGGTAATTATTGTATCTATCACTAATAGAAATAACACTTTAAGAGACAAATATGAAACACAACATTGATATGTGCATTCAAAAAAATAGTATTTGCTTTTTGTTAGTGCAATAGGTTGTCTACATAGCCACAAGTTGACCCTCAAAACCAAGAAATCGAGCTGGACAAGACAGCGGTAAAAGGCTTTCTGTGAACAACACAGAAGGTAGTTATTCTATTTATCAGTAAAAGAAATGGAATTTGAAGTCACAAGTATGGAAAAGTCTGGGTGTACATTTTACTAATATATTACTTGCTTTGGGTTTGTACAATTCAGTTTCTACATAGCCACACGTCGACCCTCTGAACCAAGCCATCGAGTTAGACAAGGCAGTGGATAAAAGGCCTTTTGTGAACAACAAAGAAGGTAATTGTATTATCTCTCACCAGCATTTTGGCATTTTTTTATTGTTGTGTTTTGCGTCATCGGCAAGCCCATTCCACCCTCCGTCCTTAACATACACACACAGCCACAACACCGACATCACACCACCATTTGTGGTCTTGATTAAAAATAGCAAATTCAACTGATGTAATCTTATGCGTGACTGGGGTAGCATTTGGTTATTCATCCATGTGTAAACCTGGCATAGGGCCCTAAGAGATCTGCTGTATTCACTACAAAATACCAAACAATACAAATTGCCAACCCATACCTCCTACCAACTAACATCTACCACCATCCCATACCAACTGCCAACCGATATCTACCGTCAACTTAATACCACCCTTGTATACTGCCCAATCAATACATACTGCCAACCCTCCCTACCACCAACACTCCGCACCACCAACCCTTGGTACCACTGCCCGTCCCTACCACTAACACTCTCCATGACAAGCCCTCCCTCTGTACCACCATACATCTCTTCCTTCAATGCTTTCCATCACCAACTCCCAGCAACAGCAACCCTCCCTCCCTAACACCAACTCTCCCTACCACAAACACTCTCCGCTACCAACACTCTCTACAACGAACGCCACCAACACCCTCTACCACCAACACTTCCGACCACCAACAATCCCTACCACCAAACCTTCTACCACCAACTCTCTTACGATCAACCAACAGTACGACCCACCGTTCCTACCATCAACCTTCCCTACCACCAACTCTCCAAACACCAACCAACCCTACCACCAACACACTGTTACACCAACACTCTCTTTCACCAACACTCCCTAACACCAAAACTTCTCTACTACCAATACCCTCTACCACCAACCTTCCCTACCACCAACACTCTCTTTTACCATCATTCCCTTACACAAACATCTCTACTTCCAGCACTCTCTACCACCAACCTTCCCTACTACAAACACTCTGTCCCTAGACAAACGCTCTCTACCAGCACACATCTCTTCCTCCAACCCTCTCCACCACCATCGACACTCCCTGCCACCGACGCCCCCTACCACTGCCTCTCTCTACCACCAACCCATTGTACAACGAACTCCTCCTACCACTAACTCTCCATAAAACCAATTCGCCCTTCCTACGCTGTTTGACAATGGATAATCTGCAACAATCTTGCTTACTAATCCGAAACCCTGCGCTACCCAGCGGTAGTGGAATAAATTACTTATTCAACACTACTTGGTTGAGACTACCACATTTGGATATGTATGGCGCAGGACTGTGTAATACAGTCAACACCATTGAGGTCTGTTTATCATGAACTTGTAGATATATAACTAATGTTCTTTGTAAATGAATGTTGCAACATCTCTCTTTTGGTCTAAAACTGACAAGAGCATGTTTTACTTTTGAATCAAGACATCTGAAACTGTGTCATGTCTAGATATCAGTATTTAGCGTGAATGTCTAATTCGTTTGTGGTCATGTTTGTCCCTCAACGAACAGAACATTACTCAGGCCAAGTGAAGCTTCCATTCTGCCATAGAAAGAACATATCCCTCGCCTTTATATAGTTTCGGTTCTTCAGTGAATTGTGCTTTCACACCAGTCTGGGTCTCTTCGAATGAAATATTCAGTTCAAATGACAAAGAACTTAGTCCTATGCTATCGCACATTACGGCCGATTACAGGCTGCAATAATTAACAATTCAAGATTCCAAATAAAAATAAATCTCGTCCCCACACCCTTTGTTATAGTTGCGTTATCACTGGCGTCCAATGGATACCAAGTGTTCGCCAGACAGATGCAAGTACCTGTCAATACAGATTGTTTTATCAGTCACATTTTTAAAAATAACCCTCCAAGTACCTCTTTTGTTTTCTTGGGTGACGCATTGTGAATAGAGCAGACTCCTACTTTGTGAAAACAAGTAACTGTTGACAGATAATACACAATTCTTTGTCTGGGTCATTTATCCGACCCACTATGTTGTCGATTGTACTCAGGTCATTACAGGTAAAGTATTCTGCCTGTGGTGAAAAAGTAGGTAGTGGGGGTCCCATCACCTAAAAACCATGCATGTTTGGAAGCTAGCTCATTCCAGTAGCTAGGAACCATGGCTTTTAGAGTATTTGTAGCAGACTTCACTACAATATCATGTTTTACCATGGTTCTTAGCTAGTAGAACCCTCTGGCTGAGAACCATGCATGATTCTTAGGTAGTGCGAGTACCACCTTTGCTGTGTAGGTTGAGTACCAATTGTTCAACCTCACAGGGGGTCTCCACTCCCCTTCAGAGATTATTTTGGTAGTCTAGCAACCATTCCTTTTGTACCGCCATCCTTTAATGGGCTAGAGGGTACTCCATGTCTACCTAATGTATTTTCCCTGTCTCTGCATCATCAGATGTATTATTTCACAGTGTGCTACCCACTCTTTTAAACCAGTTGGCAGAGGCGGACGTATTGCCCATACATACAGGGTGTTTACTTTGAGATAATTGATATACCTTGTTGAATTATCATTATACGTAGGTCAGTAGCAGTACGGCTGTATGAAGGTATAAATCACGGTAGTCGCCCATGTTGTTGTACTCGAACGTGACCCATACTTTTTGTCTTGCTGTAGAACTCAAGTTTCGGTGGTAGTGTGACGACCAACCTCTCCCTCCTATACATGAAATCCTTGGGATAGGCCCTTGCTCAGTAGCAGCTGTCGCTTTGTTTTGCCACACTTTACAATCACAGCGAAGTCTTCTTCGGGGTTGTTTGCCTTGTCTAAATTGTTGAACGATGCCAAGAGAAACTGAGCACTGCCAGTGAGGCTTTACTGTCCAAAGGACAGTAAGATATACTTCTCCATGTTGTTGGGGATGCAATTGATTTGGCCTTCTACCTTGCAGAAGGCCTGGCTTACAAGGAGGGAATCATAGCTCCATTGTGGTGCTGTGTCCGAGTCAATGTGTGCTGGTATGTGACTGAATTGCTTTTTCCTAGTCATTCCTGCTAATTATTCCAGACACTCGCACTATTGTAATTTCACCTTAAACAAATCACTTGTTTATGGTCACAAGCAACGATGTATCATCAATTCTGACGGACACCTATATGCTTCATGCATTACGGTTTGTGTCTAGTCGCATCTTTTCTGGTTTTCTGTTTTTCATGCAATGACCTTCATGCAATGTCACTGTCCCCGTGACACTATCTAGAGTGCAGTATGCCAGTTGCAGTATGCATGTTCCGCTATTAGCCACTCCACTGTTTAAATGATTTCTCATATGATAAGCATCAACATGCAACACTGTTCTTATATGATAAGCGTTAAAACAGTGACCTGTTCTACAGCTTCAGTTTGATTCATTAAAGTAGATAAAGGGTCCTACTTGCAGAATAAGTATATGTGATATACCAAGTGTTACTCATAAGTCTTTCTCTGTGTCCCCATTATGTCATTGATTTGGTTAATTAACCATCCATTATCAGCTCTTGTGTAGATAATACATGGATAATGACAGATGCCGAAACTTTAGAGATGCGGAATAAACAGCCCCTCATCTTGATGATGCAAAACTTCTTAGCATTTAATGGCAAACATTTAAATTTAGCTTTAAATATTGTAACCGGCCATTTAGAGTTAAACGTTTGGAGGACATCACGATTTGTCCTACCGTCATTGTATTGAAAACTAAAATTGTGTTATATTTCGTTCATTGGTTCATTCATAGCATGTCATGCATCCATAGGTTCATGACATAACCATCATACTACTGTTACGGATCCATGCAAGTAAATGGGTATAATGTTCTTTACTTCAAAAACTACAAGAGACAACGGTCGACCGACCCTCTCAAAAAGCCGCGCGTCTGACCTAAGTACTCAATCATATAGGTCCCCTCCCACGTGGTGGTGACATCATACTATGGGTTGGCCGAGGCACCTAGCAACATTACCCCCATCATCTGAGCACTTAAAGTAGTATTCAGATACATACGCTTAGATACAATAGTGACTTTGGCATTCCAAAATCAAATACAACACACCACGCAGGAGGGCCCCACCAATTACTTACCGACAAACATCAAATTTGCAATACATATAGAGTACGACATATGCAGGAAACGATTTACACAAACAATATAGCACGAAACGATAGGAGACGTTAAGCACAAAACATAAAACACTCTGGCTGTAACGCAATTTCAATATAGTACGAAACGCCATCTCCGTATGACACGTAGCAGCTTGGAGTTCCAACTCAGCAGTAGCCTCTGGACATACCACAGTTTTATAATTTATATTCGGACTTGCGGGATACGGAATCCGTACCCCTACATTCAGAAATAAACATCCCAACATTTTCCACTTATTATTCAAATGACGTCTCGTCTTCATCACTACTACCATAAAGAGTGCCGACTTTCACGGTGAAACACCTCCTTACATGGCCTCTGACAACTTGCGTTCAACTGGAAAATAAACTGCTAACATGCACACAGACAATATCAACAAGCGCGAAGCATGTAGGCCACTGGCCTTACAGCCACGGACTGAGTGTCCCATATGCCATGCAATACGTTATTCCCAATTAGGCAATCACACAAATTACCTTATTCAACCAACACGACCCTAAATATTCACACAGCGCAAACCGTTGAACACGGTACAAGACTTCCAAATTCCCTCGCGTGTGGTCATTAACTTGACAGAAACAATATCAGGTACAAACACAATTAATCAATACTAATACAGAACATGTTACTAGTGTAAAATCACTTTATTTCCCTCCATTGCATACCAGCAACCAGAATATTATATTAACTATATGGCGAGAGTATCCCCACCAGCCCAATAACCGGGGCCAGAAGCAGCTGATATCAGCCAACAGCATTGATGCAGATGGCATTGTATACAATCCCCCACCCGCCACGCTCATTCATCCATCGCCAAGTATACACAAGAAGCGCACATTCATTCCAGCATGCAACTTATCACTACTTAATTAAAACCTTAATTAACGCTTGCGAACTATGCGCACCCATTCGCCATACTGGTTTGGGGTGCGCAAGTGGCCCTTTTGACGCGTAATCGCCGAAAGACCAGCGTCTACATTCACAGCTTTCGCACGCTTGCTACAACTATAATGTACCTATTGTGTCTCTAAGTCTCTCGAAAGGGTCCCATTTCATCTAGCCAATACGCTCAAACGGCGCCCCTACAGGCAAGTTTACCGCACGCCGCCTCTTGAGAGGCCGAGCTCTTGATGCACAATCAGAACAGGTGTTAACCCATAAAGCGACGACGTTGAACATGCAATACCAATGTTACCGCATCTGTACGCGCCTGGGGATCCGCTCGATATCGAAATGTCCACTCGAAGGAGTGTCATGTAATCGCATGATAGTGTCTGCTTTCCACTTAACAGGCAGAAGGACCTGTGTCCACAATTGCTTTGCGTCACGGGAAATGTATGTGTGGCACAAAATACCCTCTTTGACCTCTAGTTGGTCCCATTGCTCTATGTAGGACTTGCTTGCTGTACTCAACAGGGCTACCATTACCCGAGACGACACGACCTCAGTTGTTTTTCGCAACCTCATCACAGGTTCTATCGCAGGGTCTACTAACTGCGATGCCCACAACTCATCTAAACACCAACCTTCAACTTAATTTAATTTTACCATCTACCTAAAGCGGGTTTACCTGGGACCACGTGACATGGATATGTAAACTAGCCTCCGCTTCCGTCCATGACCCCCCTGTGGTGACTCCTTGGCAAGCTGCTCCCCAACCGAAATTAGAGCTGTCACTCTGTAGGTCAGGTGGCGGTATAATAATTCGCTTGAAACAAGCGTGAATGTTTTGATGCCACTAAGTTATGTGACATCTAGTTTTGGCTGGCAATGGCATCCTCGCATCAAACTGTCTGCTAGATTTGCGAGCCCTGATCTTGTCCATTTACAGCTGCTTGATTTGTAGCTTGGCGTTATAAACACCTGGTGCACTCCTTGTTTACGCAATTCCGATAACAGCACCTTCAAGAGTTTTGTGAGTTGGCGAGGGGCTTCTGAGAGGCCTTGAGGAAGGCATGTGAATTCGAATAAGTTGCCTAGCCACATAAATCGCAAATAATTGCGACAAGAAGGAAGGATATTCACCGAATAATATGCGTCTTTCAGGTCAGCGCTTGAACAAGCAGTTAGGAGTTATTAACTGCAATGCGGATTTTAGCGTATCCATCTCAAAGTGGTGGTATACCACGTCGAAGCTCAGATTTTTTTGGGGCGGGAGTGGGGGTGGGGGGGGGGCGAAGAAAAATATTGCATTGAGAAAACGATATGGAGTGAGGAGTATCTTTTTGAGTAAGCTCATTTAAGAACTCAATTTGAAGTCCTCTAAACACTTGCAGAATATCCGGTCCTGAGTTACTTTATTCCACTCGTGGGAATAGTTTTCAATTTTTCACACAACAAAATTGTCTAGGTTGTTATTCAACCTTGTGTCCATTACGGCGATCGAAGGACTCACTTCGGATGATGTGTGAGGGATATGCCTTATTTGTTCTTTGGGCACCCCTTCCACTGATGACGAGGGAGGGGATTGGTCTCTACAAAATTTCTCTTGCTGGTATCCACAACGTGGCTTTAAAAACGTGCATGGACCTCGGCCTCTGAAGTTGCGAGGTGGTTCATGCTGCTGATGTTTCCGCACCAGGTCGAGTTTTGCTGCAGTCCGATAGCTCTTTCACCTGCTGTGACAAAAACACACGGCAGAGGTAAATTATCCAACTCAAACCAAAGTTACAAACAATGAGTTCACTACGAGCTAAAACGTAACTCAGAATAATCCCAGGAAACCGAATAAGAACGAGTATAATCAAACAAACTGAGAGAGTCAGAGAGTGTGTCAACGCATTGAACTCTGGGAAGACTGTCACGTGATCTCAGGGAAACAGCTTTGGTTAGATGATAGATTAAGATTGTCTATGACCCATGGCGACACCCCAACCGTTTTGACAGGCATCCGTGGAAATTGTTGCATTGGTAAGTGAAGGCACTAGTAGCTTGCGGTTGATATGGCACGTTATCCACCATCTTAGATTTCATCGTGCCAAATCGTGTAAACCGCATGGAGCAAAAACGTGGTGTAGGGTTTTGAGTTGAGTCAGAGGCGCTGGATCAAATGTTGTTTGCCCAGAAAGCGTTGAATAACCCTGCATTTGGGTGCTTTAGGCAAAAACAGTTGGTTTCATGATAGACCTGGTTATTCGCTTACTTGTTGTTGGGACGCATTTCTGTCTTGTTTACTGAATCTCACTTTAAACCTTTGTTTGTTTTTTGAACGCTTGTTTGGTGCAAGAGCCGACTTTGTTAGTACACTATGACACTATTGCGTTGAACCACTGTCAGTAGGATGTCACGGTCTTGTATCCGTCTTAAACGAGCCAACATTAGCGTGTCGTGGAAGCAGACGCTGAGCCCTATCACCAGTCTATGGCATAATAAAACCATAGGGCGATTTATTTTGGTGAATATTCTTGGGGCTGAAGACAGGCCCATAGCACGACCTCAAGTTGATGAGATAGACCCTTGTAAGCAAAATTTGCCACCAGATGTAGGCGTATTTTAGGTCCAGTCGTGAGGACGAATGGACTGTGCAACGGTACACACAGTTGCCATCTTAAGGGTCCTTTTTTTAAGTTTCTTGAGAAAGACCCTTGCTTTTGAATGCGGCTCGAATTAGCTGAGAAGTATCATTTTCAAAAAAGTTGGTAATTTCTGATGAGAAGTTCTGAGGCGATTGACTAGAATATGATACTTTGACACTTTTAGAACGCTATATTTTCTCTTGAACTCGAAATAGCTGACTCTAGCAGCTGTGTCAAACGTAATGCGTGGGCAAGCGGCGTTGCAGACTCTTTGCTTAATGTTTCTGCCATTTTGTCGATTGGTTTGTTTGAATTGGCGTTGAGGATGAAGACGTTAGTGAAAGTCTTTTATTGACTGGTGACACCTCACAGTGCCATGACCAACATACACCAATGGCTTAGCTGCTATCTCAGCGATTCATCTAGATCAGTCGTGCGCCGGTCCCGCATAAGGGATGCGGGTAGGCAAGGAGCAGTGAAGATACCTTGGTCGTCCCGATACCGTTTCTCTATCTCGTAGATAGGCGTTTTGTGTATTAGCTGATTCAGGGCATAATGCAGAAGCGCCAGGTCTGCTTTGGTATTGCAAGAAGTTGCGGAAGCATCAGGTCGCTAACAGAGGGAAGGCGAGACAGACCCTGTGCCTCGGCCCAGGCTACCCTCTTGGTTGAGTAATCATCCGGTATGATCAATACAAACAGAGAGAGAGCAATGGAGGGGAAATCAGAGAAATTGGTCCGCGGTATTAGGCTCACGTGTGCATGTTCATGATAACGATTGGTCAGTAATAACTGACCAATTAAATATCTTCAACAACTTATACATGTAGGATACCCAAATGTGTCATCTGTAATAAGATACTCCTCAATGTACACAATTGATTTTGGCTCCAAACCTTTGCATGAAATAAGCTCCTAATATTATGGTTGGTCGCAATTTATCGATGGCATGGAAGAAAGTTGGGAATACGTCCTGCTGTATTTTACACTAATATGTAGTAAACCAACAACCTTTGAATCACTGCCATTAGCAACAGTGATGCACGATATGTTTGCACCTGTGCCTAGTAGTGCAGTGCATAGTTTTTTTCTTGCACGTCACACGGTGCGTTAATCGTTTAAAGGACACTCTCGTGCTATGTGCCCTGTATTGCCACAATCAAAACAAAGTCTCGGGCCAGATGTTGGTGACCTTCTACGGACTTGAAATTGTGTCTGACTCCCTGATCTGGGTTTGCACTTTTAGCCGCTTTTGCTTAGGGACTTCTGCTGGCTCTTCTGTCTGAGCAGACAAAACAGGGGCAAGACGAATACCGCAAAACCATGACATGGAGACGTACCGGGAAGAACCACATGTGGACTGTTGCCTTATGGAATGTTGGTGACCGCGTGTATCATCGTCATTTACAGGTTGTTGGACGATGGAATAGGCAGCCGTCACATAATGCCCACTACCCATCTTTTTTCCAAGATTGATGCATGTCTCTCAGTCTCATTGAAGGAGAATATACCAGCCCATATAAACTGGGCACGTAGTCTAGACTATAGATTGGCCACATACATGGTCCTCTGCCAAAAATGATTAAGCGCACGCGTGGCAAATTGCGGAACACTTTCATCATCTAGTTTGGGGTAGAGGACGGCGTGCACTTGAATACATTACTCAAACGGCGTTGCATGCGATCATGCACTTTGCATACATGGGCAGATTGCTTGAGTAAGGCAAATGCGAGGGGCTAGTGTTAGTGTGTGCGGGAAATGTAGGTGCAGTGCCGCCGCTGCTGCTCTGTGAGAGAGTGGTGGGAATGACTTGGAGAGAATTGTGTACATTTAGCGCCACTCGTTCGTGTAACACTGACATTTCTAGACTCATCCACTCAATTTGTATACCCTGTCTCTGTTGTCGAGCGTGGTTCTGTCCACTTTGGTTGCATGGTGAATGGAAGACATAAAAGAAGTCGTAGGGCCGAAAGAGGAGAAATATATTTTATTCTTCTTGATAAAAGGATACCTTCTTTATTTATTAAAAGTGACCGAAAAGGATAACACTTAATGGTTGATGGTAGGTGATCTTGAGTTCTCGTGAGTGTATGCTCACTCCCTTATGTTGCGTTACTTTTGGAGGCTGCACCCATCAGCGACGTTAGGATACATCAGCGTCATTGTGACGCGCTGTGGAGCAGCTCTTATCAAATGTCAGAGGAGAAAAGTTGTGTGGCTTTTGGTAGCGCATAACCATTGAACTGTTGGTTCGTGTCACTCTTGTGTTTGACAGACCAACAACGATGTCAAGAGATTGTAAATACTTTACATTGCGTAGGGCTTAGTCTTTGTGTGGATCAGTAAATCCACGGGACAACCCATAAAAATACAATGAATTATATTCATCTCTGCAAATCCTGGCCACTCAAATAGATATAAAATTTCTAGTGGGCCTATGGCCCTGCTTAAAAAACAATTCTACAATTTGGTCATTTTGTTGAGAAGGGGTGACCCAGTTGACAATTATGCAACTTCTATGATGCGCTCTTGGATTGGGCAAACGGTTCCTTAAAGCCTACTATGTATGTGATGCGTTAAGAAATGTTAAGTTTGAACTTATATGCTTAGTATACAGTGTGAGGGTGGTTAATGAACTTACACTGAAATGAAGATTAATGGTACTTTTATATCAACTTCAATGTGGATGTACATTTACTGTCATTGACACTGCACTGTGCCTCTCAACTCTCAACATTTTTTATTAAGCATTATCCGTTTGTTTTACCACTTTGCTTAATGGTAAACAATAATTTAGTTTCTGTTTAAACACACTTGAAATCCGTAAAACTGCATATTCATTCATCCCGGTTATATATTCTTGTCCCTCTTCCATCCACATTTTGTTCCGATAGTGACAACTCTAACCTTATTCTTGGTCATGCAAAACACACAGGAAACTAATGTCAATTAATCACAATAACCAGCCGAAGGCTGACCATAATCGCAGCGCATATCTGAGCACCTGAAGAAAAGGGATCATTATCTCTGCTCCTAAGCGCCATCCCAAGCCCCTCCTATGATATTGGATGGTAAGCTGCTTTCGGATCGCTTGGGTTAAGTTACATGATAACACTTAATAAACTTGACATCATTGCCAATTGACGTGCACTAGCACCAAACACCACTTTTCTGTTATTCTATATGCTGATCAGGGGAGAGTCCTAGTGGATTTCCCTCGAAAATTGTTGGCGCTTGAAAGTAGCTAACAAAAATGATATCAATCACACATAAGTGCTTTTTGTTGAAAAGAAACGTTAGTGAACAGTATTTGATCTCATCGAGCTACATGTGGGTTGTTGGCCTTAGCATGGCGCTTTGAGACCAAGCTGATCCCTCCACGTAATCCCTCCTCAATGAATAGGTGCTGGTCATAGTCGGTCAGCAAGCGCTTCCCACGACAGACCCGGACTGGTGTAGTAGATGGCCAGGTCTAGACCATACTGTCGCATACAGGTTTTGCAGAAGATCTCAAATACAGTAGGTCAGGAGCAGAACATCTGTACGCAGGTAAAGATCGTGGTAGACGCCCATGTTGTGACACTCGAACGCGTCCCATACTTTTTGTTTTGGGCAAGTTTGTAGTCCTTGTCGGTCATATCTTGCTTCGGTGGTACAACCTCTACCACCGATCCATGAACTCGTAAGGTTATACACCCTTTCTTTGGAGCAGCTGTCGCTTTGTTTCGCCAGACTACGGGGTAGTTTGCCATAACTAAATTGTTGAACGATGCCAAGGGGAACCGAGCACTGTCAGTGAAGCGTAACTGTCCTAGGGCAAGTGAGGTATACTTATCCATGTTGTATGGGATGCAGTTGATTTGGCCTTCCACCTTGCGGATGGCCTGGCTTAAAAAAGAGAATCATAGCCCCATTATAGGTTTGGTTGTTTGCTAATATGGTGTACTACCACTGCCTTTTCCCACCCGAATACAAAGTCTACGAAATAATGAATGATCAGATTCATGAATCCTAAAAACACTCATTCTAGCGGCGTTATCAGTAAAAATGAACTGTTCACCTTCATTGGCGTCCATAGGATACCACGTATACAAGTACCTGTCAGCCGAGAGCGTTTTATATATCACGCCGCCTATAGATTACCCTTCATTCTTATCATTATATATAGCTAATGAGCTTTTGTCCATCATATAAGTACTACATCTGTTCCGTCGAGTGACTCGTTGTACAAAGACTAGACCTCTACTTTGACCAGTAAGTAGCTGTTGACTCGTCGATTTTTACACGCCGTTGTTTGTCTGTGCCCACTGAATGTCAGTGATCTGACCCACCAAGGCGTCGATTGTACCCAGGTCATTTCGAACCTGGCAAGTGTTTATCCGGTGTCTAAAAACTGGGCGCTCTGTCCACTATGATCCGATAACGAAATGACCCATGCGTTATCCATAGGAATCGATATGCATATGCACTATTTAAACTAAATTGCGGTGCTGTGACCGAGTCAATGTGTGCTGGTATGTGACTTAATTACTTTTCCCTAGTCATTCCTGCTAACCAATCCGAGACAATCGCGTTGTTTTAGTGAAAGGATCATACAATCTAAGCTCGTTTATGAAATGCGACACTCAGTTTGTACATACTAGAAGTTGCAAATAAAAGCGTGAAGTAAAAGTACATGCCGACACAATCCCTATAGTTACCATTCAATCGATCACTGTTGTAATTTGACCTTCAACAAATCACTTGGTTCTGCTTAATAACGTCAGTTAACCAAGAAGAACAATTAGGCTTCGATGGATTTGCCATCACAAGCAACGATTTATCATCAATTCCAGGTGCTGTTGATCCATTGGTTTATAAAGATCTCAAAGGATAAGCGTTGAAATAATGAACTGTTCTATATCTTCGATTTGAATAATTAAAGTAGATGTCCTTCTTAGCCGAATAAGCTTAAGTGATTTACCAATATATCTTAGCTTCCAGTCAGGTGTTACTTATTAGTCTTTCGCGGTGTCCCCATGATATCATTGATTTGGTTCATTAGCCATTCATTAGTAGCTCTTGTGTAGATGATACCAGACAATGACTCGTGCATAAACTTTAGAGGTGCTGAATAAACTTCCCCACACCTTGAAGATGCAAAAGCTCCTAGCTTTGTATGGCAAATATCTTCGCTGCTGAGAAATAGCAGTTAGCTGTGGGATTACATTTCGCTTTAAGTAATCCTAAACGATAGAATTTAAATATAGTGACCGAATTTGACCACTCCATTGAGGATATGTGGCCTCTTAGATTTTTGATTACGGTCTGATTCGTCCTCCCATCATCATGTAGAAATATCATATGCTGTTATTTTTCATTCAGATTAATTCATGTTGATCCGCAACCCTCCCTCACCTACCTCCCGTACAGCCCTTATTACCCCTCACTCCTACCAACATCGTTCCCTCCCCTGCCTCCGTCAACCACCAAACTCACCATTTTAAATACTACAAGAACCCCACTGCCCGATTGATCCCTAACGGCGTTGGCACTGATGTCCTGGGTTGCATTATGGGGGCCATCATTGCTGCCATCTCTCGGTTGTGTTGCTCCGATTAATCGGAACCAGTCACCGACGCTGGTGACTTCGACGCAGTTGGAGTTGAATTTGCAAGTAGCTGTTGACAGATATGACTCGTCTATTTTTTTACACGCTATTATTTCTCTGTGGCCTCTTGATGTCAGTGATCTGACGCGCCAAGGCGTCGATTGTACCCAGGTCATATTGAACCTGGCAAGGCGTTTTTCCGGTGTGGAATAACTAGGCGCCCTGTCCATTTTGATCCCGTAACGAAATGGCTCACAGCCTGAACCATGGTATCCAAAGACATCCATAATATTGTGACCGTGGTTTCTTGTGTTACTGCTGGTCTCTTGCATTTGGTCACTTCAGGGGTTCTTTCGAGGTACCATAGGAATGAGACAACGTTAAAGGAAATGCTAGTAAGCTGGAAGATATCGAAAAGGTGGGCGGACGATGAAATTGGTACGGGGAGAGACACATAAATGGAATTGTTCTGTTGGGCAAAGTGGACATTTTTCTACATTATAATAATACATGGGTGACATGTATAGAACACTAAATCTGGGATGTTTTTGCTGAACCATGTCATTTATCTGTAGTAGCAATTTTGTCAAGAGGGGAAGGGTACTAATTTGAGAAAAAAAATTCCTTGAATCAAGTAGTAAATTCCATCTTTCAAAAGGTTGATTTGTGCTGTAATTAAGTCAGCATTCCTTCTGTATGACATCAATAATTATGTTATCTGCAACACTCTTTTCTGCCTTACCTTAACATTACTTTGGATACCCTTAGCCAGCTGAAAGAGCTCGTTGAGATTCTGCTTTATCAGATTGAAAGCATTGTCAAGTCAAATACGAACGTCTCAAACGCATGTGTTAACCTGTTGGTTTGGGCAACCATTGCATTTACCTGGGCTTTTAAGATGTTTACAACTTTCATCCTTGCCGTTCCAAAGATGGACTAAGACAAGTCTCCGATAAAGCCTCAAACTGCTCTATGGCTTCCTGTCTTCATGTGACGCTCAACTTGGGGTATCAGAGCGAATATTTTTTCTGTCGCATTGATAACATGATCTTCGACTTCTTGTCGAATGATTGTGAATGATGACAACAATTGCCATATTTGGTCATATGAAATATTCCGCCTTCCGCACGAGGGGAATGTGGCTGGTGCCCATAAATTTGTGTTAAGCGGTATATGAATGGTGTGTGTCCACAGTCCACACCCGTTCAGCGTTGTTCATGACGCCCATTTTATTCGAAAATGACGCCCTAGTAAATCCTTTGCATAACGTCCTCTGTATTAGCCGTAACTGCACCCACTTGGATTAGGAACGTGATCACTAATACGCCGACGAGCATGACGTTTGAGAAGGGACCTGCAATTAAGGAAACCATATTGATTGGTACCAACGAATCCAGATGCATATAACTGTTCACATTGACGCTATAAATTAAATATTACCAATAGGCGTCACGATGTGTTTCTGTAAACTAAAAGGGGGAGCGCAATTTATTCATAACCGTTGCGAACACACTTGGCGAATTCATAATTCCGAATGGAAGACGTTTGAACTGATATACGCCTTGGTGTGTTGCAAACGCGGAATTTGCCAAAATCCGCTAAACAATCCAACGTGGAAAAAACTTTAATTTTACCAATTGTGTCAAAAAAGTCGGCTTCCTCCATTACTTGTATTTGTCTATCGATTTCAGCCTTCTTTTTGGGACAAACGCGATACGGGGGGAGACGAAAGGGACTTGCCGGTGTCGATATGATGTCGGTGAACGTTAGTGGAACCCAACTCTTTTAAATTGGTGGCAAAGACATCACGATTTTTCCCAATCAAAACCAGTATTTCTTTGTTTTGTTGTGGGGTCAAATTTGGATTTGTGTCAGAAAAGCCTGATTCTTTTGCTCTTTTGTGTCTTCTGATGTATTTGGCTTTATCTCATGGACTTGCTCTTACTCATCCCACGCATGGATTTCATTGTGCGGGAGCTTAGTGATGGTCGCTACTCGCTATCCAGCTGTAATACTCATCGCATCGTAATTTGGATTAAAAAGTCTTAAGCTTGTCAAACCCTTATTGACATAATGTCACTGATGCGGCGCCTATCAGCCCTGTTTTCGCAGGTAAGTCTTTGATGGGTTGGAGTAGATATGGATGATTAGGATCAGTAACGTTAGTTGTTACAATAGCCACGAGTGATTTGCTTCTGGGTGGAATGTTACAACATACGGCGGATTTCATAATGGTTAAGTCCGGTACGCTGAACATATTGACAGATATTTGCCCGTTTTTCAGTTTCAACTTGTTTCGCGTAGAGCAAATCGCCGCATTTTGAGACTGTAAAAAATTCAATTCACAATATCATACCATTGTGTATTTCTTCCAGGACGTAGAAGTTGTGTTGAACTGGCAATAACCCTACTTTAAAAGAAAGTGAAAATTTTCCCAACACAGGAATGATATGCCCACCTAAACTGGTGACAGATGTGTAAGCTTACACGACTTAAGTTCTAAATTGCTGTTGCAAAATTGAGCCAGTAATTTATGTGAGGTGCAAGAAACTAAGGCGCTGGTGTCTAGCAAGGCTTGGGCTTTGTGACTTTTAACTATCACTGGGATGATGTTGCCGGATAGGTCAACCTCACTGGTGTTGACAGAAAGGGACAGTACAGGATTAGGCAAGGATTTCACATAGTTACAAGTGGGAGCATTTGTGGAAACAGTGACCTTTTTGTCAGCGCTAACTTGAGTTCTGGCACTTTTTCTATCCTCTTGGTGCCTATCTCTTGAGTTTGTTATCTGTACCCTTGAGACTCTAGATAAAGGCGCAAATTCCTAGCGGGGTTGAGGGTTGGAGAAGCGATTGGGGGTACAGTATGGGGTGGACGAGGAGTGGGCGCGGGAAGGGTGATCTGAGGCGGGTGAGAACACGTACTGATCGCGCGGCCATTGACGTAGTTGTTGTAGCTTTGTTCGACAAACCTTCTCAATATTGCAAATGCGATTACAATATCGACATAACTCATTTCTAAAGCGACATTTACGGGATTTGTGATTGTTTAAACCACATCGGTTTCATGATAACCTAGAGTGACCTTGGTACTGCGTTGTGGAGGGTCTTGATTGCTGGGTTGGTTCTTGTGGGGTTGGGGCTGTGGTAGTCTGCGTCCTAGACTCCAGGGGTTTACGCTTCGCTTCTCGCTGTTGGCGAGACTATTGAATATCATTAACATGTTAACAGCGCCCGCAGCCAAGGGGCTAGGGGACCTTGACTAACATCCATGAGTTGTTTAGGGTAAATCCAGTTTTGCTTTTGCTTTAATGATATTCATATTTCAAACATTGAGGCGCGCAGTGGGGCCGAGATGACTATATTCTATCTAGCTGAGACGAATAGACTAACAGTCGATCGAATGATACCTTGTTGAGGCCCCGTTTGGCCCAAAAAAGCTAGTAACAACAAACAAGCACCCTAGTTACACAGCCACAGAGATTAGTGAATAATAATACCGACCACTGGATATCTAATCAGGGGTAAGAGGTTCAAAGTGAGAGTATTGGTGATATTTTATAGTACAATGATGCAGTCACATTTATGACCTTTCGTTCAAGAACCGAGACTTGTACAAAACAGGCTGACACGCTCATTCGAATTCTTCCAAGCAGCGATTTTAATACATAGTCATACCTTGATGCACTTGTATTTTATAATGATATTTCGAAAATTGTTCTGAATTAACTGATTTACCTAAAACCGTCATTGGTCATGGTTTCTTTAAAACGAATATTTCGGTGTGCATCCACTTTCACTTAGGTGATATTTCCTGTTCAAACAGATTTCCGTTTTAAGGAACGAGAGGTATATACAGGGTGTCAAGGAGATTTAGAAACAGTTGATGGACAGGCGGAAATAAATTAAATATCTGCTGATTAATTTATATCAATGAGTAAACAGCAATCGCTGACGTGCTTATAGATCCAGGCATTAGTATGCGCCACAGGTCCTTCATCTGGTCATCCTAAAGCCAACGATATCAGCTTTACTTGTTCATATGGGGATGCACACGCAATCGAATATCGTTTTCCATGCTCTCCAGAAACATGGAGGAAAACACATTTATTTAGCAACTCCTACCATCATGTAACAAATATGAATATTAATTTAAAATTAATTTCAGGAGCAATGGCAGACGAAATAAAACGCCTTTTTGTAACGAATCGAGTAAAACTGGCAGAAAATATCGTCTTGGACTCTGGAATGTGGACCCATCTCCGAGCTGCTGATGTTCTGACTGCCGATCAGCGGGACAAGTTTGTGGTATGATGTCAAATTGTGAACCAGCATTTAATAGAATGAATGCTTTTAGCACATGACTTTTTGATCGACTATCAGTGCCAAAAACAATACCAGTGGTGCTCATTTTCAGCTAAACAGGACCGAAGCTGAACAAATAGATAGTCTGCTGGACTTCCTTGGCAAGAGATCAGATGAAGCAGTCGAAAGCTTCTGCAAGGCACTCCGTGCGACCAACCAGAAACATATTGTCGATAAATTTCTGACCCCTCCTACCAGCAATCTTCCAGGAGGTTAACCAACACTTTAATTTCAGCTTGCAGCTAAGGTTGAATTTTTTGAAGAAAATAAAACCCCGTTTCTAGCGACCTTTGTTGTTGTGCCACGCATTGCAAAATTAAATTTACTTGCGAAACATAATTCCCAATCATCATTATTCAAGTAATCACCTTTAGATATTACAATAACTCTGGGGATTTTGGGCTGTCTTTCATTTGAATAAATCCGTCGAATAAAATATCTATAAGTATTAAAATCAGAAAAGTAATATATCTAACTTCAAGTATTACATGACGAGAATGATAGATTGACTTCTGTAGTTTATTACTCCTGCTGAGATTTCATTATATCATTTCGGACGCAGGTGACACGGTTGGAGTTGAATTTGCTGCTGACGTCAGGAGAGCCAGATATGCTCCTGGTTCATCAGGTCGTGATGATAATAATACGGTGAGTTGTTCTCGTTATATATTCTGTGCCAGTCATTTATAAAAAAGTACGACCAGAGTAATAGCATGCTTCTTCCTTTCATTACAGATTGCGGCTGGCGACACAGGCGCTAATTCACCCAAACCATTTGTAGAATGCCTCACCGCAAATACCGTTCGGATTGCGGAGGAGTTAGACGATTTGGACGATATCGTAGAGTATCTGTTGTCGATTAAAGTGATATCTAAGAATGAGAAACAATTGATAATGGCAAAGGATACTGGTATGCACAAGGTCAGGACCCTTTTGGATTATGTAGATCGGAAAGGTGAGGAAGCCTGTGGAGGCCTTGTTGTCGCCATGAGGGATACTGATCAGTTAAAGCTATGTACTTTATCAGACAACCTTAAGAAAGAGCTAGACAAGCTGCCAGCTAGTGATGTACTCGGCATAGATAAGTACATGGCTGAGATGAAGGATGAGTACAAGAAGCAGATTAAACAGAAAAACAAGCTTGAGGAAGAGCATTATGGTAATAGAGTGAGTCTAGAGCAGCACGTTCCCGTGATAATTAACAGGGAACAAAAGCTTCCTGATCGGCAGCTCCGTCACGGATTCGACGAATTCGACATTGAAAAGACAGCCGGTAATCAATTGAAATTGGATGACGTATTTCTCCCAGGCAAAGACGGTCGACCCCATTCAATACTCATGCTCGGCGGCCCTGGCATGGGAAAGACCTCATTGTGTTTCACCATTTTGAATCTTTTTGCCCGTGGCCTATGGAAGGGTCACAAGTTTATATTTTTCCTCTTATTAAAACAATTGGATGACATGGCACAATGTCTGTCCCTGGCCGATCTGCTGTTTGATTTTGGAAGAATCCGCGTGGAAGAATCCCAAAAATTAAATGTGATTCAGCAATTAGAGAAACGACAAGACCAAACTATGTTTGTACTTGACGGTTATGACGAGTGCGATGAGTTTATGAGAGGTGGGTTGATTGTTAGTGATCCGTCGAAAAAAGCTAAAGTTGGCGCCGTACTGCGTAACCTTGTCCAAGGCAATATATTCCCTAGGTCGCAAGTTTTGATAACAAGTCGTCCATTTCGACAGGTATGCTTTAGCGTTGATAGGGTGGTGGAGCTGGCGGGCCTTAGTAAGGATGCTGTGAACAAATTACTTGGTCAGTGTATGGGTTATGAGGGTAAGTCTGGATCTAAAGAATTTCTCAATAGCCATGCGGACGTTGAACACTTGTTATGTATCCCCATAAATATTCAAAGATTTCTCAGTTACATTGGATGGCTTCATGATCAAGGTCACAATATATTGGCTAATCTACCAAAAACAAAGTCCGCCTTGTTTTCAAAACAAATGTTACCAGTAGTTAAACAGTGTATCAGATCCATCGAAATTGGCGTAGAATTGACATGGAGCCACCCGGCCGTCAAGTCATTCCTGCTAAAACTTGCCAAATTAGCTGGCTCAGGTTTTGATAATTTGGGGAAGAAACAAGTCATGTTTGAATCCCGCGACCTTGAGAGCTGTGAGCTTACAGACGAGGAGGTTAAAAAGGGTGGTTTGATGACTGTGTTCATGAAACAGAGCAAAGGATACGCCGGCACCGTCTCGATTCTCAGTTACTATTTCACCCACCTCACCACGCTTGAATGGTGTGGTGGGCTGGATACAGCCAGTCAAGATTTAAAACACATAGAAGGTCTCATCGAAACAAACAATGGCACTTTCGATGTCATTCTTATCTTCACAATTGGTTTTTTGGGGGCCAAGGAAGGCCAGGAGATTCTAGAACATCTTTATGACATCCCCAAACATGCATCCCAAAATAAAGCTCATGACATGCTCACCAAGATTGCCCATTCTGAAAGGTGTCGCAAACCTGGTGGCCCCCAATTTGCCTTGGAGGTCTTCTTTGAAGGTGAATTCGTCAATCCTCGCCCCCTTTTGTCATTGTTGGCCCCTGGCGGCAACGTGCTGGAAATAGAAGATATAGCGCAGGCAAACAGACAAGCGGTAGGTTACTTTGTTGAGCAGATGAACTCATCACGTGGCGAGCAGACAGGAGCGGCAGGGATTCTTGGTAGCGAGATAGGTTTAGATACGGTGAGGCTTCACTTTACTAAGGCGGCTGACCGTACTGTACAAAAGAGCATGGTGGCGGAAGTCTGTATGATGAAGAAGCTCAAGCATCTACTGATTGAAGGTAAGTGATAGTGCAGTACTTTATAGCGGGTAATCCATTGTATCAGCTCGTTGCTATGATTAGATAATCTTCCTGGGATACTTCGCCAAGTCTGGCCTTACAATGATGTACTGATATTTTTACATTACTTCAACATATCATATCATATCAGTCGCAAGACGCATTGGCCCGAGTGGTAACCACTTCATATATGCTTCTATCATTGAGAGTATGGCTTGAAAGGTATACAAATTACAACCTAGCCTTCTTTATGAGCCGGCTATCAAATCGCAATGTATTCTTTGGTCATGGTGTGATGGAGGTGTCAATCTATTGTGACATCCACTCGGGATAACTATTACACAGTATCCTGTTGTAGATCATTGAATGCCGTGTATGATAACGTTATCATTGGTGCTCGTGCCGTCACGTGTCTGGTGTTGTTATGTTTTGTGTAGGCCACTGTGAGGTTGTCGTGGAGAGGCCGCTAGACATGCTGCTGATGCATGGGTCAATGACGGAGGACAGCGCAGCCCGTGTTATAGAGACGAGCCGCGCCAGCACGCTGTGTTTATATAACGTGGGTATTTCTTTCTTGTCATTGCATGCCTTACACACCATGTCATGTAGACATCACCCGATCACTACATGCCTTATGAACATCGTCTAACTGCCATGGACCATAGCGTACAGGACAAGTAAATAGGTAAGTGACCTTCCACCTGGGACATGAAGTGAACAATCAAGCTAGCTAAGTTAAGACACGGTAAGTGACTAATTACCACTGTCTCAGGTAAAGAAGCGTATCCATCCCGGTTGATTACTACTACCATATGGTTAATACCTCGCTGTCGGGGTAAGCTACCATTTCTTTGACGTTTATACCATTGACCATATAACGGCATGTTCGGGATCAGAGATCACTCCCATTGTATATGAAACCACATTAACTGGTAATCTACCATTCCCTAGCAACAAGAACCCTAACTCGTGTTTAAGGTCCACGATGACTGCATTAGCGTTTAGAAGGCACCAGTAGCTCCCAGTAATAACATGCAAGTTCCTGTGTACGGAGTACTGAGGGCCGAGTTGATGGTAAAGAGCTGCTTTCAATATGACATCCTTAAAGGCGAGAATGATCTCATATGCGAGGTGCAGATGCTGATGGCTGGTGATACTGCAGGCAATGCTTTTAATTGGTGATAACGATGATATTATTCCCTGTGCCATTGGCTGTAGCTGGTGAAAACGATGATATTGTTAGCTGCGGCGTCGTTTGTAGCTGGTGATAGCGATGTTACGGTTCCCTGCGGCATTGGATGTAGCTGGTGCTAACGATAATTCTGTTCACTGCGGCATTGCTTGAAGCTAGTGATAACGGTGATTCTGTTCCTAGCGGCAAAGTTTGTTGCTGGTATAAGTTATGTTACGGTTCCCGCCGGTATTGGATGTAGCTGGTGATAATGATAATTCTGTTCCCCTGGTGATAACGATAATTCTGTTCCTAGCGGCATTATTTGTAACGATTACACTATGCCATGTGGCATTGCCAGTCGCTTGTGATGACCGGGTTACTGTTTACTGTGACATTACTTGAAACTGGTGGAAACGATTATAATCTTCTCTGAGGTGTTGCCTATAGCTAGTGATAACACAGATGCTGTTCCCTGCACGATAGTGTTGCTTTAGGCATTGGTTGATTCTGTTCCCTACGGCATTAGCTGTAGCTAGTGATAACAGATATGTTGCATACTGCTGTGTTGCATATATCCTGTAACAGCGACGACACCGTTCCCCTTGACATTGAAGATGTTGATAATGATGATACTGTTCCCTACGCCTTCGTTTGCAGCTGGCGATAATAATATTACTGTTCAACTGTTCCCTACGGCTTTGTATGAGAGCAGGCGATAATGATGATACTGTTCCAAGCGGTATTGCCTGTATTTGTTTAAAACGATGATACTGTTCCATGCGGCATTGTTTGTAGCTGGTGATAACGATGATACTGTTCCATGCGGCATTGTCTGTTGCCGGCGATAACGATGATACTGTTCCATGCGGCATTGTTTGTAGTTGGTAATAACGATGATACTGTTCCCTGCGGCATTGTCTAGTTGGTGATAACGATGATACTGTTCCATGCGGCATTGTCTGTTGCAGATGATAACGATGATACTGTTCCCTGCGGCATTGTCTGTTGCCGGTGATAACGATGATACTGTTCCATGAGGAATTGTCTGTAGCTGGTGATAACGATGATACTGTTCCATGCGGCATTGTCTGTACTGTTCCCTGTGATAACGATGATACTGTTCCCTGCGGCATTGTCTGTTGCCGGTGATAACGATGATACTGTTCCATGCGGAATTGTCTGTAGCTGGTGATAACGATGATACTGTTCCATGCGGCATTGTTGTAGTTGGTGATAACGATGATACTGTTCCCTGCGGCATTGTCTGTTGCCGGTGATAACGATGATACTGTTCCCTGCGGCAATTGTCTGTTGCTAGTGATAACGATGATACTGTTCCATGCGGCATTGTCTGTAGCTGGTGATAAGGATGATACTGTCCCATGCGGAATTGTCTGTATTTTGTTTATAACAATGATACTACTCCATGCGGCATTGTTTGTAGTTGGTGATAACGATGATACTGTTCCCTGCGGCATTGTCTGTGTGCTGGTGATAACGATGATATACTGTTCCATGCGGCATTGTCTGTTGCCGGTGATAACGATGATACTGTTCCCTGCGGGCATTGTCTGTTGCCGGTGATAACGATGATACTGTTCCGATGATACTGTTCCCTGCGGCATTGTCTGTTGCCGGTGATAACGATGATACTGTTGTTCCCTGCGGAATTGTCTGTAGCTGGTGATAACGATGATACTGTTCCCTGCGGCATTGTTGTGTTGGTGATAACGATGATGACTGTTCCCTGCGGCATTGTCTGTTGCCTGTGATAACGATGATACTGTTCCATGCGGCATTGTCTGTTGCCGTGATAACGATGATACTGTTCCTGCGCCATTGTTTGTGTAGCTAGTGATAATAACGATGATACTGTTCCCTGCGGCATTGTCTGTAGCCGGTGATAACGATGATGATACTGTTCCCTGCGGCATTGTCTGTTGCCGGTGATAACGATGATACTGTTCCCTGCGGAATTGTCTGTAGCTGGTGATAACGATGATACTGTTCCATGCGGCATTGTCTGTTAGCCGGTGATAACGATGATACTGTTCCCTGCGGCATTGTCTGTAGCCGTGGTGATAACGATGATACTGTTCCCTGCGGCATTGTCTGTTGCCGGTGATAACGATGATACTGTTCCATGCGGAATTGTCTGTTTGCTGCCGGTGATAACGATGATACTGTTCCCTGCGGAATTTGTTGTGTAGCTGGTGATAACGATGATACTGTTCCCTGCGGCATTGTCTGTTGCCGGTGATTGTCTGTTCCCTGCGGTGATAACGATGATAACGATGATACTGTTCCCTGCGGCATTGTCTGTTGCCGGTGATAACGATGATACTGTTCCATGCGGAATTGTCTGTAGCTGGTGATGACGATGATACTGTTCCTGTTCCCTGCGGCATTGTTGTAGTTGGTGATAACGATGATACTGTTCCCTGCGGCATTGTCTGTTGCCGGTGATAACGATATACGATGATACTGTTCCCTGCGGCATTGTCTGTTGCCGGGTGATAACGATGATACTGTTCCATGCGGTGATTGATGATACTGTACTGTTCCCTGCGGCATTGTCTGATGCTGCCGTGATAACGATGATACTGTTCCCTGCGGCATTGTCTGTGTAGTGGTGATAACGATGATACTGTTCCCTGCGGCATTGTCTGTTGCCGGTGATAACGATGATACTGTTCCCTGCGGCATTGTCTGTTGCCGGTGATAACGATGATACTGTTCCCTGCGGCATTGTCTGTAGCCGGTGATAACGATGATACTGTTCCCTGCGGCATTGTCTGTTGCCGGTGATAACGATGATACTGTTCCATGCGGGTCTGTTGTAACTGTACTGTTGCGGCATTGATGTTGCCGATAACGATGATACTGTTCCCTGCGGCGGCATTGTCTGTACTGTCCCTGCGGCATTGTCTGTTGCCGGTGATAACGATGATACTGTTCCCTGCGGCATTGTCTGTTGTAGTTGATAACGATGATACTGTTCCCTGATGATTGTCTGTTCCCGATGATACTGTTCCATGCGGCATTGCAGTTAGTTGCCGATAACGATGATACTGTTCCCTGCGGCATGTCTGTTGCCGGTGATAACGATGATACTGTTCCCTGCGGCATTGTCTGTTGTTGCGGTGATAACGATGATACTGTTCCCTGCGGCATTGTCTGTAGCTGGTGATAACGATGATACTGTTCCATGCGGCATTGTCTGTAGTTGGTGATAACGATGATACTGTTCCCTGCGGCATTGTCTGTTGCCGGTGATAACGATGATACTGTTCCATGCGGCATTGTCTGTTGCTAGTGATAACGATGATACTGTTCCCTGCGGCATTGTCTGTAGCCGGTGATAACGATGATACTGTTCCCTGCGGCATTGTCTGTTGCCGGTGATAACGATGATACTGTTCCATGCGGCATTGTCTGTTACTGCTGGTGATAACGATGATGATACTGTTCCATGCGGATTGTCTGTAGCTGGTGATAACGATGATACTGTTCCCTGCGGCATTGTTTGTAGTTGGTGATGACGATGATACTGTTCCCTGCGGCATTGTCTGTTGCCTGTGATAACGATGATACTGTTCCATGCGGCATTGTCTGTAGCTGGTGATAACGATGATACTGTTCCCATGGAATTGTCTGTGTATTTGTGATAAACGATGATACTGTTCCATGCGGCATTGTCTGTAGCTGGTGATAACGATGATACGATGATACTGTTCCCTGTTCCCTGCGGTATTGTCTGTTGCTGGCGATAGCGATGATACTGTTCCCTGCGGCATTGTCTGTTGCGGTGATAAGGATGATACTGTTCCCTGCGGCATTGTCTGTTGCCGGTGATAACGATGATACTGTTCCCTGCGGCATTGTCTGTAGCTGGTGATAACGATGATACTGTTCCCTGCGGCATTGTCTGTAGCCGGTGATAACGATGATACTGTTCCCTGCGGCATTGTCTGTTGCCGGTGATAACGATGATACTGTTCCCTGCGGCATTGTCTGTTGCCTGTGATAACGATGATGCTGTTCGATGCGCGGAATTGTCTGTAGCTAGTGATAACGATGATACTGTTCCCTGCGGCATTGTCTGTTGCCGGTGATAACGATGATACTGTTCCATGCGCCATTGTTTTTAGTTGGTAATAACGATGATACTGTTCCATGCGGCATTGCCTGTATTTGTTTAAAACGATGATACTGTTCCATGCGGACATTGTCTGTTGCCGGTGATAACGATGATACTGTTCCCTGCGGCATTGTTTGTAGTTGGTGATTACGATGATACTGTTCCCTGCGGCATTGTCTGTTGCCGGTGATAACGATGAAACTGTTCGATGCGGAATTGTATGTTGCTAGTGATAACGATGATACTGTTCCCTGCGGCATTGTTTGTAGTTGGTGATGACGATGATACTGTTCCCTGTGGCATTGTCTGTTGCCGATGATAACGATGATACTGATCCCTGCGGCATTGTCTGTTGCCGGTGATAACGATGATACTGTTCCATGCGGAATTGTCTGTAGCTAGTGATAACGATGATACTGTTCCATGCGGCATTGTTTGTAGTTGGTGATGTCAATGATACTGTTCCCTGCGGCATTGTCTGTTGCCGGCGATAGCGATGATACTGTTCCCTGCGGCATTGTCTGTTGCCGGTGATAAGGATGATACTGTCCCATGCGGAATTGTCTGTATTTTGTTTATAACAATGATACTGTTCCATGCGGTATTGGCTGTTGCTGGCGGTAGCGATGATACTGTTCCCTGCGGCATTGTCTGTTGCCGGTGATAACGATGATACTGTTCCCTGCGGCATTGTCTGTTGCCGGCGATAGCGATGATACTGTTCCATGCGGCATTGTCTGTAGCTGGTGATAACGATGATACTGTTCCATGCGGAATTGTCTGTATTTTGTTTATAACAATGATACTGTTCCATGCGGCATTGTCTGTAGCTGGTGATAACGATGATACTGTTCCCTGCGGCATTGTCTGTTGCCGGTGATAACGATGATACTGTTCGATGCGGAATTGTCTGTAGCTAGTGATAACGATGACACTGTTCCATGCGGCATTGTTTGTAGTTGGTGATGACGATGATACTGT
>CM067355.1:17970484-17987984 GCA_034190875.2 Urechis unicinctus
ATACTGTTCCCTGCGGCATTGTCCTGTGCCTGTGATAACGATGATACTGTTCCATGCGGCATTGTCTGTTGCCGGTGATAACGATGATACTGTTCCATGCGGCATTGTCTGTTGCCGGTGATAACGATGATACTGTTCCCATGCGGCATTGTCTGTTGCCGGTGATAACGATGATACTGTTCCCTGCGGCATTGTCTGTTGCTGGTGATAACGATGATACTGTTCCCTGCGGCATTGTCTGTTGCCGGTGATAACGATGATACTGTTCCATGCGGCATTGTCTGTAGCTGGTGATAACGATGATACTGTTCCCTGCGGCATTGTCTGTTTGCCGGTGATAACGATGATACTGTTCCATGCGGCATTGTCTGTTGCTGGTGATAACGATGATACTGTTCCATGAGGCATTGTCTGTAGCCGGTGATAACGATGATACTGTTCATGCGGCATTGTCTGTTGCTGGTGATAACGATGATACTGTTCCTGCGGCATTGTCTGTTGCCGGTGATAACGATGATACTGTTTCCATGCGGCATTGTCTGTAGCCTAGTGATAACGATGATACTGTTCCCTGCGGCATTGTCTGTAGTTGGATAACGATGATACTGTTCCATGCGGCATTGTCTGTTGCTGGTGATAACGATGATACTGTTCCATGCGGCATTGTCTGTAGCTGGTGATAACGATGATACTGTTCCATGCGGCATTGTCTGTAGCTGGTGATAACGATGATACTGTTCCCTGCGGCATTGTCTGTAGCTGGTGATAACGATGATACTGTTCCATGCGGCATTGTTTGTAATTGGTGATAAGGATGATACTGTTCCATGCGGAATTGTCTGTAGCTAGTGATAACGATGATACTGTTCCATGCGCCATTTTTTGTAGTTGGTAAAAACGATGATACTGTTCCATGCGGCATTGTCTGTATGTGGTGATAACGATGATACTGTTCCCTGCGGAATTGTCTGTTGCCGGTGATAGCGATGATACTGTTCCATGCGGAATTGTCTGTAGCTGGTGATAACGATGATACTGTTCCATGCGCCATTGTTTGTAGTCGGTAATAACGATGATACTGTTCCATGCGGCATTGTTCCATGCGGCATTGTCTGTAGTTGGTGATGACGATGATACTGTTCCATGCGGCATTGTCTGTTGCCGGTGATAACGATGATACTGTTCCATGCGGCATTGTCTGTAGCTGGTGATAACGATGATACTGTTCCCTGCGGCATTGTCTGTAGTTGGTGATAACGATGATACTGTTCCCTGCGGCATTGTCTGTTGCCGGTGATAACGATGATACTGTTCCATGCGGCATTGTCTGTAGCTGGTGATAACGATGATACTGTTCCATGCGGCATTGTCTGTAGCTGGTGATAACGATGATACTGTTCCATTGGGGCATTGTCTGTTGCCGGCATTGATAACGGTGATAACGATGATACTGTTCCCTGCGGCATTGTCTGTTGCCGGTGATAGCGATGATACTGTTCCATGCGGCATTGTCTGTAGCTGGTGATAACGATGATACTGTTCCATGCGGCATTGTCTGTTGCCGGTGATAACGATGATACTGTTCCTGCGGCATTGTCTGTAGCTGGTGATAACGATGATACTGTTCCCTGCGGCATTGTCTGTTGCTGGTGATAACGATGATACTGTTCCATGCGGCATTGTCTGTTGCCGGTGATAACGATGATACTGTTCCATGCGGAATTGTCTGTAGCTGGTGATAACGATGATACTGTTCCATGCGGCATTGTCTGTTGCCGGTGATAACGATGATACTGTTCCATGCGGCATTGTCTGTAGTTGGTGATAACGATGATACTGTTCCCTGCGGCATTGTCTGTTGCCGGTGATAACGATGATACTGTTCCATGCGGCATTGTCTGTAGCTTGTGATAACGATGATACTGTTCCATGCGGCATTGTCTGTATTTGGTGATAACGATGATACTGTTCCCTGCGGCATTGTCTGTTGCCGGTGATAACGATGATACTGTTCCATGCGGCATTGTGTCTGTAGCCTGTGATGATAACGATGATACTGTTCCATGCGGCATTGTCTGTAGCCGGTGATAACGATGATACTGTTCCTGCGGCATTGTCTGTTGCCGGTGATAACGATGATACTGTTCCATGCGGCATTGTTTGTAGTTGGTGATGACGATGATACTGTTCCATGCGGCATTGTCTGTTGCCGGTGATAACGATGATACTGTTCCATGCGGAATTGTCTGTAGCTGGTGATAACGATGATACTGTTCCATGCGGCATTGTCTGTAGCTGGTGATAACGATGATACTGTTCCATGCGGCATTGTCTGTGCCGGTGATAACGATGATACTGTTCCCCTGGGCATTGTTGTCTGTTGCTGGTGATAACGATGATACTGTTCCATGCGGCATTGTCTGTTGCCGGTGATAACGATGATACTGTTCCATGCGGCATTGTCTGTAGCGGTGATAACGATGATACTGTTCCATGCGGCATTGTCTGTAGCTGGTGATAACGATGATACTGTTCCCTGCGGCATTGTCTGTTGCCGGTGATAACGATGATACTGTTCCATGCGGCATTGTCTGTAGCTGGTGATAACGATGATACTGTTCCATGCGGCATTGTCTGTAGTTGGTGATAACGATGATACTGTTCCATGCGGCATTGTCTGTTGCCGGTGATAACGATGATACTGTTCCATGCGGCATTGTCTGTATGTAGTTGGTGATAACGATGATACTGTTCCCCATTGTCTGCGGATAACGATGATACTGTTCCCTGCATTGTCTGTTGTCGGCGATAGCGATGATACTGTTCGATGCGGAATTGTATGTAGCTAGTGATAACGATGATACTGTTCCCTGCGGCATTGTCTGTGCCAGTGATAACGATGATACTGTTCCCTGCGGCATTGTCTGTAGTTGGTGATAACGATGATACTGTTCCCTGCGGCATTGTCTGTTGCCGGTGATAACGATGATACTGTTCCATGCGGCATTGTCTGTTGCCGGTGATAACGATGATACTGTTCCATGCGGCATTGTCTGTAGCTGGTGATAACGATGATACTGTTCCCTGCGGCATTGTCTGTTGCCGTGATAACGATGATACTGTTCCCTGCGGCATTGTCTGTTGCCGGTGATAACGATGATACTGTTCCATGCGGCATTGTCTGTAGCTGGTGATAACGATGATACTGTTCCATGCGGCATTGTCTGTAGCTGGTGATAACGATGATACTGTTCCCTGCGGCATTGTCTGTTGCCGGTGATAACGATGATACTGTTCCATGCGGCATTGTCTGTAGCCGGTGATAACGATGATACTGTTCCATGCGGCATTGTCTGTAGCTGGTGATAACGATGATACTGTTCCATGCGGCATTGTCTGTTGTTGGTGATAACGATGATACTGTTCCATGCGGCATTGTCTGTAGCTGGTGATAACGATGATACTGTTCCCTGCGGCATTGTCTGTTGCCGGTGATAGCGATGATACTGTTCCATGCGGAATTGTCTGTAGCTGGTGATAACGATGATACTGTTCCATGCGGCATTGTCTGTAGTGGTGATAACGATGATACTGTTCCCTGCGGCATTGTCTGTTGCTGGTGATAACGATGATACTGTTCCCTGCGGCATTGTCTGTTGCCGGTGATAACGATGATACTGTTCCATGCGGCATTGTCTGTAGCCGGTGATAACGATGATACTGTTCCCTGCGGCATTGTCTGTTGCTGGTGATAACGATGATACTGTTCCATGCGGCATTGTCTGTTGCTGGTGATAACGATGATACTGTTTCCATGCGGCATTGTCTGTAGCTGGTGAAACGATGATACTGTTCCATGCGGCATTGTCTGTTGTGGTGATAACGATGATACTGTTCCATGCGGCATTGTCTGTTGCTGGTGATAACGATGATACTGTTCCATGCGGCATTGTCTGTAGCTGGTGATAACGATGATACTGTTCCATGCGGCATTGTCTGTTGCCGGTGATAACGATGATACTGTTCCATGCGGCATTGTCTGTTTTGTGATAACGATGATAACGATGATACTGTTGCCGGTGATGCGCGGCATTGTCTGCGGCATTGTCTGTAGTTGGTGATAACGATGATACTGTTCCATGCGGCATTGTCTGTAGTTGGTGATAACGATGATACTGTTCCCTGCGGCATTGTCTGTTGTGGTGATAACGATGATACTGTTCCCTGCGGCATTGTCTGTTGCCGGTGATAACGTGATACTGTTCCCGATGATACTGTGATAACGATGATACTGTTCCCTGCGGCATTGTCTGTTGCCGGTGATAACGATGATACTGTTCCATGCGGCATTGTACTGATGGTGATAACGATGATACTGTTCTGCGGCATTGTCTGTGCTGGGTGATAACGATGATACTGTTCCCTGCGGCATTGTCTGTGCTTTGTAGTCTGTAGTGTATAACGATGATACTGTTCCATGTGGCATTGTCCCTAGGTGGTGATAGCGATGATACTGTTCCATGAGGAATTGTCTGTTGCCGGTGATAACGATGATACTGTTCCATGCGGAATTGTCTGTAGCTGGTGATAACGATGATACTGTTCCCTGCGGCATTGTCTGTTGCCGGTGATAACGATGATACTGTTCCATGCGGCATTGTCTGTAGCTGGTGATAACGATGATACTGTTCCATGCGGCATTGTCTGTTGCCTGTGATAACGATGATACTGTTCCCTGCGGCATTGTCTGTAGCCGGTGATAACGATGATACTGTTCCCTGCGGCATTGTCTGAAGCTGGTGATAACGATGATACTGTTCCATGCGGCATTGTCTGTAGCCGGTGTAACGATGAACGATGATACTGTTCCATGCGGCATTGTCTGTAGCTGGTGATAACGATGATACTGATACTGTTTCCCTGCGGCATTGTCTGTTGCCGGTGATAACGATGATACTGTTCCATGCGGCATTGTCTGTTGCCGGTGATACGATGATACTGTTCCCATGCGGCATTGATAACGATGATACTGTTCCATGCGGCATTGTCTGTAGCCTGGTGATAACGATGATACTGTTCCATGCGGCATTGTCTGTAGTGCCGGGTGATAACGATGATACTGTTCCATGCGGCATTGTCTGTAGCTGGTGATAACGATGATACTGTTCCCTGCGGCATTGTCTGTTGCCGGCGATGAAACGATGATACTGTTCCCTGCGGCATTGTCTGTTGCTGGTGATAACGATGATACTGTTCCATGCGGAATTGTCTGTTGCTGGTGATAACGATGATACTGTTCCATGCGGCATTGTCTGTAGCTGGTGTGATACGATGATACTGTTCCATGCGGCATTGTCTGTATTTGGTGATAACGATGATACTGTTCCCTGCGGCATTGTCTGTTGCGGTGTGATAACGATGATACTGTTCCCTGCGGCATTGTCTGTTGCGTGATAACGATGATACTGTCTGCGGCATTGTCTGTAGCCGGTGATAACGAGATACTGTTCCATGCGGCATTGTTGTAGTTGGTGGTGATAACGATGATACTGTTCCCTGCGGCATTGTCTGTTGCCGGTGATAACGATGATACTGTTCCATGCGGCATTGTCTGTTGCTGGTGATAACGATGATACTGTTCCCTACATTGTCTGTTGCCTGCGGCGATGATACTGTTCCATGCGGCATTGTGTGTTGCTGGTGATAACGATGATACTGTTCCCTGCGCATTGTCTGTAGCTGGTGATAACGATGATACTGTTCCATGCGGCATTGTCTGTTGTTGGTGATAACGATGATACTGTTTCCTGCGGCATTGTCTGTAGCTGGTGATAACGATGATACTGTTCCATGCGGCATTGTCTGTTTTTGGTGATAACGATGATACTGTTCCATGCGGCATTGTCTGTAGTGTTTGGTGATACGATGATACTGTTCCATGCGGCATTGTCTGTTGCCGGTGATAACGATGATACTGTTCCTGCGATTGATAGCTGTTGATGCGATGATACTGTTCCATGCGGCATTGTCTGTAGTGGTGATAACGATGATACTGTTCGATGCGGCATTGTCTGTTCCGATGATACTGTTCCCTGCGGCATTGTCTGTGTGCCGGTGATACGATGATGACTGTTCCCTGCGGCATTGTTTGTTGTTGGTGATAACGATGATACTGTTCCATGCGGCATTGTCTGTTGTGATAACGATGATACTGTTCCATGCGGCGATAGCGATGATACTGTTCCATGCGGCATTGCCTGTATTTGTTTAAAACGATGATACTGTTCCCTGCGACATTGTCTGTTGCCTGTGATAACGATGATGCTGTTCCATGCGGAATTGTCTGTTGCCGGTGATAACGATGATACTGTTCCCGTTGGCATTGTCTGTTGCCGGTGATAACGATGATACTGTTCCATGCGCCATTGTTTTTAGTTGTAATAACGATGATACTGTTCCATGCGGCATTGTCTGTTGCGGTGATAACGATTGAGGAATTGTCTGTAGCAGTTGATAACGATGATACTGTTCCATGCGACATTGTCTGTTGCTGGTGATAACGATGATACTGTTCCCTGCGGCATTGTTTGTAGTTGGTGATTACGATGATACTGTTCCCTGCGGCATTGTCTGTTGCCGGTGATAACGATGATACTGTTCCATGCAGGAATTGTCTGTTGCTAGTGATAACGATGATACTGTTCCCTGGGGCATTGTCTGTAGCTGGTGATAACGATGATACTGTTCCCTGCGGCATTGTCTGTTGCCGGTGATAACGATGATACTGTTCCCTGCGGCATTGTCTGTTGCCGGTGATAACGATGATACTGTTCCCTGCGGCATTGTTTGTAGTTGGTGATGACGATGATACTGTTCCCTGCGGCATTGTCTGTTGCCGGTGATAACGATGATGATACTGTTCCATGCGGAATTGTATGTCTAGTGATAACGATGATACTGTTCCCTTATAACGGTGATAGCGATGATACTGTTCCATGCGGAATTGTCTGTAGCTGGTGATAACGATGATACTGTTCCCTGCGGCATTGTCTGTTGCCGGTGATAGCGATGATACTGTTCCATGCGGCATTGTCTGTTGCCGGTGATAACGATGATACTGTTCCCTGCGGCATTGTCTGTTGTCGGTGATAAGGATGATACTGTTCCCAGCGGCATTGCCTGTATTTGTTTAAAACGATGATACTGTTCCCTGCGTTATTGTCTGTTGCCGGTGATAACGATGATACTGTTCCCTGCGGTATTGTCTGTTGCCGGTGATAACGATGATACTGTTCCATGCGGCATTGTCTGTAGCTGGTGATAACGATGATACTGTTCCTGCGGCATTGTCTGTTGCCGGTGATAGCGATGATACTGTTCCCTGCGGCATTGTCTGTTGCTGGTGATAACGATGATACTGTTCCCTGGAATTGTCTGTTGCTGGTGATAACGATGATACTGTTCCATGCGGGCATTGTCTGATGCCGGTGATAACGATGATACTGTTCCCTGCGGCATTGTCTGTTGCCGGTGATAACGATGATACTGTTTCCTGCGGCATTGTCTGTTGCCGGTGATAACGATGATACTGTTCCCTGCGGCATTGTCTGTTGCCGGTGATAACGATGATACTGTTCCCTGTGGCATTGTCTGTTGCTGGTGATAACGATGATACTTTTCTGTGGGAATTGTATGTTGCTGGTGATAACGATGATACTGTTCCCTGCGGTATTGTCTATAAATCGTGATAACAATGATCCTGTTCCTAGCGTTATTAATTGCTTCTTGTGATAACGATGATACGGTTCCTAACGGCATTGACTGTAGCTGTAACAACGATTTCATTGTTTCTGTGAGAAGTGGTCATGATAGTAACGGTAAGAGCTGACACACATTCTGGAAATGGAGATATACCATAACAATACCAGTTCCATGAAGTTGCTGAGACAGCATGTTTATTGCTTTTGGTGAATGTCTACTTAGCTGAAGAGGTTTAGCATGGTGACCACTGGTAAGGACACTTAATATCGAGCGTTGTCAAGTCCTAATTTTTGCCACAAATTAAGCCCAGGCTTGTAGAACTTGATTAAACATATCACTTGTTTGAAATATAATATTTTGTACCATTCGATAATTGCATTGAAGCGGTGGTGTCGAAGCATCATCAAAAGATATAACTAACCTCCAGTGATAAACAAAACAATGAACCAAATGTTGACTGTGGCGTGCGCTCAGACTGATGCGCTCACTGAGGAGCAACTTTCGTTATGACTGTCTCTGATCATAACGGGATGTACCTTTCATGCGCTCGTTAAACTTCAGGACAGCTACAATTGTACAATATTCACTGTAATCCGACCTTGGGGTTTTAATCCTTGCTGCTGTTTTGTGTCATTGTCAATATTGCTAATCAGTCTTTAAGTAATTGAAGGCATTTATCAAACTTAAGAGCGTGCGGGGTGTAGATGGCAACGACCGGGTTCAATGATTGTGTTGCGATTGTTGAAATGGGCATGAGAGACGTCCCCCATTTGTGTCTTTTATTTTATCATGAGTTTCAGTGATGTGAGGCCAATTTATTTCGGGCATCAGAGTCGACCTTTCTTTTGCTTACGCTGTCTTAAGTCTTATATAGATAACGTATTTGTCGCGATGAAAACAACAGAATCAGCTTGGTCATGTGAAGGAAAACACTTTAGCTCAGCAATAGCTCGTTCGTTTTGGTAAGGGAAAACAATAATGTAGTGTATGATCTTATCGAAGCGAAAGTCTCATTAGGGAAGGGCCCGGCTCCAACTAAGATATTTCAACATTCAATGGTGCTAATGATAAAAGAGATAGAAGCATATGGATTAGTAGCTAAGACCAGAGTGGGATTAACTTGACCTGACATTTGCTATTTGTAAAGACCCATGCATATGATATCATTAGGTTTGGAACAATACTACACGCCCTCTGGCTCACCACTTGGCAGATGCTTGGAATTATATTTTAATCAAAATCAAAGTCAGCATAAGGGCTCATGAATCATTGATAACGAGAAGTTATATATCGGTAGGAGCTCTTGATGAAAGCCTTGATGTAAGGTTGCATTAATTAAAATAATTCCTAGCCTCTTAAAACGTCAAACTACAGTCAGACGAGATGGGGTGGCCATCTTTTGCGGATCGCATCAGCGGGAAAAATTTTGCGTTTATTGTCTACAGTTGGGATTAAACAGGGCGTACACGTGGCTGATAAATCTCAAGGTCGAGGTCGATGTTTTAATGACGGCCAACTCAGACGCGTCTTGTCTCGCTGTCATAGCAACGCTGTTTCCAAACTCACCAAAGTAGACATGTCAGTTCCAAACGTCATGGGTCATCATCGTATCGCCATTAAAGCTTACAGGGCGGACATTGTGAATTTAGCGTGCCTGGAATCTTACTTGTCATCGTACCTTTCCTTGATTTTAAAATTGAATATGTTCATAGTGCCAATTTGGTGTTGACGTTTGGTATTGCTATATATCTGCAAGCCACTAACTCCATAACAGCGACCAACATTTGTATACAATGAATAACCAGACACACAATAAACTGTGCATACTTTGCACTTACACATTTGTATGATTATATGTATAGGCGCCAACCAAGACATTGGCCATTAATTCACCATCATAACTACATGCTCGCAGTCACGAGATGTTTTCCTTCTCTCACATGACCCCAACTTAATACCCGCCAGAACCCTCCCCTTATGTACGCCATCACCCTACCGTTATTACCAGTGAGACCCTAGTAGTCTCTGTGAAATGCATGACATTAAATTCAGGATTTTGTATTGAAGGCTGTTTTCGCCTTGAATGTACAATCTTGGAAACTGGGATGAACAATCGCATATTTCCAGAGAAAAGTAGTACATGTTGACCAATTTGTAACTGGCAAGGAGCTGCTGTACGAGGGTGGGGTTAGTAGATGGACATACATAGAGACAAACAAATACATTGTCAAATTTACGCTAGATTATTCCTCTATGCATGGTTTTTCAATCACCATCGCTCATCAGCTGAGGCATCTTACTATACACGAACATTTCACCTAAATCAGCTAGACTTGAATTGTCGTCGGCCCAGACACAAAAGGTCATGCACGCGCCGGGTTATCAGACAACTTGTAACAAAAATAGCATTCCCGCGTCTTGTGACGCTCAGCGGTCTAGGTTTCTACCGACAGCAAATGTTCTTTCTGTGGGAGGGGTAGCATGTTGAATTATGAGAAACGACCGAAAACACATGATTCTTTTCCCCATAATGGAAATCAGTAATTAGGATTATCCGGTAATCTAAGAATCTGCTATCAAGAACTCCCTTTTAGCAGGTTGGAGCTAGATGAAGAAAATGTTTTTGGTGACAGTTCTATCAAAATTATGTTTTTATGTGTATATAATTGTGACATTGCACTTAGAAGTCAAGGGAACAATACAACCGACAATGTCCTTCATCTATCAACTCATCGATGAACATAAGCCGAACTTATCATTTATCAATATAACCCATCCATAAGATATAGTTACCCCTCCTGGCTCCATCCCACCATCCAAAGCCCCAGCGCGCCAACCGCCACGCCTGTCTGCAGACGGCCTGGTGCGAGAATATATAAAGAGTGAAAATAGCGTAATATCCTTTTCTTAAACTCAGACAGTGTCCATCTGGTCAAAATACTGCGCCACAAAAAGCAAGCGTCTTCCGCGACCTGAATTTATTACGATTCCATAGCATTCACTTCAGATATCGGCCATCTTGTCTTCTTCTTGCCTTAATCCAGACGACAAACATGTCGGATGGCATCAGTTTGTGTATTATTTATCTCTCACAAACGCCGCCATTCCGTCAGCGCTCTTCAGGAATTGGGAAAATGTCGATTCAAAAACAACGCCGAACTCTGAACGCTGTCTCGAAAAGTTGGTCTCGTTTTGATTTTGTTCGTCTTATCGTATAGTAATTTATTCCTAATTATGTCTAGATAAACATTGTCGAGTTAATAATTGTATATGAATTGTTAAGTAACTAGTTATGATTGATGTTGTTGGCGTTTGATGTGTGATGGTGAGGTTGATGTAGGACAGAATGGTGAGTGAGGCGTGTTATTGTGTCATGTGGAGTGTCAGCCTTGTCCCTGTCTCTGTTATACAGCGCGGCGGCTTCTGTCACCTCCCGGGATCCACACGGCTGACACGGGACAGACAGGAGATCCACCTGTTGTTCATGTTCCCCCAAAGTGACACACTGACCAGCATGGTGACCTCGTCACTGCGCGCCATCACGGGGCTGTGGTATACAGGCGACAGCGCGGCCGCCATACGCCACGTTATAGAGAAGACACCCGCCTTACAGGCATTAGGTCTGGGGCTGTATACACCTTATGCTGCTGCTGCCTGCAGGGCGTTGTCGCGCGTCGTGTCCGCCTCCAGCGTCGCGTGTCTGTCGCTGCTGCGGGTGGAGCCTCATGCCGCGTGTCACATGGAGTTCATCAGAGACTTGCTGGATAACGCGTCATCTTTACGGGAACTCTGGCTGGTGTTCTACACTTCACCGAGTGATGCTGACCTGGTTGACCTGGCACGGCGGGTGTGTCGACACGGCCGCCTCATCAGACTATCACTCGTGTGTCTCTATGGTGACCCTATCAACGTGACGTGTTTCCTGAGGCAGCTCGCCATGGAGCCTCACTGCGTACGTCACATCTACACAGACGGACGACGTCAGGTCAGTGAAGCGTGATGAAGTGAGCTTCACGGGCGAGCTGCAGCAGGTCAGGCGAGGTAATGAGGCCGCGTTCTACACACCGCTGGTAAACAGCGACTACCTGCTGACCTCCATCCCCAGTCACGTCAAACAGGTCCTCACTCGGAGGTATGTCTCACTCGATTAGTCACCTCATATGTATGTCTTGTTGTGATGCACATGAACAATGTTTACTTTTGTCATGATGTGATGCTGAGTCACGCAATATGTGCCGCCATGTTGGATTGAATGTCGTCTTGTTTTATTGAGTCACTTTCCTTCTGTAAATAATATTTCACTTAATTAACTTGTTGAAATGTTTGAATGCTATCTTGATGTGTAGAATATAGTTCACTCAGTTGTTTACATGGACTAGTAGACTAGTTGTGTATTGATATTTCACCTGATGTTCTAGAAGTGACTTGACTCTGGTATTAGATGTCTTTTAGGGCTCTATTGAACTTGGTGTCATGGTTGCTCTGTCATATTGTATACCATGATAGTTTATAGCAATGATTTAATTCTTATGAATATTGTTTTCATCTTTCCTTCTATTATGACAGCTGACTGTACATATTGGATCTGAAATAGATCTCTGTATGATATGTTATATATGTCATATGATGCTTATATAGGCTGGTGATTTATGTTGGCAGTTGTCGCTGCATGTTGCTCTATCAACTATTACTGCTGGTTGTCAAACTGAATATACTATGCATAACGTTAACTGTTCAGTTGTTTTCATCTTATGTTTTATAAGTGATTTGGCTCTGTTATATGGAATTCCTTTTATGAATGCATTGAGAATATACATTGTTGTTTTTCTCTGTCATATTGAGAGCAATTGTGTGACATAGGACTGATTATATTCATCTGAATCATTTATATTGGTCACTATGTATAAGATAGAACTGTACTTATCATATAAGGTATATCTGAAGCCCTATGTAAAGTCCAGTTAACTCTTCAAAGCACTATGCCTCTGTTGCTATGGGTTACAGCTGATTTTGCTGTGCCCGCTTTAAATCTGGATGATAATCATGTTATCAATATTTGATAAAGTGATTTTATTTTTGTTATATTGTTGTGTGGTGATTTATTGATTATTAATAAATTTATTGCATTATTACCTGTTGTGTTGGTTGTGTTGACAGTACGCTTTTTGCACAATACATTATATTGCTTTAACATTTCCAGGATGACCAATACGCTTATGCACAATACATTATATTGCTTTAACATTTCCAGGATGACCAATACGCTTATGCACTACATTATATTGCTTTAACATTTCCAGGATGACCAATACGCTTATGCACAATACATTATATTGCTTTAACATTTCCAGGATGACCAATACGCTTATGCACAATACATTATATTGCTTTAACATTTCCAGGATGACCAATACGCTTATGCACAATACATTATATTGCTTTAACATTTCCAGGATGACCAATACGCTTATGCACAGTACATTATATTGCTTTAACATTTCCAGGATGACCAATACGCTTATGCACAATACATTATATTGCTTTAACATTTCCAGGATGACCAATACGCTTATGCACAATACATTATATTGCTTTAACATTTCCAGGATGACCAATAGAGTGTAGATGGTTTTATACACCAGTTCTGTGTAATCATAACACTTCCAAGACAGATAGAGAAGACAGATTTTTTCAAGTGCTTCACCTGCACAAACTGAACTTACACAATGCCAATAGATTACTGTATATAGGGAGTAATTGGGTATCAGTATTTCACATATATTACAGGGGTCAGTAGTTTCATTGGCTGTTGCTCTCAGCATCAGTCTCTACATTTTACCCTCAATACTTGTCCACCCCAGCCAATTTGGCTGTTGTTTACAATTTATAAAGCAATCTATTCTTGTATCATCTAGAGTTATCTCCTAATAAACATAACCCTTTAGACTGTCAATATTAACTATACTATAGAGGAAATAGAGTATCTTACTGGGTAATATAAAATTGTCAATTCACAGACGGAAATTGTTATATTCTAGTCATTGATCAAACATGTTTATGCGACCAAAAATGCCATTATACTGGCACATAGTATTCCAAAGTTGTTAAGGAAGGTTTTGTTAGATTTAATTTGCCGGATAGACTTGCATCGAACAGAATTCAGGTCAGAATACTTTGCAAATTGAGATGGAATTGTAATATCATGCTCGCTGAAAGATTTATAGTAAAATACAACGTTATGATTTTCAAGCTTAACTTACCTTTATGGAATCATAACGAATCGGTGCTATTGGAAGATTTTTGTTAGCGCAGTTCAAGACATTATTTTAACGCCCACAATTAATATACTGAATAGCTTAAGAACTACTTTAACTAATGATTATCTCTGGAACCAGCTATGAGTCATCAATCGTTCATATTTGATAAATTTCCAACAATCGTCAATATAGAAATGTGGTTGTTCAAATGGAACGTTATGATTTTCAAATCTCATTTTCTAATTGGATACATAACTTTTGAAGCTTCTGATTACAACATTAAGGGTCTTGGTGAGACGGAGGTTCGGTTAACGACTGAAGTTATCAATAACTAGTTGATCCTTTTATTCTCTGGCACACGGACTGAGCAGTTGAGGCGTTATGATAGATCAACTTTTGATGTACACGATCATGATTATGTCCCGTTATAATGTCTCAAACACTGAGTGCGCGTGCTTGAGCCAACGACTCAATAGTGCGTTATGTGTTAGCTATCACATAGTCCCGTGGATGATACCGGGGGGGGGGGGGGGGGGGGGATCCCGGGGGGAAGGGGGGCACTTGGTCTTGTCCCGGGTAGGGGTGTGCCGTGGGATCTCGAAAACCCGTACCCGTAAAAAAGCATACCCCGTGGGACAAGGTATTATGTAGATGAATAACCCGTCGTACAAGGTGAAAATTGTGTATGAGGCTTGGATTTTTAATCATCATAAATCAGATATGTTGGCGCCTGTGACAAGAATGCCGTATATTTTCGGCACATCAGATAGGGACCATTCATTGCATTTTCATTATCAATGATTGGTGGGAAATCGCGGGAGGAAATCTCCACATACTGAAACAAAATATATTATTAAACCCGTTGTACAGATGGGAAGAGAAAAACATACCCGGTTGTACAACACGAAGCCCAAAAATACCCCGTCGTACAGATCGCAACTGAAAAATATACACCGTCGTTCAAGTACGACGCCCATCACAACCCGTCGTAAAAACATACCCGTCGCGCGGGACATGTATACAACCTCTATACACTTAAGTCGCACCATCCCCCCCGCCACGCGATTGTGATTCACCATATCACCCATGTTTTCATCTAGTGCTTCATTTGTATTCGAGAATCCGACGAGATCGGTTCACCTCCGAAGTAACTAAATCGCATAAAAGCAACCAGCATTAAGGACCTGAGTCAGATTGAAACGTCACAGCCACTGAAGTTAATTATTGAAGAAGGTGCTAAAACGACTACAATCCTTGGGTTAGTCGTTTTTCACAGACGTTGCTTGCCATGTCGTACACGTTACACGTGTTGTGTACATTCTTGTGATGAATTATATGCATCAATATAAATTAGTAGATCAGGATAACGAAAGATCATTATAAACCATCTAAGGTTTTTTTATGCATCTAAATAAACGGCACATGCGTGATGGTCATTTGCTTGGCTTACAAAATACTTTAAATATCCAAATGTAACGAATTCCATGAGGAATGTGTAAACACGTTTAACTACCTGAATCGATTACTTTATTACATTCCATGATCGGAATTAACGTTTGGGAATGTTACGGACGATTACACCATTATCGTTCCTCATCAGCTTCGTGTATGAACGAGGTCAATGTCGGGTCAGTCTTATCCCTGGCGGACATGACCTCAAGACCAGGGAGCGCCACTATCCATGTAATGACCGAACCATATGCAGCAAATTCGTCGCCAGATGATGTGACCTTTTGACCTTCATGTCGTCTGCTAGCCTGCGACCAGTCAGCACATTACTTTAGGGTACTACTAAAGACAATTGCGACAGTTCTAAATTCGTACATAGATTTTCACGATTTTTTGAGTAAGTTCGTATATAAAGCTTAAGAAATATAAAATAAAAAATAAAGGTCACAGGTGTAAATTTCTGAGTATGACAAATTTAAGATCCACCTGTTAAGCCAATGGGAATTGCGGTTTTTTTTATAATATTTTGGTTCTATAGAAAAGATCGTACAACGAATTACATTATATATGACATACAGACAGAACAATGTCTGCTTTACAAAAAATCATGAAGAAATGATATCTTGCCGCACTATTCGGCAAGCCATTTATGAATTTATTGTTAATTTTTCTCTAGAATGGTGTCAAACCTCAATAAAAAATATTTTACCATTGACTTTTGAAGTTAACTTGGTAATATGGTGCGGTGATAAATGCACTATGTCCTCGAGGTCAATGGGAAGCCACAATGGATTTTTTGTTGAATTCTCTGAGTGTGGTCTATGACAATATTCAAACCTCCATAACAAAAATTTGACCACTGGCTTTTGAAGGTTTAATACTCAACTACGTCAACACCCTCACCCCAAATCGGTCCTACAACTCCCTCACAGAGCAGCAGTGGCGACGTTGCGCCTGCATTACCCGCGCCCAATAACACCGACCCCACGTATTTGCATAACTCAAGCAACATACCGATGCCCCACACCACACCATCCCACCTAACGATATCCGCACCTTTCTCCCCTACCCTGGTAACTTTAACGGGCTCGACGACCATTGGAATGATTGGCGGTCAAATTGGACGCACTAATACATGGCTGCTGCCGTACCGAAATATCACGTCCAGATGTCGTCACGTGGAGCGAAGTGCGTGATCGCATGCCTAACCGTTTCAGTAAGGTGTTTTAATGGCCATGCCGTCCTCGATCCCCAACGCGACAATAAAAGTGTGGCTCAATTCGCCACGCACGCGCTTAATCATTTTTTTGCGTTTTAATTTGGCAGAGGACCATGTGCGCAGCCACCTTGTTGTTAACCTACGGCATAGATAACGCGCACAATTCATTGGCGCCGACGCTTCCTTCTTCAATGAAGCTGAGAGACAAGAGTCGATCTTCGAAAAACGGGCAGCAGAAAGAGAGCAGACGGGCAGCAATGTGATGGCTGACCGCTCCAACGCCCGCCAACATGTGCACTATGACGATACAAGTGGTCGCCATCAATCCAGGAGGCATCAGCACACACTTGGTTCGTCCCGGCACATGTCTCCAGCACGGCGACGACCGGTTTCACGGAACTCATCACGCCCCCGTTTTGCCCGCACAGACAGAAGTGCCAGCAGAAGGCGACGGCAATCAAGTGGTAGATAATTCTCTACAGACAGCACTCACTCACTTTGTACCACGGCTAACGTGACCCCTCCCATGACCGCGCTCGCTCCCGAAACGACGTCGGCTATAAGCGTACCCAGATCACGGAGTCGGACACTGTCTCAAATCCAAAGGAGGTCACCCACGCCTGGTCCGCGGCCGTGTTTCGATTGTGGAAATGAAAGTCGACAGAACCAGGCTCGACTAAGTGGCGGATAAATGTATTCAATAACAGCAACCGACTATATTATTTGCTTTCCATCCCACCCAAAATGCTTGAATTACCTTCTTTGTAGGAAATCTATTATTGTTTAACACACATATTCTCTCTGTTTGCTGCGA